>CM034307.1:23725665-24325665 GCA_019925795.1 Dendrobium chrysotoxum | reverse complement strand
ATTTAAATTTCATAAACCTCATTAAGAATTGCATTGAAACCCCTTATTTTTCTATCATTATGAATGGTAAGAGCCCTGGTTTTTTAAGGCTTCTCATGGTCTGAGACAAGGGGATCCTATCTCCCTTGCTCTCTTTATGATTGCTGCTGAGTACCTCTCTACAGGTCTTGCTGATCTTTTCAATAAGTATCCTAGCCTCTATTTTAGAACTTTAGGTGGCATTAAAATTTCGTATTTATATTTTGATGATGATTTCATTGTGTTTACGAATGCCTCGATGAATAGGATTAACAGACTTGTGAGTTTCTCTAACCATTTTGATTTGACCAGTGGTTTTGCTCTTAATAAGCACAAGTGTTGTTTTACTGCTAAGAAAGTCCCTTCTAATCTTGTTGTGCTATCAAGAATCTTACCGGCTTTAGTCAGGGTCTTTTGCCTTTAAAGTATCTGGGTGTGCCTCTTTATAAGGGTAGAAAGAAGTCCTTTCTCTTTGATGATTTAATTAATATGGTGTAGAGCTGACTTTCTTCATGGGATTCTAATTTCTTAAGTTTTGGTGGTCAGCTTATTCTTATCAAGAGCATTCTTTGTTCTATTCTGGTTTATAGTTTTCAAACTCTTCTTCATATTAAGTCTGTGTGCAATAGGATTAATAGAATCTTCAATAAATTTTTTTTGAAAGGTACGGGGAGTACTTCTAAAATTCATTGGTCTTCCTGGGATAAATGTTATGGGACTTTGCATGAAGGGGCTTTAGGTTGTAAGTCTATGTAAAATTTGGCTTATGCTTTCTCCTACAAGTTGTGGTACAATCTTCGGGCCAATGTGAGTCTTTGGGCTAATTTTATGGTGGCCAAGTATTATGGGGGGAGGCATCCCTCCATGTGTTGCTTTAGTACTAGTAATTCTTATGTCTGGAAGCATCTTTGCTCTGTCAAATGGGCTATTGAGCCTTCTATCGTGTGGGGCCTTGGTAATGGTAATATTTTCTTTTGGCAAGATTGTTGGTTGTGTGGCCAATCGATTGACTCTTTAACTAATTCTATTTCCAATGCTACTATGAAGGTTAATGTTTTTTTCTAATAATGGTTGGGATTTTGAGAAACTTTCTAGTGTTATTCTTGATTTCATTATTCAGCATATTTTAAATATCCCTCTGAACCATAATTTGAATGATGTGTTGCTTTGTGCTTTGACTAAGGATGGTTGTTTTAGAGTTAAAGATGCCTGGCATTCCTTAAAAACTAAGCAAGATACTTCCAAGATTATTCAAATGATATGGCATAAATGCATTCCTTCTACGATTTATATTTTTATTTGGAGAATTTTACATAAGTTTATTCCTACGGATGAGAATTTGAGGAAAAGAGGTTTTATCCTCCCTTCTAAATGCCAATGTTGCTACCATGTGGACAATATGCATCATGTTTTCATTTCTGGAGGACATTTTTCATGTTAACTATTTTATTGCTATGTGTTCTACTAATTCTTTGCTTAACTGTTGGTTTGTTAATTCTAAAGGCCATATAAGAAATGTGATTCCTTCTCTTATCCTTTAGTTCCTATTGTTGGAGAGTCATAATTCCTGTTTCAATGGGGTGGTTATGAACTAACAGAGAGTTATCCATAATATAAAGGATAAAGTCGTGGCTCTTTACTATGCTAATTTATTATCTTCCAAGAATTTAAAGAAATATTTCTTTATGGCGGCTGCTTTTGGCATTAACTTGGACGTGGATATTTTTTATAAGGTTCCTAGGTGTAATTCTTGGATGAAGCCTCCTCCTAACTTCCTTAAGTTGAATGTGGTTTGTGCGTATATGAATTCTATTATTGGCTATGGCGGCGTGATTAGAGATCATAATGGTAATTATATGTTGGGTTTTGTTGGTCCTGTTACTTATAGTGATGATAATTTTGCTATTACTTATGCTGGGCTTCATGGTTTAAATCTTTGTTCCATTCTTAATTACATGAATGTGGTGGTGGAGGTTGGCTCTTACTTTGACTATCATTCTCTTAATTCTAAGGAGGATAAAGTCTGCTCCTCTACTTTGTTTTATATTCAGAGGGACATTAGGAATTTTTTGAATATTTTAAACTGCTCTTTCTTTATTATTCTGGAGGAGGGGAATGCTTGTGCTCAGTTGATTGCTAGATTAGGAAGTGGTTTGAATATTATGTCCGAGCTTTCAATTTCTAATCTTCCTTTTCTGGTCAAAGGCCTCTTAAGATTGGATCAAGTTGGTTTTTCTTATGTTTCGTCTTAGTGTTTTGGGTGTTTCTCCCTTCTAGTGGCACTCGAGTTCCTCCTAGCTTTCTCACTCTTCTTTGCTTCTTCAGATTGGTTTGGCTGCTTTTTATTTGTTGGGTTTTCATTCAGTTTCTACTCTGGATCATTTTAATTTTCTACTGGTGGTGGCCTGTATTGCTGTGCTCTATTTTTCCTGCTTCTGGTGTATCAGGTAGGTTGCTGATTTGCTTCTTGGTTGGACTTGGGTCGTTTGCCTGAGGGTCATTTGGTTTTTTCTTTTAAATGTTGGTATGGTTGTTGGTTGTTAGTTTTTGGTTGGCTACCTGGCAAAATTACCTGCAGTTTTCCCTTCTCTGTTGTCTAGTTGAGTGCCTTCAAGGGGTGGCTGGGCTATTCCTATCCCCAGTTTTTTATTCTTGGGTGCTTGCTATCCAATCCTGTATGCTCCTTTGCTTTTGGTTTTGGTTAAAATGTTTTTAGTGCTATTGATCGAGGTAATGTGCTGTTAATGGGGATGTAGGAACTATTAGTGGGTATTTGTATTTTTGTTACCTGCTAGGATGTGTATACTAGACTTTGTCTTGATTTTTATTGTGTCTACCCAGGGCTTCAGTTCTTTTTGTAGATTTTGAACTTTGCAGGTATTTGTAGAGAGCTCGCTCTTGACAAGATTGTAGTGTTGCTTGCCACTTTTTATTTCCCTCCTTAATTTTTGGTGCTCAATCTTATGCACCGTAGAATGTACCTAGGGTATCTTATTTTTTGGTTAGTAGAGGACTCGAGCTCATAGATTTTTTGTTTTCCTTACTTTTTGTAGCTCTTTAGAGCAGTAGCAAGCTTGAGGCCTCTTTAAGGACCGTGTAATTTTTTCCTAAATAAATGCGTAGCCCTCCTTCATGGGGTTTCCCCTATAAAAAAAATAAAATAAAATTAAAAAAATCAAGTTTCTTCCAGGTGGTTCTAAAATTTTGAATGGTGACATAGTTGGCAATCGGTTGGAGGACCTTATTTTTCTTAAAGATTTTAACTTTGTGATTTTTAATTATGTGAATAGAGATTGTAATAAGTTAGTTGATTATTGTGCTAACATTGCTCTTAGCTATAATATTGTTTGGGACGATATTAATATGAGTAGTATTCCTCCATCTTTTCGTTATTTATTAAAGTAGGAATGCGATTATATTGGTAGTTTGTAATAGTCTTTTGTTTAATACTATTGTTTTTGCATCCTTTAAAAAAAAGAATTGAAGTTCTGGAGGCACTATTATATATAGCCAGGTGTAAGATTTTCACTGATCATCATGTTTGAAGTATATACTCACTTAGAAGGATCTAAATCTAAGATAAAGAAGGTAGCTTAAGCTAGTAAAAGATTATGATCTGACTATTTAGTATCTGCTCAATAAGGTGAAAAATGCATAGCCTTTGGCTTACTTTTGATGATATTTATTTTTCAGGATCTGGAAAGGTTATAGTTTCTGATTTCCACCCGAATTGATAGAGATATTGGCATTGTGGCTAAGATGACTATTCTACTATCTTTATAGGAAAGAATTCAAGAAGCTCAGAAGTCTAATCTGGAGAAACTAAAGTTGATCAATAAAATCAAATTCGATAAGAAACCTATACTACTAATATTTAATTTAGGAGTAATGTTAGGCAAGAGTAGGATATAAGATACTAATTCTTGAAATCTAAAACAAGTTATTCTACACTAAGTGCACAATTTAAGATATATTATTCATTAAGGAAATAGTAAAATATATAGTGATTTGAAAAGTTTTGGTGGCCTGGATTGAAGAAGGATGTGATAGATTTTGTTTCAAAGTGTAAGGCATGTTAGTTAGGGAAAAAAGAGCATCAATGACCAAGAGTTTTTCAGCAACTATTATTTATTCTATAATAGAAATAGGAAGAAGTAAAGATGAAATTTACTATAGGATTTCCTTAATCAAGATAAGGACATTTTTACCTCTAGGTTGTGGAGAGGCATTCAATAAGATATGGGTATTAAATTATATTTAAGTATAGCATTTCATTAATAAACTGACGGACAGTTTGAGTGGACTATTTAGAAATTAGAAGATCTTCTAAGCTTATTTGTTCTGGACTTTGGTGATAGCTAGGAGGATTACATATGTGTGATCAAATTTTCTTACAAAGATAATATTTAGTCATGTATATGTTTGTTCCTATATGAAGCTCTATATAGAAGGAAGAAATCAAGCCGATGATAGGCATCAATGGGTCTATAAAGGAAGGAAAGTTTAGTCCAAGGTATGTTGGACCATTCGAAAAAATTAAAAGGATTAAAAATTGTTGTTATAGGTTATAATTGTTAGAGCATATATCTAATATTCATAATGTATTCTATGTGTTGTCTTTGAAGAAATGGTTATTTTATCTTGAACATCAAATGTCTACAAAAGAATTTCAAGTACATTCAAAATCTAAGTTATAAAGAAGAACCAGATTGGCTTCTAGAGTATGATGTTAGAAGATTAAGAAACAAACAAATATAAATGGTTAAAGTACAATGGAAGAATAGAATAGAAAGAGAAGCTACTTAAGAGAAGAAATCAATGATGAGAAAATTAAACTCTGATATATTCCATTGATCTGAGTTTTAAAATGTCAAGGATAACATTTTCTGGGAGTGGAGGATTGTAATAGCAAATGAACTTGTGTATAGTTACACATATTCTAATATAGTTTAGCAAAGGTAACTCATAAAATTGTTGTAATTAAACCCCTATTCATGTGAATAGAAATATTCTATATGCTTGTGAATATATGAATTTGTTGTAAAGCGGGCCTTTGGTGTCCATGTGAATGATTTGGAAATCTAAAATTTTTCCATTGGGATGTTACATTATCGAGATTAGTGGCACTATAATACTGAGCTAACTATCATTTGGCCAAAATTATTTCAAGTTAAGACGTAGTGTATCTTTATAGGGAGAAATGTGATACATAAAATTGGGTGTTGGGTACCAGGTTAAATACCTATAATAAAATATCCATTTTTTCTATTTTAAAACTTTTTTTTTTTCATTTTAGGTAGCAGGCTAGAGAGTGAGAGATGAGGATTTTAGTGAGAGAAAGCTAGGGTCTCGGTGACTCCAATCAATTTTTTGATGTCAGCCCAATTCTAAAACTTATCTAGATTTAGGTAGGATACATTCAACCTATCATAATTTTCAAAAATATGAAAATTTTTGGATTTTCTATATTTAAATTATAATTTGGTCAAAGAAAAACTTGGATATCTTGTGCCTATAAGACTTTCACCATGTAACCATTTGTATGTTGATATAAAAACTCTGGACACTTGGCAATTTTCTAAAAAAATATTCACTTGATAATTTGAAAAGTTCCCAATTTTATTTAACCATAAAATAATTATGATCCAAAAAAATAATATTTTAATACAATTAAAGTTTTAAAATAATATTCTAAATAATCCCCAATAATCTAGCAAGTTTCTAAGATGTTAAATTTCTTCTCAGTTGTTGAAATTTTAGGCTACAAATATAGCACACTTTAAATTTTTGTAATGATATATGTTCTTATTTGCATGTATTGTGTAATTACGAGGAGATCTGATATGTAGGGGAAGTTCTATTCTAAAATTTCTCTTTTATTGTTGAATGCATGGGGAGGCATAAGAGCCTAAATTTCTAAATATCATATATCTACTAAGCATTGGGAATTATAATGGCCTATTTTTTTGATATGCTAGCATAACGAGTCATAAGGGTTTCTTTTTAATGAGAGGTATAAGGGCATGAGGGAAATATATTATATTTCTATTATATATAAAGTACTTATTTATTTGCTCTTAGTGCACAATATAATATATTTTAGTTTTCTATAATAACTATTATGCTCAATACAACAAATTTTGGATGAACAACATTTAAGTTATGTTAAATGCAAATAAGTAAAATTATTGGAAGTTTAGATAGGTAGGTCTTACCTATCGAGCTATGTTGGCTTACACCTATTTGCCATTTATTTTAGGTCAGGGGAAAAGGAATGGGCCTATTTCTGATTTGTCTGAGTTTGCATAAATACTTTTTTCCTAATTTTTTGGTATAGTAATGATAATTTTTTTATTTCTTCATTCTTTGTCTGTGTAGCCATGTAATATAATATAAATGCTACATATACATTTTGATGAAATGAAAATAAATTTATAGATGAGTTTGTTTAATTCTATCTATTGAAGTCAATTAGAAGCTTTATGGTTTGTGTGAAAATTAATAGAAGTTATCTTAACAACCCAGAAAACTTAGATCTTGAGCTCCTTGTCAATATTCAACATGGTATGACCTATCTGTCGGTTGGCCATATTGGTCGGGTTGTGACCTTACTAACACCATTGGATTTCCATAGCCCAATTATCATCATCGACCACCATCACCCATACACTATCATTGAAATGACATAGGCCCATATTGCCATTGGACTATTTCCATCAAATCGATATTACCCAGCATTCACCACCAGATCTTTATCTCTTGTCCACTATTTCTAATGTCATATCCTAACCAACATCATAAAACCATCACTTCAAAAATCGCCTTCTTCATACCTTTAATGTCAAACTATTCTGGCGAAACCATTGCCACTGAGCTAGTGTCTGAGAAACACTAACAGTTGATTAGTTTCCAAACCAACATCAATTGATTATGGATACCCAATCATCACCACAAAATAATAGTGTCATAATTATTATCGCCACTTGACTATCACTTGAAAGATATTTTGAAATTGCCCTTTCTCTGGCAGAACAAACTCTATAATGGAAAAAAACACTACATTTTATGTCCATGTGACCATAAAATCTCCCTTATTTCTTCAATACTTCAGCTTAAATAATTTTTTATGAAAAATTTTTGAATTGACTTTCTAATGTGTTTAGTGGTACTCAAATAACATTTTTTTTAATTTAATTTAAATTTAGCTTATGTAGCTAGAAATCTTTTTTCTAATATTCATGTTTGAGGGCTACTCTTGAGCCCATGAAAAAGATTCTGGTTTGCTTTACACCTAATAGAATTTCAGCACTTGACGACGCATGACTTGAGAGCAGTAGTATTTCACATTCCTAAGGAGGATTTGGTGAGTGAATGTAGGCATAAGGAGAAGCCAAACCATTACAAATTTTGTGTGTTAGTGATTATGCATTTCTAGCTTCTCCCACCCAATCTTTTATCCTCACTATATAGATGATCTATCATCTGAATAGTTTTATATCTAAAAATATGCGCAACTTTGTAACTAGAGAAAATTATTTCTCTAAGCTGTATGTTTTTGTTACAACTTAGAGAAATAATTAATTTGTGATTTATAGCTCACTATTCCTAAAAAGTTATTTTACTTTCACAATTAGTTTGAGCTTGAATTTAATTATAGCATTAATTCTTAATTTATATATTTACCTACTCATGTGATATTCTTAAAGAAAAAAAACTTTAATATTTAATACTCCACCATAAAATTTTATTGATCAAGCATGAATCTCTGCAATCTTTCGATTGAAAAATTATGAAATTAAATTTAGGATCATACCAATTCATATTTCAACAGACTTATAGTCAAATTGAATATCTTGATTAGATAAACCCAAATATACAACAAGTGATCCACTTTGATTCCAAATGAGCCTAGATTAACCACTAAAAAGTATTTAAAAACTTTAGAACATTAATTGGATTACTAAATGGTTCTTTACCATGTGTTCCCGACCATTATTGCCCAACCATGCTCTCCAACCACCATTGTCGGATCACAGTCTCCTAATTATGGTCTCCCAACACTAATGCCTACCAACTTCATAACATTCCTTAGCTACCAACATCAACCCACATCATTGCCTATAAAGTCGACATACTCCATTGACATAAATATTGATTCTTGCTAACATCATCTCCCATCATCACCACCAACATATAAGCACATCATTTATTATAAGTTCAAAGGACACAGTCGGCACTAACATCATTTCCAACTAACTTTATCGATCACCATAATGCCCAACATCGACATATGCCATTATTAAAAGATTGATGCATACCACTAATATTAACATTATTGCAATTTGAGAGCTAAACCTTATATTTTGATGATTAAAAATATTATTGGATGTTTATTTTCTTATGCTTGATTTATACATTGTATTTATTTTTGTGTCTACTAACCTTTTAGGTACAACATGTACTAAACAAAGATTAAGGAATAAGCCAAAAATAGGGTAACCAGGATAAAACTTAGTCTATAAGTTATAGAGTATGTATTTTTTTTCTTGAATTAATTTTTTTATAAGGTGTATGTTAGCTTACCAACCATGCAAACACACATAAATGAGAGTTAAATGAAATATTTTATTCTTTTTTTTTAAATTTGTATTGTATGATATTGATCTTACTATATGATATGTTCAATCATAAAAATTTTAAAATATTTAAATTAAATAAGATAAATTTTTCATTGGCCATAACTATCATACTGTAAAACCACCACATCTACAGGATGAACGGTTATATTTACAAACATCATTGTTGATATCTGGTTACTTAAATTAGGCAAATTTAAAAATTTTAAAATTGAAACTTGAAATAGTCATACTGTATGAAGTTTATATGTTTCCTAATTTAATTTTAAGATTAAGAATTCAAATCAGGTTTAGTTAGAATTGAGGATTCTTTTTGGTTTGGTTTCAAGGTGGTAAATTATTTTGCTTGATCACTTCCATCTTATTTCAATTTCTTACATTTTAAGCAAAATATTTTAAAATACTTAAATGGATTTTCTTAAGACACCAATTCAGCCCTTCCTCTTTGTGTGCCATAAGAACTTATAATTAGTATTACAGTTGGGTTCTCACTCGTTTTACATTTTAAAATCTTTAGTAGATCCAATGGCATTGTTTGGTAACTGTAACACTTCAAAAGGGTTTTCAATAACATGACAACCACTATTTTTTAATATACCATTTAATTTTTTGGACAATTTATATGTTAACTTTTATACAATCAATTGATCTTTGCATGTTGTACATGATATAATATGGATATTCCTTACCATTTTGTATATTGAATGGAGTAAAAGTAGAAATCTGATTTATTGAATGGCCTTTAGAGGTCTGAGAACTTGCACATATTAATGCTGAGTGCTTGAACTGTTTCTTTTGTGCACTTAAATCTAAAGATTACATGTGTATTTCCTCTTATATTAGTGGTAATGATTTATGGGACAAACTTTGCTTTACCTGTGAAGGCTCTAAGGAAGTTAAATAGTCATGCTTGAATTTATTTTTACATGGGTATGAACACTTTTGCATGAAACCTACTGAGTCCATTTCAGATATCCATATTAGGATCACTAAAATCATCACTTTTTTGTATGCTTTAGGTAGAAAGATTTCAAATTTCGGAAAAGGTAATAAAATTATACATTTTTTCACTAAATCATGGAATGCTAAAGTAACTTCTATTTTTGAATCTAAAGATTTAAACTTCTACTATATTGGAAATCTTCCTGGCTCTCTAATTGCGTATGAACAAAATGTGAGCCAAAAGCATATAAATGCAAGGGAACTAAAGAAAGAACGAACTGTGGCACTAAAGGCTAACGACTCTAAAAGTAGTGAATCAAGAGCTGATGGAAGTGAAGATATTGCATTAATGACATGTTAATTTAAAAGCTTCCGAAAATACAAACACAAATGCCACTTTGATAGGAATAAAGGAAAATTTATAAAATCCAATAAGTTTTTTTTTTTGTGGTTTATCTGAGTGCTGGAAGTCAAGACACGTTAGAATAGACAGGCCAAACATTAAGAGCTAACAAACTAAGGATAAGGGTAAGGATAAAACAAATGCAAAGAAGGGAAAATAGAAGCTTTAAAAGGCATTTTGTGCAAACTCACAATATAAATCATCAGAAATTGAACAAGAAGAAGAGGTAACCAACTTGTGTTTGATGGCTAAAGATAGCATTGGTAGCTGTAACAACTATGAGGTATGTCACTTAACCTACGATGAAATATTTTTCTTATCTTAACAAATACATGATTCCTATAAGAAAATAAACATGCCTTAAAAAATAAATTTTCACCTTAAACAAAGAGTATGAAAATTTAAAAATTAAAGATTAAAAATTGAACACAATTCAATAGATAAAGAGCATGAAAAATTATTGGAAGAGCATGATTCATTCAATAAATAACATATTGAGTTACAAGAAAAGCATGATTCTCTAAATAAAGATTATATTGAGCTAGTGATAGCATTTAAGGAATTGGAAGAGCTAGCATTAAAATTAGATATCAATGAACATGAATTGAAGGTGGAAGTAGAAATCTATAAAAGTGAAAAAGAGCATTTAATAAAGAAAATAATAGCACTTCAAGTAAGTACAATCGGTCCAACACATACTCTAAAGCCATATAACAAAAATCAATATGCAGCATTCTTCTCTAGGAGGAGACATCAACCCTCATTTAGATTAGTAAATCTATTTCTAGGGATTAGGTGTTATTCATGTAGCATACTAGGTCAAATTGCACACTCTTGCACACCTCTAATGCATCATAGAACAAATATAGTCTGGAGGCCCAAGACAACATCTGCATAGCATAGCTTACATATATCTTAGAATAAGGCTGGACCTAATCCCACTTCGGTTCTATTAATTTACCCCTGATTAATAAAGTACGCTATTTTTTAATGCTTTATACTTTGGAAAGGATGCAAAGAAATAAAAATTATAATTTATATGGGAAACTTGAAATTAACTTTTCATTTTCAATTCTGAAATGAACACACCATTAAAAATAATATACCACCTCAGAAGGCGAAAATAAAATTTCCTAATGGATTCAAATTTAGAATGACAAAATTCCTTCCTTAATATCATAGCCAAATTCATGAACGAACTACATATCACCCCAAAAGGTCAAAATGATGTTCGATAAAAGATTTAGCTACGATAATCTAGATGTATTATCATTAATTTCATTTTTGAGGTCATAATAACAAATGATATATTTTCCCAAGGGAAAAATATAACATTTCTTATTAATTATTCAACGATGATAACGATCATCATTGGTTTTCTTGATTTTTCCAAAGAGAATTAATTAATTTATAATTGATCTGTGGTCTTTAAATCTCCTACAAAGGCAAACCTTCATAGTTAATTACATCGTAGGAAGTTTGGGCTTCCTACAAAAACTCTTAATTAAAATAATGGTATAAATTATTTTTTTGAATTTTACAGGAGTGAGGTTAGAATTCTAATAGGGATTGGATCAAATTTTGAACACTTATTTCTGGAGGCTAGTGGAGAAGGAGTAGGATACATTTTGGGATTCTAAAATGATTCAGAAATTTCTCAGTCTACCCTATGAGTTTGGATTTAAATTTTGGATTAGAAAATAGTTCAATTTGAGTTATTATTTTTTTAGAATGTTAGGATTCTATTCCCGATGTTGGGGTCTTATATATTTGGGACCACCCTGAATCTTAAGTTTATTTTGGGCACTAAACTATAGTGGCCCACACCTAGCAAATGCAATACAAAGCTTGACTTATCTAGGCCTAGATTGGGGAGCCAGCTAACAACCAAATGCTTAAAAACCATGTGTATGATCTTTTATGAAAGATGGGTGGCTTTTTTTTTTAGGTTTTGAGGAATTGGGGAAGACATTTAGAGAATGACTTAAGTTGCCCCTTTACTTATATAAGGTGATTATGATTTGAATGCAATAAAAGTTTTATTGATTTAATTTATTTCTAATGCAATGCATGCTGATTAACCTTATATGCAAAAATTAAATGAAGTAATTTTAAAAAATAAGCTTAGAAAATATATTTTTCCCTAAAGATTACACAATATCCCCAAGATAGAATTGCACCCTAATAGTTCAGGTGGTCTATAATAACCCATAGGTAGGGAGATACCTAACAAGGAGGAGAAGATTCAATATGTATACATGAGACCCTTACTGAGCCCAAGCTTACTTCTTAAAACTGTTTATCTATCTATACTGGCCTATTTTTTTTTTTTTAATTACAAGTAGAAACCTTTTTTTTTTAAAAGAGCCTAAAAGCTTCTAGGTGAAATCAAAAGCAACATGCAAGAGTAAGAAACAGAAAAAAGATTATGAAACTCTTACTGTGAAAAATTAAACTTATCATACAAATCAAATCACATAATTAAAATAAATCAAGTAAATGTAAAAATTCAATTTGGCAAATACCACTTAATTATAAGCCAGGGTCTATAAAAATTATAAGTGGCTAGGTACCACTAACAATAACCCGAATTCTAATCCTATGAATGATGCAAGTAATTTTAAGATTGGGATATTCTCTATGTCTTACTTCTTCATCTTCATCCCTTCTGCATGATCCATGGATTCATTGGGTCCAAGTATCCAAATGCAAAAAACTCCTTCCTAAAGGGGTATTTCTTTCCTCTTTGAATTTTCAAATCATCTTAACTTGAATCTCCAAATAAAAAGAACTCTCCCCTAAGGGTTGTTTCCCTTTTATTTCGACTTCAAGTTGGATGATTAATATTTCATCTAAAAATTAACTTTCGCAGCACTTGAATTTATAATAGATGTAGAAAATTAAAAAAAAACTCTAAAATAACATGCATGATTATCTTAGGCAATTATAATCAAAAATATCCCAAGCAGTTATATAATTTAATTTGCTCAAATTTAAAATATAATCACACTTGGCTGTGATCTTTTAATTTAAAGGGGGACATAGCATATATAACACCTCTAGAAAATTTGTTAGTTAAATTTTTATTTAGCCTACTTGATTTTTGCCCTACATAAGCATGGCCACCTTCAGAAAACTCTGTGAGCATCTAGATCATTCCAAACTTAAGAAATCTATTACCCATCACATCAATTCACAGATAATATGATAAGATTAACACATCAATAAACATCACATGAATCAATTATAGAAACCAGCATGCAATTAAATCCACAAAAAATTCGGTGACAAGTAGGAAAAAAGGAAATAATAGCCTAGCCTAAAATTAGGATTGGTCATCCTAACAAATCATCTAAAGTGTGTGCATCAGGCAATGTGGCTTAGATAAGTCCTATACTAGGTAGTTATTAAAGTTGTCTAGTATTTTATTATTTATTATTAGTCAAAGGAAATTTTTAATTTAAGTTAAAGTATTAACGTTTTAACATTCGTTTTATGATGTATTTTAAGTGTTGACTGGTTCTTACCTTTGTTTATGACAGGGCTATAAAGTTTATTTCACTTTTCTTGGGCTAAGTTAATAGCCTAGTAGGATTTGGTTACCTAATAGTAACCAATGTCATTTAATTAATTTAATTGGTTGAAATTAAAGGTTTGATAATTTTTAAGTTAATTGGTTGTTTACTTACTTGAATGATTAAGTTAATTATTTTTTATGCCATCAACTGATTTTTAGCATTATCACAGTGGGCTCGAAGAACCAGGCTTCCTTAAGCCACGTAGCCTCGCAGCTCAATGTAGACCATCCTAAAAACTAGGATGAAGTAGTTGAATTAATAATTTGAATTTTTTTGAGTAATTCATGGTTAACTATTCTTAAAGTTTTACACAACATTGAATCTGTTTGTGGCTCTGACATAATGGGCTCAAGGTAGTCCATCAAAAAAATATCATTGCTAAAGTGTTTATTGTGTATTCTAAGTTTGGTCATCTGATTTTAATAATTAAGTTAAGGTTTGCTGGAGTATTAATCATTTGTTGATTTTTTGAATTTTTATGAATTATTTATTTCATTAAATTAAGGGGTCCAAATTTGACTTTTTTATTTAGATTAAATTCTGGTGTTTTAATATTTTTCCTAAATAATAAACCTTTAGGTGAGTAAAAGGATACTAAGTTTGCTGGAGTTAGCTTTTACTAGATTAATTTATGATTTTTCAAAGTTTTGAGTACAATTTTAAACTAAAGTTGACCAAAAAGTTGACTTTTTGATTTTTACTAATTTCTAGAAGTTTGATATTTTTATTAAATACTAGACCCTTAAAAAAGTCCAATGTTTTTCAGTTTACTCAATTTAGAATTTTCTAAAAATAATTTTGAATTTTTAAAGTTTTGGTATTTAATTGACCTATTAAATACTTAATTAAGGAGATTTTGTTATTTTTGCACCAAACTTAATCCAAACTTCTTGAAATCGCTCCAATGGTTAGAGATGCCCTGTAGAAGTGTTTTTAGGAGTTTGAAGTTTATTTGGAGTTTTTAATTATTTAATTCAACTAACTATTAATATTCCTTAAAAATTAAATTAAGCTTAAATTAGGGGTCTAGCGATGAAGATTTTATTTTTCCTTGGTAGAGGGTTTAATCCTGAATAGTTTGACATAGTATTTGCTTTTTTTGGATTTAATTTGAATTAATTATGATTTTTTAACATTTTAGGCTTCATTGAGGGGCTGACTTTTAACTTAATTAATTTTTGAACCTAATGAGATCAAAATTCAATGAAACCTCAACCTAGGGTGTATGATGTCAATAAGTTCACATGTCTTGAGTTTCACCCCTATTGGGTGCATATTCAATTTGTTATAATTTTCCTAAATTTTTAAATATTGCCTTTAATTTTTGTCCTTAGGTGACATTAAGTCATATAGGTTTGAAATCAATGTTCACTAACCATTTACATACACATAATCAATTACACCATGCCAATCATGTCACCTAAATCTAATTGAACTGGGAAGGGTGAATTTTCAGGTATTTTGGTTAATGATAACCCAAATACTTATTACCCAAAGAAAACTTCCCCACATCATTAACCTTGAAAAGTTATGGTAAGGCGGACACTTACCATAATATTGATTAATCAAACACAAATGCAAGCAAAAAGTGCCTATGAGATGATCATGCAAGATAAAGTAAAGGATTGTATGCAATTGTCCTAAGTACTTGGATTGAATTTGATCAATTGAACTTGAACCATAGTTAAGCTCTTTAACAATCTCAATAGAGGGTTTGATTGAGTGGAACTAAGCCAAGATCAATTCACGAGGCATTTTTTTAAAGTATGAGGTCAAACATGACTCATATTAATGTAAAATCAATCAATAGTAAAATATAAGTACAAAAAATTTAAAAAATCACTATGGGTAGAAAACAACAAGGCAAATTATGTTACCAAATTTCAAAATGATTTGATGAGTATTAAGAGTGTAATTAAGGAAATTAACAAAATATTATAAGTGGAATTACTTTTGAGTACTCACCACCATAGAATAAAATCATTTTTAAATAAAAGTGCATAAAATTATGAGGAATTTGAGTGATTACACATATTTTTTGACCAAGTATTTAATTTAGTGTGACTTTTTAAAAATTATTCAATTAAAAATGATTTTAAAATGTTTTATTAATTAAAAAACTTGATGGTGAAATGATGGGCCATGCGTTGCTCTTTGACTCGCTCGATCAAAATTGTAGTAATGATTGCATGGTGGCATGTTATTTACTAATGATTATACCACCGACAATCAATGGTTCATTAATGTAGACTCGGAGACGGCATGACATGCATCACTTATCTAAGTCAATAGCAGATCTCAGGCATCCATCCATGTGCAGTTTGAGCAGACGGTCGTGATATAGATGGACGGAGAATGAGACAGCAGGAAAATGCTCGCGGTTTGGACAAGTGGTGGAATGGCTACATCAATGCCGTTGATCACATAATCAATGGCTAAAAAAATGTACAAGACCATGCATATCCTAATTAAACCTAGGAATAGAAAATTGACTCATTCTCTTAAGCCATTCGATTAATCTCATTAAAATTTTGAACAAAGCATCAAGGTGTGAAGAACATTGATGGGGAAACATTTGTTTGGCCTAGAACAAGCATTTCTAAAAGCTTATATATATATATATAGAGGAAATCCGGGGGGGTGGCGGCTACGCATTGATTAAAATAAAAGTATAAGGTCCTTAAAGGGCCCTCGAGCTCACTACTGCTCAGAAGAGCTACCAAAAAAGCTAAAATAAATCCTACGAGATCAAGGTCCCAACTAAGAAAAAATACAAAGACACCTAGGTACAATCTAGGGTGGCTAGAGGCCAGTACCCAAAAAACTGAAGGGATCCTTAGATAAACTTTAAGCACTATCCCTTCAAGCCAAAAACTAGGAGCAGGAAACACAGTAGGAGAAATACCTGCCAAAAATTTTAGGAAGCAAAATATCCAAAGCATAATAGAGATTACTAGAAATATTTAAAGACATGTGAGGCAAAATTTGACAATAGAAAAACCAATTACAGCAATTACCACATAAGGATATAAGACTGAAAATAAAACCCCTAACCATGATATTCAATAACTGAAACACAACCTTGCAGCAAAATATATATGGGTAATAGAAGTTAGCAAGCACAGTAGTAATATAAGAAGAAGATACCCTCCGAACAATCCAGCTGTAGGAAAGCAGAGCCTCCAAAACTTAAAAGAAACAAAGGCAAAGAAAATGTTGCAACCACAGGCAAGGTCCCAAGCAGGATTATCCCAATCATCAGCAAACCTGTCATGAAACTTACGGGCCACAGAGCACACTTCTAGCCAAAATGAACACCAAGGAAGCATAAATAAATCCTAAGAGTAAACAAACCAACACAACACAACATCTTCTCAGAAAACCACCCATACAAAATGGCAACAAATATGCAGTTACAGAGCCTAAAGCTCCTCTAAACCCTGAACCAACACCTGAAATAACTAACACCAACGAAAATCAAAAAGAAAAAATGAACAGTCGCAAAATGGAGAAAGATGGAAAGTAACAAAACCAAAACAGGATCAGGGCCAGTAAAGCTCATGATTAAGCACCCAATGCAACCATCATTAAGAGTAGAAGGTCTTTAAAGGGCCCTCGAGCTCACTACTGCTCATAAGAGCTACAAAAAAGCCACAATAAATCCTACGAGATCAAGGCCCAACTAAGAAAAAATACAAAAACACCTAGGTACAATCTAGGGTGGCTAGAGGCCAGTACCCAAAGAACTGAAAGGATCCTTAGATAAGCTTTAAGCACTATCCCTAATCCAAAAACTAGGAGCAGGAAACACAGTAGGAGAAAAACTTGCCAAAAAATTTAGGAAGCAAAATATCCAAAGCATAATAAAGATTACTAGAAATAATTAAAGACATGTGAGGCAAAATTTGATAGTAGAAAAACCAATTACATCAATTACCACATAAGGATATAAAACAAAAAATAAAACCCCCAACCATGATATTCAATAACTGAAACACAACCTTTCAGCAAAATATATACAGTGAATAGAAGTTAGCAAGTGCAGTAGTAATATAAGAAGAAGATACCCTCCGAACAATCCAGCTGTAGAAAAGCAGAGCCTCCAAAACTTAAAAGAAACAAAGGCAAAGAAAATTCTGCAACCACAGGCAAGGTCCCACGCATGATGATCCTAATCATTAGCAAACCTATCATGAAACTTACAGGCCACAGAGCACACCTCCAGCCAAAATGAACACCAAGGAAGCAAAAATAAATCCTGAGAGTAAACAAACCAACACAACACAATAGCTTCTCAGAAAACCACCCATACAAAATGGCAACAAATATGCAGTTACAGAGCCTAAAGCTCCTCCAAACCCTAAACCAACACCTAAAACAACTAACACCAATGAAAATCAAAAAGGAAAAATGAACAGCCTCAAAATGCAGAAAGATGGAAAGCAACAAATCCAAAAAAGGATCAGGGCCTTTAAAGCTCATGATTAAGCACCCAATGCAACCATCATTAAGAAACCCCCAATGCCGCTCCATTCTAAACCGAAATACTCTCAGGTTCATGTAACAAAAGAGGTGAGTAATAGAAAAGAGAACTATATAGGTAATAATAATAAGAATGACAGCATCAGAATAGACCCAATCCCAATCCATAAAAGTGCAGGTAATCCCAGAAAAAGATAAATATTGAAAGCAACCCATAAACTAAGAATAATCCCTAAAACCATCCAGTAATACAGAGCATAAGGAATAGCCCAAGCTATGCTACGGGCTAAAACATGACCAACTAGTATATAGGGATAAAATAGCCAATCAGCAAAATCACCCCAAGGAAAAGAAGAGCAACAGAAGGGGTTGAATCAGGGTTTTAAGTATTCCAATCACTACTCAAGTTTCTCACAAAGACATGCCAAATAATATAGAAATCCACAAGATTATCATTACAGAAATTAAAAACAATCCAAGATAACCGCAACCTCAGAAAAGAAAAGTAAAGGGCCAACTTAAAACCCACAACTAGAAACAAGGAAGAGTTGAGGCAACCAAACCAAAGCCAACAAAACTGCCAAAGTAGATAGTCAAATCAGATTCTGACATAAGGTAAATTCATTTTATCCATCCTAATCACCCCTTTAAGAAGATTAGGTATATTAGCAATAGTAAAATCAGTAAGGCAATCCAGACCACAACCCAAATTGGCTAACCAATCAGCACAAGAAATTCCTTCCCTATGAACATGAGTAATATTAAAGTTAACAAAAACTAACAGCTGCTTAATATCTCTAGTAAGATAGAAAAAATTTGGGTTGCAAATACTATCCGATTGGTTCTTAAGATAATGAATAGTATAAGTGGCATCCACCTCAATCCATATATTAGTAATACCAAGAGAGATACATACTTTAAGCCCATGAGAATGGCATAAAGTTAAGCCATAAGCACAGAACATTTATTTTAAGGGTTAGCAAAAGCTATGATCATGTTACCCCAATCATCTTTAATAATTCCACCACAATCATACCTACAGTTATGAACCGAGCCATTAGTATTCAACTTTAAAGTGTTATGAGGAGGTTTTAACCAATAAACCAGTTTCAGGTAGTACAAAAAACTGCCATTATGAAGAATAATGCCAAAATTATGAGAAACAAAAAAGTTATTCCAAAAATTTTTTTGGTCTAAGAGGTTAGCATTAAAAAAATTATACACTTTATCTTTAATATTCTGAATAATAATATGGTGATCCAAGAAAATATTGTTGAAAAGGGAGTTATTTCTAGCATTTAATAAATACCACAGAACGAGGGAAGGAATCAAATTTCTGATATGACCTTTCGAGTTAATAAACCATAAATCCAACAAATTATTAATGGATAAGTGAGCATTAAAATAGTTAACTTGAACATATCTTCAAAGTAGATCCAAATTCTAGCTGCAATAGGACCAAAAATAAAAATGATGAATGGTTTCCACATGATAGCAACAATGACACTTAGAAGTAATAATGAAACCATTCTTCCTTAAAATGTCTTCAGTAGGAATATAATTGAGCATAGTTCACGCAATAAAAATAGAATTGGTCTTTGGAATACTTTTATTCCAAATCATTGAAAAATCTTTCCCAACAGAATGCTTATCTCTAAACAAATACCACACATCCTTCAAACTAAACATACCATTATGAGATAAATCACATTAAGCAAATCATTAGAATCCATATTAATAGGCTGATTAAAGAATTCTAGAAATAACATCTATAGAAATTATATCAACAAGTTTATTATAGTCCCAATTATTATCCATGATAAACCATTCCACCTTAATGGCACTAGTAGTAAAAGAATTTCGAATTGAGTTAATAGATTGATCACCTAGCCATTGGTCCTGCCAAAAGAAGAGGTTAGCTCTACCAAGACTCCATTTAACATGAGGTTCGGCTTTCCACTTAATTCCACAGAGCTTTTTCCAAAGAAAAAGCCTTAGAAAGATCAAAAATATTCTTGCAACCCAACCTCCCTTCTTCAAAAGTCCAACAACAATTAGTCCATGAAGACCAAAGAACTTTAGAATTCACATTGGAACCACGCCAAAAAAACTTATTCAAAATTTTATCAATCCTATTACAAACAGTGTGGGTAGGTTGTAAAGTTTGAAAAATATAAACAGCTAAGGAACACAACACACTTTTAATAAGGAATAATCTACTACCCAAACTCAGAAAATTAGAATTCCAAGAATTCAGCTTATTCTACACCAAAGTAATAAGATCATCAAAAAGAAAGGTTTTCTTCCTACCCTTATAAAGGGGGACCCCTAAGTATTTAATAGGTAAAGTACTTTGTAAGAAACCAGTACTATTCCTAATGGAAATAACCCGATCATGACAAAACTTGTTGGACACAATCAAGGAACTCTTACTCTTATTAATATTCATACCACTACAACCTAGAAACTCATTTAAAAACTTCAGGATTCTATTCACCCGTTTAATTGAAGCATAAGAAAAAATAATAACATCATCAGCAAAACATAAATGGGAAATAGGAAAACCACACAAAGTTCTATAGAAATTCCTCAAAAAATTCTCATAAAGATTGGAAATGCCACTAGAAAGATACTCCATGGCAATAATAAAAGGGGAAGGAGAAATAGGATCCCCTTGTCTAAAACCATGAGAAGACTTAAAGAAACCATTAATTTTACCATTAATATTAACAAAGAAATAAGAATTTTTGATGGACTATTTAATAAGGTTAATGAAGAAAAAATTAAAGCCAAACAAAAGTAAGATTTGGTAAATAAAATCCCAGTTAAAGTTATCATAAGCTTTAGTGATGTCTAATTTAAAAATTATATTACCACAAGGCACCTTAACATCTAAGTCATGAATAATTTCTTGAGTCAATAAAATATTATTCGTAATGGATCTACCTTTAACAAAATCAGTTTGATTAGGAGAGATAATTCTAGGAAGTAAAGGAGCAAGGCGGTTCATAAGTATTTTAGAAATCAACTTCAAAGACTAATAGGTCTAAAATCTTTCCAATTATAAGCGCTAGTAGCTTTCAGGATAAGCATAATAGAAGTAGAAGAGAAATACTTAGGCATGATATTACCTGAAAAAAAATCATTATGAGCATTAAAAAGATCAAAATTAACTATGTCCTAAGCTTTTTGAAAAAAATTAGTGGTGTAACCATTATGACCAACAACATAATCAATGTTTAATTCAAAAATAGTTTTCTTGATTTCCTCCAAAGTAGGAAAAGCAATGAGGGACAAATTGTCATCCTAATTAATGATATGATGAATAAAATTAGGATTATTAATATTAGTAGGAGTAAATTTTATTAAACAAATTATTAAGGAAATCCATCCCAGAAGATGCAATATCCCCAGCATCATCAGTAAAAGAACCATCATCTTTAGAAATTTTATGAATCCAATTGCTAGCTCTATTTCATTTAAATAAAGCATGAAAATACTTAGTGTTATTGTCCCCATTAATGAGTTGCTCAGAAGCCACTTTCTGCTTCCAGTAAGCTTCTTCCTAAGCTTGTAAAGTGAAAATATAATTTTTAGCTTATTGGAGGTCGGTGAAAATATCATCAGAAGGATAAAGTTAATAATTCTACTCTAAAGAATTGACTTTATTCTCAGCAGCCAAAATATTGGAGAACATATTTTTAAAAATATTACGATTCCACCAATTTAATTTTTTGCTTTAATCTCTTCAGTTTAAACCATAATCTATTCATGCCAAAAATAGAACTATTCGGATGTAGAGTTGCTTGCCAGTTTTCTTGAACCATAGCAATGAAAGAGTTATCAAGAAGCCACATATTCTAAAATCTAAAATTAAACACAGAGATACCTTGATTTAACCTAATAGAGATAAGCATAGGAGAATGATCAAAAAATGTTCTACTAAGGTGTTCAACATACGTAGAAGTAAAACAATTAATCCAAGTATCATTAAAAAGAACTCTATCTAAATGTTGCCAGAGGTTACCATGATTCCAAGTAAATTTGTTACCCATATAACCAATGTCAATGAGGTAATAATCCAAGATCATATTATTAAAATCTTCCATAGAGTGATAAAAAGGATTAGACCCCATGAGCCTTTCAGTAAGAGAGGAGATAGTATTAAAATCACCCCCCACAAACCAAGGAGAGTTAACATGAATATTAAATTGAATAAGTTGGTCCCATAAATATCTTCTAGTTATCCGAGAGGAAGCAACATAAATAAATGAGGCAAAATAATTAAATGGAAAGAAATTAATACTATAGTGAATCACTTGAGTAAAATCACCCACAATATCAATAACCATAGGATCCTTCCAAAGAACCACGATCTTGTTAGAAATATTAGACACAGCCTGATTAAAGCCCAAAAACATAGCAGTATTATCTGACCAGATATTAAAAATAAAAGGTTTAATCAAAATAAGTAGAGAAATATTATGACTACAACATAAATTCTTAACTCTAATTCTAGTGGATGTGCAACCAATACCTCTCACATTCCATAGACTTCAACATTGGACTGTAATTGAGAAGTTTGAGATCGGGTGGTTCTAGGGGCTTTCAGACCAATGTTTTTATTCTTCTTCTTTTTTTCTTGAACTAAGTGAAGAGAAATCATTAACCTTATCACCTACTCTTATGTTACCATCATCCTATTTTTCCTTACCCTTATTTGCAACATTAATTTTAGATAAAGTATGAGAATCCTTACAATCCTTTTCCAAATTTATAGCCTGGTTGATAGCACACTCCTCATTTTCCCCTTGAACAAGTTCTCCTTCTTTCAAGGTTTATTTCTCCTTGTCCTTCTCATGAGATGTCATGTCAGAATTAACATGATAAGATACCGCATTAGTGTTAGGTACAGAAGTAAGATCAGAAGAAATATTTTCATTAGATACATGGCTTTTTGAGCAAGATATAGTGTTATGATACTCGATAACCATAACATCAGTTTGATCCTCAACATTGATAGACCCTCGATGCTTAACCACACCATCAAGAGAATCCTCGATCACTACTTGCTCAGTAGAATGTTCAAGAAGAGCCATGTTCATTCTATTTCCAGCATTACCGACCACAAATGGGGCAACAGGATGCTGGAAACCATTTCCTTCCATCATGGGGACTCAAGCCTCCCCACTAACCTCCTCAAAACCTCCTATCATTAGTGCATCCATGTTATTCCTTTCTAAGTCTTTAGGGATGTCCTTCTGCTTACATAAATGAGGGTCCAAATTAAAACATTCAGCATTACTATGTCCATGCATTTTATAGTAAGTGCAAAATATGGACAAGTTTTCAATTCAAATTTTTGTTGATATCCATTATGCTTAGAACCTATCCATATTTCCTTGGATGTTTCTTAGAGATATCTAATTCAACCAAAAAATGAGCTACAAACGGATAGGAAATCGACGCAGTGGCTTTGTCCGTCTGCAAAGGACATTCAAAAATAGAAGCTAAAGAAAACAATATCTGAGAATTAAAGAAATGCATCCTTAAATTAGGTAAACAAATCCACATGGGAGTTATAGGAGATTCCTCCTTAACATCAAAGTCTAGCATCCATTTTAGTAAACGTATAGTAAGTTCTTCTTAAAAAAATATGGCTGTAATCTAAGTCATTCGAAAGTTGAATCAAAATATGTCGTTGGTCCATCCAACCAATAGTAAATGACCCCAAAAGTTTGAGGTTCAAGAAAAACTTTTGAATAACATCCAGATTTAGACGCCTCAAGAGAAACTTTCCCACAAGAGTAAAGGCAAAAGGAGTGGCAAGCTGAGAAATAATGTTATCATCAAATACCAAAGCAGGTAAACCTTTAAATGAAGTATAGACAAAATCTTGTTTAGTATTAAAAGAAGAAGAACCACGAGAGAGCACATTCTTAAATGACCAAGATTTTCCATCAACCTTCAATGACATGATCGATGTCGATAGTGTCGTCATCACCTAGAAACCCCTAGAAAAATAAAAAAGCACCAAAATAAAAACATAAAATCAAATGAATAAACAAAAGATGGAGAGAAACTAGAGGAACAATCAGCAGAAAAATGCTCCAGCAAGAGAACCCTAAAATCACCTCAAAGTCGCCAGAGCAGAGAGACGCTGCGAGCTGAATTGATTTAAAGCATTTCTAAAAGCTATTTACGTCCAAGTGATTTCTACTAGGGTTTGAATTATATCAAAATTTAATGGATTATTCTGGATGTTTAATGGCTTGTTGAGCTTGTAGACTTTCGACGTTTAATCTCATAGAAGAAATTGACAGCTGAAGTGGCCTAAATAATGAGATATAAGTCTTGGACAGATTTGGTGGCTCCTCTCACTGAAAGCTCGACACTGGTAGCCTTTGACTGGTGGATTTGAGGTAGAGAACTGAAGAGGAGAGTGTGGAGAGATAGAATGAAAAAAATATTTCTTATGGAGAGGGCTTGGTGGTTGAGTGAGCTTGGAATGAAAGGTTTTTTTATTTTGAGTTTCCTAAATCCATAGGGTTTTCATTGAATGGTAATGATGGATTAGAGGCGTTACTTAGATGCCCTATAATTGTCCCAAATAACTAGGGAGCAAGAGGAAAGCTGACAAAGCCATTTTTCCATTCAATGGCTCTATGAGAGGGGGATACCATTCTTTCCCTCTTGGGTTAAAATAAACCCTGAGCTTGGTTAGGGGGTTCCTATAAGAGCTTTAACTCCTATTTAGAAAGCTTAGGCCCAGAGATTAGAGGAGGATGTAAGGTTTTGAAATGGTTTGACCATAGGAAGCCATTTGAAGGACTCTGTTGACTCTTTGACTGGTTAACTTGGACAAGGGAGTTGAGGTGGTAGTTAAGGAGTGTAATGTGCTAGTGTGATGAGTTGGGAGACCCTAAGAGCAATAGGATTTAACTTTAGGTGAGTGGAGAGTGTATATAAGGATTTTTACCATTGTCAAAAGGTTGACCAAGTCAATCCACTCAATGGAGGACTCATGACAAAGCTTAGATATGTTTAAACCATGCAAGGAGGAATTCTTGAGTATTTAAAACTTGATTGGGTTATATATGGTGATCTGGTCCAAATAGGTCAAGTTTGATCAAATATAGGCTTAGTTGACCAAGTCAACTAGTGACTAGGTCAAAGTGAATAGTTAAGTCCATTTCATTAAGAGAGATGATCAAAAGTCTTTGATGAGGATCAAAGTTTATTTGAAGCTTAATTAAATGTCAACCTATACTGATGATCAATTGAGCTTGCTTGAGCCAACTCAATTAGGCCATACCAGGTTAGTAACAGGCTAAGGAGCCAGTGATGATTGTTCTGATGCATGAAGCTCCTAGTGAAGTGATTTGGACATAATTGAAGTTATAGAAATCAATGCATTCAGCTAGGTGGTGCACTGGACCTAAGATGTTATGGTTCATGATTCATCTAGTCAATCAATATTGACTTTGCCAACCAAGTTAAACCAGAGGTTAGAGTAGAGCCCAGCAAGTTTAAATGAGTGATTTGAGACCAACGAAGGTGGCCTCATGCAATGGAATGACCATTTGAGTTGAAATGACTATTTAGACCCTTAAGGGGCAATTTGGTCAGCATGAGTTGACTTGGTAAACCATGCATGACCAAGGATTGAATTTGATTCTAATGAACTCCTAATGATTTTTAGGATGGATTAGAGAAGTTTTCATGGCTTGATGTGTATTGGCCATGTTGAAGTTCGAAGAAAATTCCAATTTTTCCCTTGAGGGACATTTTGGTCATTTGGTCCCCTGGTTAACATTGGGTCAACCTGGGACCACCAAAGTGCATTCATGTGTACAACATGTCGTAAAGAGGATTATGGACATGGTGAAAAGTTTTTGGGATGGTCCCAAGGTCAAATTCCACAAGGTGGAAGGTCTAGTGGCATAGCTTGTAAAAATTTAAATATTTCAGAGCATTTGGATTTCAATCAAGTTACTGGGATTAGAGGTCTTAGATTAGCCTCAAATTTGGAGGGTTGACTCTATGGACATGCTTAATAAATATTCAATTGATAGATTAGGAATCAGGGGTCATTTGATTGGGTTTTGAGGTGATTGAAAAATTAACCAAAAAGGATTATAAGATAAGGGCCCTTACCATGAATTCTAGTTTAGAATTCTAGATTTGAACTAGATTCTGGATTTGATTAATTGAGTTTGATCTATCCACATTAATGATAATCAATTAGTTGATTGTTAATGATTGGATAAGGGAAATAAAGTGGTGATCAATAAGTGATAGTGCAATGATTGGATAGTGTATTAAGCCAACTAGCTGCAGTGTAGGGCTGTAGCTTAAAGTGATTATAGATTGATATCAACTGGATGATTGAAATTGATTGAAATTTGATTAATGTTGATTGAAGTTTTAATGGAGATTGGGTAGCTACAGATAGATGCATACCAGAGTTTGAAGTGTAGGTTAAGTTCTTGATGATTGACATCTGGATGATTATTAACCATCAGATCAACACACAAGAGTCTGGATAGATCCTAATGACCGCATACAAAAATGAGCTCAACATAGGTGTGCTTTTACAAGAGGTGTAGTATGTTTGATTTGTAAGAAAGTAATTGATCAATTTCAAAGGATCAAAACATTCTAATTGAAGTATATATTTTTATATTTTGTAACTTATTGATTTGTATTCATCTCATTCTATTTGTACATTTACTTGTTCTAATATTGTGTTTGCATGCATATATGTTTTACATTCAATTTTTGGTTTATTCCTACTTCACTATATTTTGATAAGTTGTGCCAGTGTTTAGTTTTTGTGTTGATTGTCTAGGATATAATAATTATATGATTATGTGGATTAATGTCTTTTTATTTAAATATAATAAGGTCTTAAAATTATCTTTTATTTTATTTATTCATTTTTATTATCTCATTATGACTTTTCCCAAAGTTTTTATGTGGAAGTTCTTTAAATTAATCCCTAATCATCTCATAAACATTACAAAATTTTGTGAAATTGTACTGTATGCTTATCTTTGTTTGTATGATATAAGTTAGTCAGCACATCATCATCCATTCACTCAAACAAACAAAAACGTTTCAGTCAATTATTTATATTCAGCTCGTACAAACACCACTTTGTACTACATGAATTATGTGGAAATAACCATTATGATGAATTGGATTTGGCCAGTACATCCTTCATTTCCAATGAGCCTGTACAAACACCTATTAATATTGGATAATCATGTTAGTCAAAGATCATATTGCTAACTCCTCAAAATGAACAAAGAGATGATGATCATATTGGACAATGCCTGATCATATGATATGATTTGACCAAGTTTTTACATTATTTTGATGGAATGATTTACTTTCTTATGATTGTACTATATGATGGGCTTAAGTTTATAAATTAGAAGAAGGTTTTCATCCTAAAGCATACAAAATCCTTCTCAAAATCCTATCATTAATCATTCCCAATGGCTGACAAGAGAACCTGATTCCTTCCAAGAAGTTCTTCTCATCCCTAAGTTGATGATAAATTTCAATGAATTGAAGATGAAGTTGCTTAATATCATTATAGAGTAGCACAAATCACATCATATGGTATCTTAAACCAAGATATTCTAAATTATTAGGTATTAGATCTATTTGTATGCACCATATTACAATTTCCCCTTACACAAGCCTTTCCTTTTACTCTGAGATGTTTAAATTTTTACTTGTCAAAGAATTAACTCATAGCATACTTCTCTACAATCTTACATTTCTTGGTAGCCAATAGAAATCACCTTCCAGAATTTTGACAAACTTTTGCATATCTCTACCACTGGCATAAAATCCCATGATGTCTACACTATAGGATACTATAATTGGACTCAGGTCAATCTTACTCTAAGAAAGACACCCATGAGTCTGCAATTACCCTTAGTCACTACACTAATCCAAAATGCATGTATCCTTTAGTACGTCCTTTGAAGTTCAATTATTCCTAAAGCAAGAGATAGAGTCAATATCACACCCATATTATCTGATTTCATTTATTTTTGTATGACTGGCATAAAGTTTAATGCCGTAGACATGATCATCTATTACATTAAAAATTTGACCACTATTTCAAACCCTAAACCACATCATAGGAAAAATCTAGCACTTGGACATATCATAGCCTACATCCTAGATAAAAAATATTGTCTTATGTATCCTACTACAATAGACCACTTCCCAATCTATTACACTACCAGTTCCTTACATATACTCTTTAGTGATAGATGTTGTAATGCATAACTCATAGAGGAGGAGCATGATTTTGATGAGGAAGTGGAGTAACAGTGGTCGAGGCACCAAGATATGACATACAAGTAACAACACCAGCCTTCACGCACCACTACCTTATTCCCTGATTGAGGGATTTGATTGCTTATAATTGTGACTATAGACTCACATTCAGGAATCCACCTCACACAGGTAGTAAATGTAGTAACAGTATGAGGCTGATCATGCCTAGTTCATAGACCAGTTTTCCTCACTACACAGCTACTTCCAGTAACCACCATCCCTTGATTTGGGTCCATTAAATGGTAGTTTATGATGTTTATTATTTTATCATTGTAGAAAAATTTAAATGATAATGACAAATGATTTGGGATTTAATGTTTCTTTTATCAAATCTATATAATTAGTGTTAATAACCCCAAATGATTAACTGACACTCGTATTATAGACTTGAGAAAAGAAATAATTTTTTTTTTGTATTCAAATTTGGCATATGGGATATTAATTTCATCTTGAAGGATAATATACACATACACCTATCATTTTAAATATAAAACCAACACAGGATTAGCTTTAGTCAACATCTAGAAGATTTTTCCCCTACCCTAGAGAACTAAATTAGGGTTTTTTTTATACTCCATTTTAGATTCCTATAGAGGCAAACCGTATTATCAATTACATCTCTAAAGAGAAAACTTTTGATTAAAGGGGAGATTAGTCTCATTCAGGAATTAAAACATACAATGCTTTCCTTACATATTTTAAAAAATATCTATCACTCATTCAAAAATATACTTAAATTTTATAAAAAAAAATTCTTAAATCATTTATACTTTCCCTACAAAGGAGTTTGAGGTGTGCAAAATCTAAGGGCTTATGCTTGCTTGGAGTACACTTCCAACTAACATGTTAATACACAAGCAATCATCTTAGATGAAGTGCATGATAAAGTCATCTCTATCTTAAGAGGTCAAAGATTAAATTAGACTCTGAATTGGTGACTTAAGATGAGTAATTTTAACTTTAAGTTCATATGACACTAGTGAGGATACTCACTAAAAACTCTACATTTGATCTTATTTAATTTACCAAGCTAATTTACTACACTGAAAAAAGGTATAGGAAAATTCTACCCACTATTACAAACTACCAACCATATGATGCAATGCATGATGCAATATACATAATAGAAAATATATTTAAATGAAATTTTATTCATTGATTGATTTGACAACATACAACATTCTACTGGCTCTTGCAGAAAGTAAAAATATGTGTAAGAAGTATATAAAGGACATAAGAAATTGTGTAATCACCTAATACTTCTAATGCAGTCCTCATAGAGCCTAAGTGAACCAATAAAAAATATAAAGTATGAAATTCATAGTACTAAAAATAAACAAATATAGGGTGCTCTACAAGCAAAGCTCCTAACAAGCAATTTACACCATTGACCTAGCCTATGCTAAATTTGGTTGTCCTAGCAAACCATTTAAGTATGTGAAGGGGGCTATGTGATTTTGGTATATCATATAGGAATTTAATGTTTAAGTTTATACATCTAAGAATTTCAATCATTAGGGGGAAAAAAGGTTATTTAATTAAAGTTTATCTTGTATGAATTTGGATTTTATTATTTAGAGTTTTAAGGGTTAGAGTTTGATTATTTTGTTTTACAAAAATTAGAAAAAAATGACTCCAAGTGCAGAATCATTAATTAACAAATCCTAAAATTAGCCCCAAGGAAAGTGAAATAAACTTCACGGCCTCGGTGAGCAATAAAGGTGGTAATCATTTAACTCTAAAATAATACAATTTAAAATTAATTTTAAATTATTAATATTTGAACTTTAATGAAATTTCTCCCTTAAGCCTTTCAACCAACCAGAACCTCAATCAACTTTAATTAATTACCCTGTATAGGACATATCCAAGCCACACCGCCTACCTCACACACTTTAGATGATTTGCTAGGACAACCACCTCCAGTACTAGGCTAGGCAAGGGTTTACTTTTCTGCTACTTGTGTGTGTTGGGTTTTTCGTGGTTTTTATTGCATGCTGGTTGTTAGAATTAAGTAATTGTTTAATTATTTATTTAATTTTTACATTCTATATTTTGATTTGATTGTATGTTAGATCTATCCCTAGGTAAGGGATGATTTATACTAATTTAATCTTATGCAGGTGGCCATGCTCGTACAGGGCTTCTGGAGTAAAGGGGGCAAATAATTAAGCTTTTAATTAATAATGTTTTCTGTAGGTTCTTCAAAAATTGCTTAAGTCCCCCTTTAAATTAAAAGATCTTGGCCAAGCATGGCTTTGATTTAAGATTTAAGTTTTAACAAATATTAACTTCTTGGGATGTTCATATAATTCCTGATTATTAGGATAACCCTACAGGTTGTTGAGTCTAGATTTTAATTATCATTTAATATAATTTAATGTAATTCAAAGTGATTTGAGATGGGATATAAGTCCAATCTAAAATTTAAAGAGAACGGTGACATCCCTTAGGGGAGAGTCCCTCTTCATTTGAAGATTCAAATTCGGATACTTTCAAATATCCAAAGGGAAAAGATAACACCCCTATCACGGGGGAGTTTCTTTTCATTTGGGTATCTAGACCCAATCATTTAAGGAGCTCATAGAAGAACGAAGAAGTGGATGATAAGAAGACCCATTCTCAAAAGTCACTTGAGTCTTAGGAGTAGAATTCAGGTTATAGTTAGTGGTGAAAGTACGATAGAGATGTTAAGCCCTGATGAACTAGTCCCGAGGCTAACCAAGAGGGGGGGTGAATTGGTTATTTAAAAATTTGACAAAAATAATGAAAATCTTTTCTATGATTTGCAGCGGAAATGAATAAAACAATCAAACGAAAAGTTTGAACACAATTTCACCCAAGCAGTTAATCACAGAAAAATAAAAGTGCAGAAAGTAATCAGAATGAACACACCAGATTTTATAGTGGTTTGGTCAACTTGACCTACGTACACTCCCCGGAGCCTCCCCTCCGGGTATTGCACTAAACCAAAGTGTCTCTCCTTTTGCTCCCACAGCAAGGCGGAGAAGCCTGTACAAAAATCTCCTTTTTACCGACACGGTGAGGCAGAGAACCTAACCTCCTTTTACTTTCTCCTGAAGCAGGCAGAGAACCTCGGATCTTCTTACCGACGATCCTCTCCCAAAGAACACCAATATGTCGAAAGACGACGAGTGGAGAAGATGACTCTGATCCTTTCTTGGAGCAACCTTCGTGAACCCTCACAAACTCCCCCTCACAAGATCTTCTCTCTCTCTCCCAAACTCTCTCTCTCTCTATGGTTTCTCTGGAAAGGAAAGTGGCAAAAGATTTTTCTTGTTGAAAGAAAAAGATCTTTTATAGGAGGGCTTAAAATTTTCCCTAAATCTCAACTGGTCGGCCTAGATCGTCCAGGATGATCTATATATCGTCTTGTACGATCAGTTCAAAATAAGCTGTTTCAGCCTGAACGATCTGGATCTTCTGGACGATCAGTGGAAAAAGTTGTTATGATCGTCCCGTACGATTCTGCGATCATCCAGGATGATTAGTGTAAATTTAGGAATACCGTCCATATGACAGTTCGGGTCGTCCAGAGCAAATTATGCTGGACGACCAAAAAATGACTTGATCATCCAGGACAATACGGTTATCATCCTGTACGATTAGTTCAAAAAGTGTCCAAATCATCCTGAGCATAGTTCGGGTAGTACAACTGAAATGACCTAGACGATCAATATCATCCCGAACGATCTTGCGATCATCTTGGACGATGTGATCATATCAATTAACCATTGATTGCTTTTCTTAATTACCAGATTAATTTAGGCATGATTGCACTGGATCGTCCAGGACGATACACGTATCGTCCATGACGATCAGATCAAATATCTTAAATCGACCGAGATCCCTGCCGCGCCTCCTTTCATCCTCCCAAAAAGCTCCAACATGAAAGATTCATCTTGGTTTCGGCAGCGACTATCAGGCCGGCGCTACATTTTTCTGGACCTAAGATAAACCCTGAGATTCTTCCATCCCCCCTGAAACTTGCCTAACTTGATCTAGCGGCTGAAAATTTCTGATTTGAGCATATTATCTCGTACGATCCAATGATCGTCCAGGACGATCTGCTTAATCAGACACACTTAACTTGGTCGCCCTAATTAAGGTTTCTATTTTTATTAGATCATCCAGGATTATATGCATATCGTCCAGGACGATCTGAACAAAAACTTGAACAGAAACTCTAATCCACTCAAGCTCTCCCCCTGAGTGTGTGTGTGTGCAAGGTTACTTAGCTAGGGGATCAGTTATATTACAATTGACTCGAGAAAAAGAAAATAGTACACTTAGACACACTTGGACCCGATCTTGAGTGAGCTTGAGTTGCTCGTGATCTTTTGTGCCTGAAACGGGTTAGCCAAGCAAAACACAATGGAAACATGTTTATCATCATCAAAACCAGATTTGTAACAATCTCCCCCTTTTTGATGATGGCAAACATTTGTGCAGTAGTTTAAAAAATAAAATAACTAGGAGATCTAAAAATAATTTTTTTCAATTTTCATTTAACAACCAAAGCAAAATAGGAAACACAACTGCAAAAATATAACAAGTACAGAAACTACTATAACTGACTCCCCCTTTTGACATCACAAAAAGGAGGAGGGTAAACAGAAACACTGAAACTTCAGTACAAACAGTAAAATGAAAAAAACAAAACCAAATGAAATAAAAAGTGAACCGAGAACACAAAAGCAACGATTTTTTTTTAAGCTTCTCCAATAAATCAGAATTTTTTCCTTAATTTTAGATCAAAAAACTAATAAGAAGACAATTGACAGCGCTGAAATCCCGAAAAAGTTGGAAAAATTGAGTTTCGTAACTCCCACCTCGGGCACCTTATCGATGCACATCTCTTTTAAAACAAAAATCCAATTCAGAAGAAAAGAAATTAGATTCGAAAAGAGATCCTTTCAAGCCTCGTTCCAGAAAAATATCTTATATAATAGTGTTACAAAGTAAAAAATCAGAAAATAGGATTTTCAAACACAAGCTTTTGAAAGTATTAAGTGGCGCACGAATTTTTCTAAGACATTTAACGATCTGAAAGGGAAGAAAGCTTGGTTGAGCTCATTTTGTGCCTCTTTTTCAATTTGTTTAACACTTTGCGCATCTTTTGATTTTTGATACGCTTTGTGTATCTTTTAATTTGGCGACATTTCGCATCTTTTCAGCTTTGAGCTAATTTTGTGCCTCTTTTTCAATTTATTTGGCGCACTGCACATCTTTTGTAAGCTTTCTCCCTCTCAAAATTATTAAAGGATCTCAGTTGTAAAATTACCTTCCAGACATACGAGATGCTCTCCACAATAAGAAAGAGTAATTAACAAAACAAAAGCCAGATGTCATATGATAAGTGCAATCACTTGGTGTAGAAAATCAAAATAATGACTCAAGACTTTGAAAACACTATTGATATGAGGTAGATTACTGTAGGAAGATAAAATAAATCTCTATTTCAAAAACTAAAATTTTAATTTTGAAGAGGATATTTATCCAAAAGAAACACTACACCAGCAAAGGAGTTAGATGAAGAGAAACAATCATCAAAGTTTCTTCCCTTTAACAGATCCAGTGGAATCAATCACTGCTTACCAGCTTCCAAATAAAAATAAGGTAAAACTCTCAGTCAGAAATCCAGTTTATCAAAAGTAGCGAGCAGTGATCGAATTTTGAAAAGCATAAAACAGTAAATAAAAGAGATGAACCAGTAAATAAAACAGGTAAAAACTAAATCATATCAAAATAAATACTAAAATCAAACTGACACTAAGGCTAAAACAGAAAGTAGAAAAATAAAATAATAGAAAGCAAGTGATCAACACAAAAGTTAACTAACAAAAATAGAATAAAAATCAGAGAAGTCGGAAATCAGCAATCATCAGAATCAAGCATTTATATCAATCACACCTAACTGGTCCTCAAATTGCTGAATGAGTCAAAGGCCAGTGGTTTAGTGAATATGTTAGCCAGCTGATTTTTAGTTGCTACATGATGTAGCTCAATGTCCCCTTTCGTAACATGGTCCCTAATGAAGTGATGCCTTATATCAGTGTGTTTGGTTCTAGAATATTGGATTGGATTCTTAGAGATGCAAATGGCACTAGTATTATCACACAGAACAGACATTGTACCAACAGGTAGTCCTAAATCCAAGACTTGTTGCTTCAACCAAAGAACTTGGGCCACACAACTCCCTAAGGTAATGTACTCAGCTTCAGCAGTGGAAAGTGCAACTGAGTTCTATTTTCTACTGGACCAGGAGACTAATAATTGTCCTATGAATTGACAAGTTCTAGAAGTAATTTTTCTATCCACCCTACACCCTGCAAAGTTAGAATCAGAATATCTAATAATCTCAAAAGAGGTGCTGTGCCTAGGATACCAGATTCCTAGGTTTGGGGTCCCTAAAAGATATCTAAGAATTCTCTTAACAGCAGTCAGGTGGGACTCTTTTGGATCAGCCTGAAACCTAGCACAAAGATAGACACTAAACATGATATCAGGTTGGCTAGCAGTCAGGTAAAGCAGTGATCCAATTATACCTCTATACTTCTTCTGATCAATAGATTTTCCACTTGAATCCTTATCTAACTGAACAAAGGAGCTCATGGGAGTGTTGATTGGCTTGGCTTTATCCATTTCATATTTCTTCAAAATATCCTTAGTGTATTTAGATTGATTGAGAAAGGTTCCATTATCCAATTGCCTTATGCTAAACCCCAAAAAGTAGGACAATTCACCCATCATACTCATCTCAAACTCCTTACTCATTATTTTAGAAAACTCATCACATAAATATTTATCAGAAGATCCAAAAATTATATCATCAATATAGATCTAGACAATGAGAAAATTATCCCCTATTCTACTCAGAAAAAGGGTGGTGTCTACGCTCCCCTTAACAAACTCTCTTTCTAACAGAAATGTGCTAAGCCTCTCATACCAAGCTCTAGGTGCCTGTTTCAATCCATATAAGGCATTTTTTAATTTGTAAACATGATTTGGATATTAGGAACTCTCAAAGCCTGGGGGTTGTTCTACAAAAATATCCTCTTTTATTGCCCCATTGAAAAAGGCACTCTTGACATCCATTTGAAACAGCTTGAATCCCTTATAACAGGCAAAGGCTAGTAGCACTCTAATGGCTTCCAATCTAGCTACAGGGGCAAAGGTCTCCTCAAAATTAATCCCTTCAATCTGATTATATCCCTTAGCCACCAATCTTGCCTAATTTCTCACCACCACACCAGAATCATTCATCTTATTCCTAAAGACCCACTTGGTTCCCACAATACTTTGATTTCTAGGTCTTTCTACTAACTCCCAAACATCATTCCTTACAAATTGATTTAATTCTTCTTGCATAGCTAAGATCCAAAACTCATCCAAAAGGGCTTGATTGATGTTGGTGGGTTCAGTTATTGAGATAAAGGTAGAATGGTTTACTTCCTTCCTAAGTCCATGCCTAGTCCTAACATCTTCAAAAGGGTCTCCTAAGATCAGTTCTTTAGGATGACTCGAAGAATATCTCTAATCTCTAGGCAGTGTGGTTTGAGGTTCTACCCTCTCCTCTAGATTTGCATTTCTAACCCCTTGGGTAATCTCCTCTACCTCTTCCTCTTCCTCAACTCTAGTCACCTTAGGATCAGATTCATCAAACACTACATGAGTTGTCTCTTCCACCACCAAAGTCCTTTTATTGAACACCCTAAAGGATTTCCCCACACTATAATATCCTAAGAACTCTCCTTCATCAGATTTGGGGTCAAACTTTCCTAAGGATGATTTCCCGTTGTTCAGAATGAAAACCTTACAGCCAAAGGCATGGAGGTGGGACAGGTTTGGAGTTCTTCCCTTAATGATCTCATAAGGTGTTTTCTTCAGATTTGATCTCACATTCACCCAATTCAGCACATAACAGACAGTGTTTATCGCTTCAGCCCAAAAGTATTTTGGAAGTGAATACTCAGCAAGTATGGCTCTAGTGGCCTCCACTAAGGTCCTGTTCTTCCTTTCAGCTACCTCATTCTGCTGAGGGGTCCTAGGAGCTGAAAAATTATGACTAATCCCTTGCTCCTCAAAAAAACTTCCAAACTTCACATTCTCAAACTCTCCACCATGATCACTATGAATAGTCAGGATCTCACAACATAACTTCCTCTGAATCCAAGTGGAGAAGGACTTAAACTCATCAAATGACTCAGATTTATGTGACAAGAATTTAATCCAAGTGAACCTCGAGTAGTCATCTACAATCACAAAACCATAGACTCTCCCCCCTAAGCTAGCAGTGCTAATGGGTCCAAAGAGATCCATGTGAAGGACTTCTAAAGGTCTAGAGGTGCTAATGTCCTTAACTGAGTGAAAGGAGGACTGGACTTGCTTCCCTAACTGGCAGGCATCACACAGGTGGTCCTTAGTGAACTTAAGCTTGGGCACACCTCTAACTAAATCCTTTTGGGTGACTCTCCTAAGGGTTTTCATACTGGCATGACACAATCTCATATGCCACAACCAAGACTCATCAGCAGTAGTTTTTAAGCAAATTAAATTTTCAGCTTTAATGCAACTTACATCCAGCTTGTAGATGTTATTTATCCTTTGTCCCTGCTAAATAACTTTATCATTTAAGCTTAAAATGTAGCAAGTGGGCAAGAATTTGATGCTATATCCCTTGTCACAAAGTTGACTAATGCTCAGCAAGTTGTGTTTCAGTCCATCTACAAGCAAAACATTGTCAATCATAAAACTCTTTGAATCACCAATTATACCAGAGCCTACCACCTTCATGGTGGTGTTATCTCCAAGTGTAACCTTGCCACTAGCCCTGGCCTCAAGCAAAATGAACTGATTTGCATCTCGAGTCATGTGTCTTGAACATCCGTTATCTAGGTACCACATGCTCTCACGAGGTCTTGTGTGAGAGCACACCTATAAAATCATCAAACGTTAGTTTTAGGAACCCAAACAGGTTTGGGTTCCTTCTTATGAAAAGAAGAGTGCGATGCATGTGTGCTGTGATGTGAAACAGGCAGTTTAGGCCTCCACACCCAATGTGTACTACGGTGAACAGTGCATAAGTGGGAAATGTGTCCTAACATGTCACATGAATAACATCTAACACCAGGAAAAGGGTTAACTAATCTACGTGAGTGATAGTGCCTCTTCCTAGGTTTGTATAAAACATGGTTTGATGATTTTAAATCTGAATCTACAAAAGGTGGAGGTGCATAAATTTGTGCAAAAGTAGGAGGTGTTTGGTTTTTCTCAAAAGCACTAATTTTCACTTTCAAAAATTCATTCTCTTTATTTAAACTTGCAATTTCAAATTTTAAAGCACCATTGTTACTTTCTACTTTACATGCCATGGTATCTAATTCTTTAAAAGCTCTCTCCAAATCAACATGAGTGTTTTTCAATGAATCATGCACAGCAACTAAATCAGAATATTTTTTATTCAATTCATCAAACTCAGCAAGTAAAGACAAGTGATTATTTTCAAGTGTGGAATGATCTTTAATTACAGAATCATGCTCTTTTTGCAAAGTCAAATAATCCAGTTTCAAACTAGCATGTCATTCAAGGCCATGTCATTCATATCAGACCCAAAAGAGCAAGAATCACTATCGTTGGCCTTCAGTGCCACTGTTTTTTCTTTCTTCCTCTCACCTGCATCAAGCTGTCTTTGGTTCACCCCATGCTCATAAGCAATGAGTGATCCAAGTAAGCTATCAATAGAGTAAGTATTTAAATCTTTAGATTCAGTGATTGCAATTATCTTAGCATCATATGAAGAAGGCAAACATCTATGTATTTTGTTCACTCTTTTATAGTTTGTAAGTTTTCTACCTAAGGCATGCAAAGAAGTGACGATTCGAGTGAATCTTGTATACATTTCAAAAATGGTTTTAGTAGGTTTCATGCAAAATAGTTCATAGTCATGCCGTAAAATATTTAATCTAGACTGTTTGACTTCAGTTGTACCTTCATACGTGGTGCACAATCTATCCCAGATTTTCTTACCAGTTGTACACGTAGATACACGCATATAATCCTCAGATTTTAAAGCACAGAAAAATATTTCAAGCATTTGGCATTCAATTATGCTAAATCACGATCATCAAAAGTCCAATCAGCAAAGGGTAGTTCAATTTTCACATTGTTAACCAATCTAAATTGTGGTTCGTATCCATCCTTAACTAACATCCACATGCGATAATATATTGATTGAAGAAAAGTGGACATGCGAGTTTTCCAAAAGTCAAAAGGAATATTATCAAATAATGGTGATCGTGTAATTGAATAACCTTCAGCAGTATTACGATTACCAAAGTTAGCCATGGATCAAATTTAAAAGTTTTTAAACTTAAATTTTGAATCCCGCTCTGATACCACTTGAAAGTATGATGGGGATGTTAAGCCCTGATGAACTAGTCCCAAGGCTAATCAAGAGGGGGGTGAATTGGTTATATAAAAATTTAACAGCAATAATGAAAATCTTTTCTATGATTTGCAGCAAAAATAAATAAAACAATCAAACGAAAAGATCGAACACAATTTCGCCCAAGTAGTTAATCACAAAAAAATAAAAGTGCAGAAAGTAATCAGAATGAACACACCAGATTTTATAGTGGTTCGGTCAACTTGACCTACGTCCACTCCCTAGAGCCTCCCCTCCTGGTATTACACTAAACCAAAGTGTCTGTCCTTTTGATCCCACAGCAAAACGGAGAAGCCTATACAAAAACCTCCTTTCCACCGACACGGTGAGGCAGAGTACCTAACCTTCTTTTGAACTAAAGGTTGACTTCAACTACCTATTTAAGAAAAGAAGTAACATATTGCTTTACTTCTTGATCATTGATTTTACTTGAATGTGCTTCTAGTAAACTATTTGAATTAGAAATTTTGAATTCGATGTTGATAGGATCACCTTGAAAATTAAGAATAGGAGAATCACTATCAAATAAATATTGAAAGGGTTCTTCTAATTCATTTAAAGGTATTTCTTGAGAATTATTTTCTTCTATGTTTATATTTTGATTTGAATATTCATTAGAAGAAATACATAAGATATATGCAGAATCCTTTTCCAGGCGGGATGAAATAAAAGTCATATAATATTAAAGGTTTGAGAGATTTCGATTTTTTATTTATAAAAATATCTTTCTTATAAAATATAGCTCTAATTTTATTCTTTTCTTCCTCCCTTGAGACTGTAGAAACTTGACTGACTCACACTTCCTTAGGCTCTTGAATAAGAACTTTATTCCAATCTCCACAACGAGCTATCAAGTTAACCTGGATGGAATTCTCTGCTTCTAAAGATCCCTGAAAAGATGAGCGATATATCTTATTAAGAATTCTCTTAAAGGAATGAGATAATACAACATCCCACTTATCATTATATTTTAAAATAGAGAAGGGTTCAAAATGATCAATTAGACATTTAGCAGATCTTTGACTTGAATTAGTTGAAAATTCCTTGGATATCACAATCGACCAAATTTTAATTTTTTTCACAAGCCATTCCTTAAAATTTATGCAATCTTCTAACTCATGACTAACCATTCAGGGGAATAAATAGTATTTGGGTTGCCTTAATTTATCCACATCTTCTAGCTTTTTAGGATCTAGGAGTTCGAACCTAACTTTTTTAAGAGTTTTTTAAAAATCTTTAGTAGCCTCCATTTTGAATGAATAAGTTTTATTTTTGAGGGATTTAAATCTCTCACTTCTCTCTACTGAAGTGAGGTATGGATGAGATCTGAACTATTTATTATTTTGTGGTCTATTACACTACAGATACTTAGGAAGTCAACTTGGATTATCTATTTTAATGTTCAATAGCTTTTTCCCTTTATCAATGATAGAAACGGATCCTAATTTCTTTTTTATAAGCTTTGAGGCTTTAGTTTCTTCATTTTTATAGAAGATTGATCTCTTAGAAATGATAGCAGAGAAACTTCCTCTTGGAAACCAGAGGCTTTATTCAATAGATTTTCAAAGGATTTGATTATAAGGACTCTTAGCAGAAAGGAAACCAAATCATAAATATTTTTTTAATAGCATCTCTATAGCATGCTGCTCTTGCAACTATGGTTTATATCTCATGCTAAAGATTTCTCCGCCTTAGGATATAATCTACCAGACTTTCAACTAGTTTATATTTTTTTACTACAAGATCATCAATAATTATATGATGTTTTATACTAATGCATAGTTTTATAAATAGACTTTCTAATTCATTAAAGGTACAGATTGACCCATTGGACAATTTAGCATAATAATCAAATATGATAATGGATAAGCTCCTAACAAATTACCTGAATAATAGCGCATCACTAGTGTTGTAATCTAGGATCTTGAGATTATGATTTTGATGATAATAAACATTATTAGGCTTCTACTTTGGTTCTCCTGATATTATTATTTGATATTTATTTTGTACACACTAACATTTCAGGTATGTCATACACTATGGAAAAGGCTCGACTGAAGACTAAGAAGAATATGTTTGCTATTTTTATAAGTGTCTATATTTTGATTTATTTATTTTTATATTTCATGGGTCAAAAGTCTTGTAAAAGGTGTATGCTAGCTTAGTAATTATACACATGCACTGGGGAGGATAATTAAATACTTTAATTACTATAAAAATTGTACTACATGATCTTGGTCATACTGTGTGATCTGAGTCGACACGAGGGTGAAAAATGACAGAATTAAAATTTTAGAGTTTAATGAATCCTCATATTAAAGTTCTCTCATTAGACTTTGTGAAAGTCTTTGGCTGCTGTGAGACTTTTGTGAGAGCGCTTGAGAGGTCTTAGAGTTTGGAGAGGGAGAAGGAGAAATTTTTTTAGGGAGATATACTATTTGGATCAACAAATGAAAATCTTTGAAATGTTTTTCTGAAATAATGAGTCGATATTGATAGTTGAGTATGATGGGAAAGCTTATATATTTTCTTGGATTTAGTGTGAAACAAAGGGAAGATGATACCTTTTTTAGTCAATGTAAGTACATCAAGGAGATTCTAAAGAAGTATGAAATGGAAGGTGATAAAGAAATTAATACACACATGAGCTCTACCATTCAATTAAATAAGGATACAAAAGGAAAATCAATAGATCAAAAACTGTATAGGGGGATAATAGGATGACTCCTTATTTGATTGAAAAATTTATTTTTGAAAAGGATTAATTTATCTTTGGGAAAGTTTAATTTTGAAATCAAACGCATCATTATAAATGATAAATCACCTCAAGAGGTGAACATATCATTCCTTAATAGTTTCAAATTTCAAAACTTTGGATTTATCTTGATTATCACAGTTAAACTTAAGGATGACAACCTATGATCTCGAAGGATCAAAATAACATTTGATCAAATATTTGACTGCAATAATCTAGATAATAGATCATTAATTTTGTAATAAAAATAATAATAGAATGATATATTTTCTTGGAGAAAGAGGATATTGCTTATTATTAATCATTTGAAAATGACATTAATGATCGTTGACTTTTGAGTTTCCCAAAGAAAGCTAATTAAATGTTTTGAAAATTGGATTTTAAAATTTTGATCTGGGTTTTTAAATATCCTATGAGCGCAAGCCCTCGTAGTTAATTACATCGTAGAAAACTAGAATTTTCCTACGAATATTCTCGATTAAAATAGCGATACAAATTTCATTTATGATTTTCAAAACTTGACATCAAAGGAGGTAAGGGTTGGAATTTTTAAATGGGATTGGTTAAAAATTAAACACTTATTTCTAGAGTTAAAGGAGAAAGGGTAGGAGGTATTTGAGATTTTGAATCACTTTAGAAGCACCTCAGCTTATCCTAAATTTAAGGCTAAAGTTTGATTGAAGAATATTTAAGTTTGAGTTGTCAATTTTATTAGAAGGTGGTAATTAGATTCCTAGAGGTTGAGGACTTAAGATTAAAAATCTATGTCAAAACCTAAGTCTATATTGGGTACTGAAAATCAGTGACCCGAAACCTAGCTAATGCAATGCAAGATCTGGACTTAGTCTGGCCTGGATTGAGGAGCCAGATAAACCACCTAAACGCTTCAATACTATATATTCAATTAATTATGTGAGAGTGGTTGGGGACGTTATTTAAGTTAGGTTTAAGGAATTGGGCTTGACATTTAGAGCATATCCTAATTGACCCCTTAACATATGTTGGGTATTTGATGCTTAAGCTCAAATGCAATTAAAGATTTAGACACTTTTAAATTTTTATCTAATGCAATGCATGCAAATGGACTCAATTAAATGTTTAAAATTTGAATGAAGCAATTTTTAAAAATGCTCAAAAATAAAGGTTTTTCCCTAAAGATTGCACAGATCTCCTTGACAGAATTATACCCTCATAAGCCTGGTGGTCTGCCAGAACCTGCGGCGAGGAGGTACCTAACAAACAAAAAAAAAATGTAGCAATTGTGCATATAAAAACTCCCAGCGGTTACATGCTTACTTCCTAGAATGTTATGAAAGTACGAGATGCGCCAAGAGGGTGGGTGAATTGGTATTTTAAAAATTCAACCCTAAACAAGAGTTATATTTTTTTTGTATTTTTAAAGGATAACTCAACGAATAACGTGCGGAAGCAAGTACAACGATCACAACAACAATATTGGTAATTCAATTTTAACTTTCACAATACAAGATTCAAACTATGTTTTTTCACCAAGCAATTTGACGTACTAATTAAGAGCATGAAAAGTAAAGTACGGTAAAATGGAAAAAACACACCAGAGATTTTTATAGTGGTTCGGTCACTTGACCTATGTCCACTCCCCGGAGTCCTCTACTCTGGGATTTGCACTAGTAAAAGTTGACTCTCCTTTTGCTCCCACAGCAAGGCGGAGAAGCCTTTACAATACTCACTTTCACCTCCCTCAGTGCGGTGGAATACCAAATGCTATGTCACCCTCCTAGTGACGGCAGCGGACCTTCTCCTTTTTCTCCCTCCTGGAGATGGCAGAGTACCTTGGCGATGTCGATCTTGAAGTGACTCTTCCCTCGAGAACTTTCCCAAGACTCCCCAAAGCCACAAGAGGAGCAAAGCATGCAGCTAGCTTGGAGCCACCGTGTGATCCCCTCACACTTCTTCTCCCTCACGCTCAAGCTCACCTTCACCTTCCTCTCGCAAGCCCTGGATCTCTCCGAGGAAAAACTTCTCCTTCACGAATCTCCTTCTTCCCTCAAAGCCTCTCATAGCAAGAGGATAGATCAACAACCCTAAAAAATAAAAATTTAAGTTATTTTTATATCAGGCTTCAGAAAACCCTAAAAGTTTCAACTTTTAAGTTTCTGTTCGTACAGTACGATCTATAATCGTACAGTACAATCAGTTCAATTACAGCTCCGTCCAGTACGAGTACAGATGAACAGTTATCGAAGTTTATACATATTGTACTGTACGATATGTATATCATACAGGATGATACTGTTGATTCGTATTATTCGTACAGGACGATCTGTGGGACGATCCCTGAGACGAAAGAATTGGTCTCTGCCAGTCGTCCAGCACTCCTTTAGTCGTACAGTATGATTAGTGTATTTTAGGATATCGTCCTGTACGATACGAATATCATTCAGGATGAATAGAATAAAAATTCTTGGTTTCATCTGGTACGATCGATGGGATGAATGAAATCGTCTCTGTCGGTCGTCCAGCACTCCACTAGTCGTACAGTACGATTAGTTCATTTCAGGATATCGTCCAGGATGAACAGAATAAAAAACCTTGGTTTCATCTGGTACGATCGATGGGATGAATAAAATCATCTCTGTCAGTCGTACGGTACGATATATGATCGTACAGTATGATCGAATTTTAAATTAGAAACCAACATTTATTTCATGATTAGGGAGATAATTTTGGTAAGTATTCAATTAATCGTACAGTAGGATAAGAATCGTGCAGTACGATCAGTTCAGGAAATCAAAATTAAGAACTTACCAAACTTATTCTGGCGGCTAGGGTTTCTCAATTGTATCTTATCATACAGTCGATAGGTATCGTACAGTACGATTAGTTTTAAATTTAATCATTTGAAGATTAACCGTTAGCCTGAGTATTATTAATTAATCGACAGTACGATGTTCTTAAAAAAATTTTAAACATTTAAAATAATTCTCCCCCTGTGTGTGTGCATGGTTGCTCCTTTCACATGCATGTTTCTGTGGCAGACTCAAGAAAAAAAATAAAGAAATAAAAATTACAGACTTTTCAACATCCTATTCTACCCAGTTTGAGTCTCCAGTAACCTTGAGCAGTGTGCATCTGACCTGAAATGTTAGTGCTCATATACAAGGATTAATCATTTGTAATCTAAAGGAAGTCTATATGGATTCAGTAAGTATTAGTTGTCACCATCAAAATTAAGTGCTCGGGATCCCGGATTTCAACAATCTCCCCCTTTTTGATGGTGTCAAATAATATTTTCTGATGGCCACAGTTGTTCTGACTTCCTTAGCTCCCCCTCAGAAGAATAACTTATTAATTTTTAAATAGGAGAAGAAACAATTTTTTTTATTATTATAACATATAGAAAAAAAACACAACAAGAGAGAAAAACATATAGTAAAAACATAAGAGTAAACATAAACAACCAATATCATTAATAGTAAGCAAAAATATAACAACACAGAAACGTCTCACCCATTTGACAGCACCAAAAAGGGAAGAACAAGGAAATAACTACAATGACAACAAATAAAAAAAACATAAATAACTATAATAACTCAAAATTATGGATCCTGATCTGGAGGTAGTGGTGGAGGTTGTGGAAACAGTTGGTGGTACTGATGGAGGGACGCAAACTGGTGATCGATGGAGGTGAAACGCTCCCTAAACCATTTCATATCAGTTTCATGTTCCTGATGTTACTGAGCAATGTGGGAATCCAACCTAGTTCCAGGTGATCAAGGCGTTGAATAATGTCGTCGTGAGGGTAGTCGGGAGGAGCAAGACCAGGTGGGTGGAATGGTGGGGGTGGAGGGGCGTCAGCAGGAGCAGCAGCCTCTTCGTCATCAAACTCAGGATCGATGTGAGCGGCCCCCCGATGGAATAAGATACGAAAAGAGGCATCCGAGTAGAAGATAGGAAGATGATCTGGAGGTAGCGGATAATGAAGTTGGTACTTGGCATCTAAGATGTATCCTATGACATGCCCTAAAGCAAGGTTAAGTTTACGACGGGCACTGGGATATCGGTAGGCAGACAGGGTAAGGATATAGTCAAAAACCATTTGGGCTTCATTAAAGTTTGTTCCAGACATGATTAGATATGTGACGACAGAAAGCAGTGGAGTAATATGGATGCGGTCTCCAGTTTTGGGTATAATGGACGTGTGAAAGACATGCTGGATAACGTGGGCATTCTGATTTAGGATTTGGACAAGGGGTAGGTGTTGATTGGAAGGGAAACCTCTAAGGGTCATACTGACTGAAGTCCAATCATAATCATGTGAGATCATAGATTGAGGATGAGGGCCGTTAGTGGACAGCCCAATATGTGCAGCAATGTCATTGACGGTGATAACTACATGCTGTTTACAGACATAAGAAGTGAAAGTGGTGTTTTCTAGGTTGATTCTGATATTGGCAAGAAACTCAAAAAGAAGTTCGGAGTGAAAAGGAAAGGCAAGAGTCAAAAGGAATTGAAGGGTGGTGGATGCGAAAAGGTTCATCACCTCGAAATTTAGAGCGGCTTGATTTAGCATGCGAGATGGAGTGATTTTGGCTTCCTTGATTTTAATGTATGCTTTCTCGTCTGCAGTGGAGAGAAAGCGACCGTCAAAATGCCGAGAGGAGGAAGAGCTCCCGACGACAATTCGGTCGCGCTTACTGGCACCAGACATGGTTGAAGAAGGGATTTAAGAAAGGAGGAATTTTGGAGTGATTGAGAGTGAGTGAGTTTAGTCAAAGAATCCCTCCTTTTTATAGAATTTATGAACTATCGTACAGTATGATTGAGTATCGTATAGTACGATAGGCGCAATAATATCGTCTGGATGACCGTTCAGAAAAGCAAGTCAAATCGTACAGTATGATCAGAATCATACTGGACGAACGTGAGTGTGAGGCGTTCATCCCGAGGAGTCGTCTGAACGACCTTTGACAAAAATAATCGTATAGTACAAACAGGTGTTCGTATAGTACGATAGGCAATAATGTTCGTACCGGCCGAGTTTAAATTCGTCCTAATCCATTTGATACGTGGATCGTACAGTACGATAGGTATTTCGTACAGTATGATGACCAATAATGTGTATCGTACGATACGAGTGGTGAATCGTATAGTACGATAGGTATAAGACATGAAAGATCTGGACCGTGAATGGGAATGGACGGCTGAGATTGGAGTGATTTGAACATTATCGTACAGTACGATATTGCATCGTACAGTACGATTGTCGGAGAAATTCAAGGTTTGTGAGCAGCATGGTAAGAGGATCAGGAAACCATTTTTTTTCTTATTATATTATATTTTATTTTTTTTTTATTTTTGAACAAACTAATCATAACAAACATAAATTTTATTTATTTATTTTTTTTGTTCTAGGCTTGAATGTCTATGACACCTAATTTTGTTCTTAAAGTGCTAAATGTGTCATAATCTAATGGTTTTGTGGAAATGTCAGCCAATTGATCTTTAGTAGCAATGTGGTGCAGTTCAATATCTCCTTTGGCTACGTGATCTCTAATGAAATGATGTCTAATGTCTATATATTTTGTTCGTGAATGTTGAATTAGATTTTTAGATATGCAAATAGCACTAGTGTTGTCACACATGATTGGAATGATTCCTACATGTAGTCCTAGATCTAACAGTTATTATTTTAACCACAAAACTTGTACAACACAGCTACCTACCGCTATATATTCTACTTCGGCTGTTGATAGGGCTACCAAATTCTATTTTCTATTGGACCATGAAACTAACGAATGTCCAATGAATTGACAAGTACCATAAGTGATTTTTTTATCTACCATACATCCTGCAAATTCTGAATCTGAGTACCCTAACATTTCAAAAGTAGTGTTGTGTCTAGGATATCAAATTCCTAAGTTCGGGGTGCCTAGTAGATATCTAAGAATTTTTTTGCTAGCAGTGATATGAGATTCTTTTGGGTCAGCTTGAAAGCGGGCACAGAGACACACACTAAACATTATGTCTGGTCTACTGGCAGTCAGGTAGAGAAGTGATCCAATTATTCTCCTATACCTCTTTTGATCTACAGACTTCCCACTGGGATCTTTATCCAATTGAATGTTAGAGCTCATGGCTGTATTCATAGCCTTAGCATTGTCCATTTCATATTTTTTCAAAATATCATTGATGTACTTAGATTGGCTAAGGAATGTTCCACCTTCCATTTGTTTTACACTAAATCCAAGGAAGTAACTAAGTTCTCCCATCATACTCATTTCAAACTCATCACTCATTATTTTTGAAAATTCATTACATAAGCTTTTCTCTGTCGATCCGAACAAGATGTCATCTACATAAATCTGAATAATGAGTACCTCAACTCCTACCTTCTTCAAGAATAAGGTGGTGTCCATAGTACCCTTAACAAAGCCTCTATCTAGTAGGAACATACTAAGTCTTTCATACCAGGCTCTAGGTGCTTGTTTTAACCCGTATAGTGCCTTTTTCAGTTTAAACACGTGGTTTAGAAATTGTGAGTTTTCAAACCCCGGAGGTTGCTCCACATAAACATCTTCCTTGATTACCCCGTTCAGGCAAGCACTCTTGACATCCATTTGATACAGCTTAAAATCCCTAAAACAAAAAAAGGCTAACAGTACCCTTATGGCTTCTAGTCTAGCTACCGGAGCAAAGGTTTCTTCAAAATCTATTCCTTCAATTTGGTTATACCCCTTTGCTACTAACCTAGCCTTGTTTCCTACTACTATTCAAGAGTTATTCATCTTGTTTTTAAAGACCCATTTAGTTCCAACCACACTTTGTTCTTTAGGTCTTTTGACTAATTCCCATATTGCATTCCTAACGAATTGGTTCAACTCTTCTTGCATTGCTAGGATCCAAAATTCATCTCCTAAGGCTTGATCTATACTCGTGGGTTCAATCGTAGATATAAATGCAGAATGACTAACCTCTTTCCTAAGTCGATGCCTAGTTTTTACCCCTTCTGATGGGTCTCCTAAGATCAGCTCTCTAGGATGACTAGAAGAAAATTTCCAATCTCTAGGCAGATGTTCCTGAGGTTCCGCTCTAGTCTCTATGCTAATGGTTTCTACTCCCCTTATAACCTTAACTTCTTCTTCTTCATGATTATATTCAGAGGACTTATTGGATTCATCAAATACCACATGGGTGGACTCTTCTACTACTAGGGTTCTCTTATTGAATATTCTATAGGCTTTACCTACATATGAGTAGCCTAGGAAAACCCCTTCATCAGATTTAGGATCAAACTTTCCTAAGGGTGACTTGCCATTGATTAGGATGTAGCATTTACAACTAAAAATGTGTACCTGTGAAAGATTGGGTGTCCTACCCTTAAGCAACTCATAGGCTGTCTTATTAAGTTTGGATCTAATATTTACCCTATTTAACACATAGCACGCGGTATTCACTACTTCTACCCAAAAATATCTAGGAAGAGTGTATTCAGCTAACATAGCCCTAGCAGTTTCAACTAAATTTCTATTCTTCCTTTCTACTATTCCATTTTACTGAGGAGTTCTAGGAGCAGAGAAATTATGTTCTATTCCAACATCTTTACAAAATGACAAATTTATCATTCTCAAACTCCCCACCGTGATCACTATGAATTATTGAAATTATACATCCTAATTTCCTTTGAATCCATGTGGAGAAAATTCTAAACTCTTCAAATGACTCACTCTTATGAGCTAGGAATCTTACCCAAGTAAACCTAGAGTAGTCATCCACTATTACAAACCCATACAACTTCCCTCCTAGGATGGTTGTACTAACAGGTCCGAACAGGTCCATGTGTAGAGTTTCTAGTGGCCTAGTGGTGTTGATATCCTTGATTGCATGAAATGAAGATTTAACTTGTTTTCCTAATTGGCAAGCATCACAAAGATGATCCTTAGTAAAGTCTAACTTTGGTATGCCTCTAACTAAGTCTTTCTGAGTGATGTTCCTAAGTGTTTTCATACTAGCATGGCATAGTCTCCTATGCCATAACCAAGAGTCATCCGCTATTATTTTCAGACACAAAGAGTTTGAGGTTTCAATGCAGTTTAAATCTAACATGTAAACATTGTTAATGCGTTTTCCTTCTAACACAAGTGAATCATTTAAGCTAATCATGCATTTATTAGACATAAATTTTATGTCAAAGCCCTTGTCACATAGTTGACTTATACTTAAAAGATTATGCTTTAAACCATCAACTAAAAGTACATTCTCAATAATCAAATTCTTAGTGTTTCCAATGATACCTGAGCCCACCACTTTCCTGGTGGTGTTGTCTCCCAAAGTTACCTTGCCTCCTGACCTGGCCTCCAGTGTCACGACCTGCTTCATGTCTCCAGTCATGTGTCTCGAGCAGCCACTGTCCAGGTACCACATGCTCTCACTAGGTCTTTTGTGAGAGCATCCCTATAATGTCAATCACGGATTAGCTTTGGGAACTCAAGTGAGTCTGGGTTCCTCCCTATGCTTATATGAATGAAATGTATGCATGTTATGCTATGATGAATGCAATTTAGGTCTCTACACTAGATGTGTCCTATAGTGAATTGTGCACGTGTGGGCTATGTGACCTAGTATGCCACATGAATAACATCTAACACTGGGAAATGGGTTCAGTAGTCTACGAGGGTGGTAGTGCCTATTTCTAGGTTTGGATGATGCATGCCATGCTGGTTTCGAATGGGATGATTCACATGGTGGAGGCTGAAAAAACTCAGCAAATATGGGAGGTTTTTTATTATTTTCGAATGCATGAAGTTTTTCATTTAAAAATTTGTTCTCTTGGTTAAGACTTGCATATTCAAATCTCAATGTATGCTCACAACTACTAAGTTCCCCTGCTAGTTCTTCTAGTTCCTTAAATGCATTCTCTAATTCAACATGTGATGATTTCAAGGTATCATGTGCAGTGGTTAACTCAATATGCTTCTTATTTAATGCATCGTATTCATCAAGCAAAGACATATGATCTTTATCCAAGTCAGAACAATTCTTTACTACACTAGCATGCTCCTTTTGTAAAGTACTAAACTCAGTATTAAGACTAACATGCTTTTTCTTTAACTTTCTATACGAGTCATGGATTTTTTAAGAAATAACAAGCAGTTCATCGTAAGACAGTTGACAAACCTCATCTTGATCTGATTGATCAAGATTATCATTAGTCATAAGACACAGATTCGTTACCTCCTCTACTTCTTCTTTCGATGATTCTGAGGCAGAGTCGGCCCAAAACACTTTTTGTGCCTTAAATTTGCCCTTCTTGAAGTTTGATCTTTCCTCACCCTTTTCCTTAGTTTGATGAGTCTTGATGTTGAGGCAATCAGCTCGGAGATAACCGGGTTTCCTACACTCAAAGAAAATTGTGTCAGATGCAACTTTAGTATGCTTTGACCTTTTACCTTTGTTCCAATTGTTTTGATGACGACGCTGCTTTCTTTTCAGAAAATTTTTGAACTGACGAGTCATCAAGGCGATGTCGTCATCTTCCTCCGCTGCTGAGCTCACTTTCAGAATTATTTGCTTTTAAAGCCACCGTTCGCTCCTTCTTCTTTTCTCCTGCATCACTTTGTCATTGACTCACTCCTTGCTCGTAGGCAATGAGTGACCCAAGTAAATTGCAATAGAATAAACATTCAGGTCTTTTGACTCAGTTATTGCAGTGATTTTAGCATCATATGAGCTAGGCAAACATCGTAGTATTTTGTTTACTTTTTCCAAGTTAGACAACTCTCTCCCTAAAGCATGCAGAGATGTTACAATCTGGGTGAATCGAGTGTACATGTCAGATATAGTTTCACTAGGTTTCATGCGGAATAGTTCATAATCATGTAGCAGTATGTTCAACCTAAATTGTTTAACCTCACTAGTTTCTTCGTACGTGATATACAGTTTGTCCCAAATTTGCTTACTTGTAGTACAAGTTGATACTCGCATATAGTCTTCTGATTTCAATGTTCAAAAGAAACAATTTAGACATTTAGCATTTAGTTGTGCAAGTTCTCTATCCTCAATGCTCCATTCATTAAATGATAGTTCAGTTTTAATTCCATTCAACATACGAAATGGTGCAGAATAACCTTCTTGGACTAACTTCCACATGCGATAGTCTAGAGACTGTAAAAATGTAGACATGCGTATTTTCCAGAAATCAAATGGTATATTGTCAAATAAACGTGGACGAGTTATAAAATAACCCTCCGCAATGTTACGGTTACCACATTGAGCCATGGATCCTACGTTTCTAGGTTATCTAAAACACCATTTTGAAACCCCGCTCTGATACCACTTGAAAGTACGAGATGCGCCAAGAGGGGGGGTGAATTGGTATTTTAAAAATTTAACCCTAAACAAGAGTTCTATTTTTTTTTTTTTGTATTTTTAAAGGATAACTCAACGAATAACGTGTGGAAGCAAGTACAACAATCACAACAACGATATTGGTAATTCAATTTTAACTTTCACAATACAAGATTCAAATTATGATTTTTCACCAAGCAATTTGACGTACTAATTAAAAGCATGAAAAGTAAAGTACGGTAAAATGGAAAAAACACACCAGAGATTTTTATAGTGGTTCGGTCACTTGACCTACGTCCACTCCCCAGAGTCCTCTACTCTGGGATTTGCACTAGTAAAAGTTGATCTCCTTTTGCTCCCATAGCAAGGCGGAGAAGCCTTTACAATACTCACTTTCACCTCCCTCGGTGCAGCAGAATACCAAACGCTATGTCACCCTCCTGGTGACGGCAGCGGACCTTCTCCTTTTTCTCCCTCCTGGAGATGGCAGAGTACCTTGGCGATGTCGATCTTGAAGTGACTCTTCCCTCGAGAACTTTCCCGAGACTCCCCAAAGCCACAAGAGGAGCAAAGCATGCAGCTAGCTTGGAGCCATCATGTGATCCCCTCACACTACTTCTCCCTCACGCTCAAAGTCATCTTTGTCAGTCGTACGGTATGATATATGATCGTACAGTACGATCGACTTTTAAATTAGAAACCAATGTTTATTTTCTGATTAGGGAGATAATTTTGGTAAGTATTCAATTAATCGTACAGTATGATCAGTTCAGGAAATCAAAATTAAGAACTTACCAAATTTATTCTGGCGGCTAGGGTTTCTCAATTGTATCTTATCGTACAGTACGATAGGTATCGTATAGTACGATTAGTTTACAAATTTAATCATCTAAAAATTAGCCGTTAGCTTGAGTATTATTAATTAATCATACAGTACGATATTAAATTATACAGTACGATATTCTTAAAAAAAATTTAAACATTTAAAATAATTCTCCCCCTATGTGTGTGCATGGTTGCTCCTTTCACATGCATGCTTCTGTGGCAGACTCAAGAAAAAAAATAAAGAAATAAAAATTACAGACTTTTCAACATCCTATTCTACCCAGTTTGAGTCTCCAGTAACCTTGAGCAGTGTGCATCTGACCTGAAATGTTAGTGCTCATATACAAGGATTAAGCATTTGTAATCAAAAGGAAGTCTATATGGATTCAGTAAGTATTAGTTGTCACCAGCAAAATTAAGTGCTTGGGATCCTGGATTTCAACACGTTAGAGTTATTATGTGAGCTTATATATCTTAAATTTCATTAAAGTAGAAAAATTTTAACAATCCATCACGAGCCTTCTATCGGGTTCCAAGCTAAATCAAAATCGACATGCAAGAATCGCCAAAAAAATTACTAAAAGCAGGCAATTCTGATATTGCAATCAACACATAAGTTAAATTAATTAATTAATTAAATCAATTAAATTAAAATTCAAACTAAAAGTCCATGTGGTAAGTGCCACTTAATTATACAACCCAGGTTCTACAGGAAAAGTAAAGTGGTCGGGTACTACTAACTACAACCTGGATTCTACTCCTAAGACTCAAGTGACTTTAAGAATGTGTCTTCTCGTTCTTCACTTCTTCATTCTTCTATGAGCTCTTTGGATCATCGGGTCTGGATATCTAAGTGAAAAGAAGCTCCCTCTCGAAAGGGGTGTTATCTTTTCTCCTTGGATATTTGAAAATTATACTAATTTGGATCTCCAAATGGAGAGGAACTCTCCCCTAAGGAATGTACCTTCCTCTTTGGATTCTGAATTGGATGTTTAAACATCCCATTCTCAAAGCACTTTAAATTACAACTCAATTTTGAATCAAATTACATTTAAATGAAAATTAAAATCTAGACTCAACACCAATCATAATAATCAACAGTTAATTTGACATCCCAATTAGTTATCTTACTTTAAAATTAAATGCTCAAATTGAAGCCACTCCTGGCCATGCTCTTTTAATTTTAAAGGGGGTCTTAGCACGCTTAGCACCTGCACAAAATATATTAATTTCAAAGTTTAATTATATTGCCCTCTTTTAATTTAATTACCCTGTATGAGAATGGCCACCTACAAAAGATTGAATTAGTACAAATCATTTCTAACCTATAGGTAGATCTAATGCATAATCAATCACATCATAGAGTATGATAATTAAATAAATAATCAATTAATTTGCTTAAATCTAATAACTAATGTGGAGTAAAAACCACGAAAAATCTAGCACACATAAGTAGCAAAAAAGCAAACACTGGCCTAGCCTAGTATTAGAGTTGGTTGTCCTAGAAAACTATTTAAAGTGTGTGAGGTAGGGTGTGTGGGTTGTATATGTCCTATATAGGGCATTTAGTTAAAGGAGTTTGATGTTCTGGTTGGTTGAAAGGCTTAAGGGAGATTTTAATTAGAGTTTAAGTATTAATGATTTGAGACAAATTTTAAGATTGATTTTAATTATTTATTAGATACCACCTTTGTTGTTCATCGAGGCTGTGAAGTTTATTTCGCCTTCCTTGGGGCTAACTTAATAGCCTCGTAGGTCTGGGTTACCAAGTGGTACCCGATATGATTAGCTTGATTGAATTTGATTAATTTTTGAAAGTTAATTAATTTTTAATTAAGATTGATTGGTTGCTAAATTTAAGATTTGAATTTTATTTAATTTTGCTATCAATCAGTTCGTAGCGTTGTGCCACCAAGCTCGAGTAACAAAGCCTCCTCAGGACACGTAGCCCCGTAGCCCGAAGTAGTCCAGCCTATAAACTTGATTGATATAATTTGATTAAGAGTTTTAATTTTTGTTCGATCATTAATAATCAATTAATTTTAAAGTTTTAACACTTCATTGAATTTATTTGTTGCATTTTGCCAACAGGCTCGAGGAAGAAAGCCTCCTTAGGACACGTAGCCCCGCAGCCCAGAGTAAACTAGCCTAAAAACTTCTTCTTTGAAGTGGTTGTCATGTATTAAGGGGTTAGTTGAGTGATTTAAACATTAACTTAACATTTTCTAAAATTTTAGATTTATTTTCAAATTTTAGAAATTTTTCGATTATTTTAATGATTTAATTAAGGGGTCAAAAGTTAACTTTTTAATTAAGAGTGATTTCTGGAAAGTTAATATTTTATTAAAATATTAGACCTTAATATGATTAGTTAGACTGTAAGTATGCTGGATTTGGATGTTTCTATATTTTATTATAAAGGTTTGAAGTTTTGAGTTGAATTTGAATTAAAGTTTGACCAAAAGTTGACTTTTTCAAATTTGAATGATTTCTAAAAATTTGATATTTTTAATAAATATTATACCTTAATATGAGTTGAATGCCTTTGAGTTTGACTGATTTGCATTTTATTTGAATAAGTTATGATTTTTTAAAGTTTGACTACTTATTGGAATTATTTAATTATTTTAATTAAGGATGTTTTAATGATTTGAATCCAAATGACTTTCAAACTTCTTGAAATCACCTCCAAAGATCAGGAATGATCTAAGGAGGGATTATCAAGTGTTTAAGAAATTTTTGGAATTTTTAATTATTTTTAATTAATTAATTTAATTAAATCTTATTTTATAATCAAAATTAAATTAGGTTCAAAATTGATGTAAAATCAGAAGGCTTTTAATTTTCATTGATTAAGGACTTAATTATGGTTAGTTAGAGGTATTATTCATAATTTTTGGGTTTAAATTTGATTTATTAGAATATTTAGAAATTTTTTGGCTTAATATAAAGGTTAATTTTGACTTGATTAATTTTCTAACCTAATGGGCTTCAAATAGGGTGAAATTTGATCCTAAGGTATTAAATGTCACTAGGTTTAATATTCTCAAGTTTCCCCTTATTAGATGTGTGTAGAATTTCCTAGGAATTTTCTAAGTTATGTAGCCCTTATCCTTAATTATTTTTTCTAGGTGACACTAGGTTGAATGGGCTTGAATCAATGTCTCTAACCCTTAGAGCACACCTAAATAATCATACCATAGAAAGATTAAAGTTTAAATTTGCATGCATAGGGTGAAATGAATTTTCCATTATTTGGAATAAAATTTGACCCATATGATAGAAAATTCCATAAAGCTCAATCACATGCTCAATTAAGGCACAAAAAATCATAAAACATACAAAACATCCTATGATTACTCCCTGCCAAAATTGAACCCAAATGGATGACAATAAAAGATGTAAATAAATAATGATTGAATTTAATATAAATTAAATAACTTCTAGAAAGTAAATTAAAACAAAATGAAATTATTTTTAAATGATAGAGCTCTTCACCCTAAATCCATAGAGGTATTACATGCACAAATTGGATTTAAAAAGAATTTTCTATGGATTTTAGAAGTTTCTGGGCATTTAATTAAATTTTTAATTCAATTTTAAATCAAATCAGCCATCGTCGCCACCAGATCCAATCATTGGCAATAATTGGGATGACAGTGGCACTGCGCTGCATCTCATGCCATGCATCAGAATCTGGGAGATTCACTTAAGCTTGTTGAATTTTTGGATATGATGGTCGAATTCGACCGTGGATAATCCGACGTGCTGTGAACCATATAATCGCGCATTTATCGCGATTAGACGGTTTGGATTGCACCAAAACTAATAGTTCAAAATTGAACTAAAAATTAAAAGACCCATAACTCATAAAATACTTAACCAAACTTCATGAAAATTGAAACATAGATTGATGGTAACATAATCTTCCAATGCTAGGAGTTTGAGGGCTCCATACACTATAGATTTGATATAATTTCAATTTAAATTTTAAACTTTAAACATAAATAACTTATAATCTTGATAGTGGATTTTCAATTTCTTTTGCTTGTTGGAAAGCTAAAGATGTCCTCTTCAACTATGGTGAAGACTCCAAGAGCTGGATCTAACTGGATTTGAAGTTATTCTTGAACCCCCTGGTTCTCTCTCTGGACCATCTTTCTTCTACAATGAGAGTTTGGAGACTAGGATCTACTGGGGGAAGGCTTGAAAGAGCTAGGGAAGTGTCTGGAGAAGCTTTTGGAGAGTTTTTGGGGGCTAGAATAGCTCTGGAGGAGAAGGATTGACTGAGAGAGTGCTAAGGAGAGAATGAGGCCTAGTTTTTAATTTCTTTCCCTATTCACTTGTCCTCAACTTGAATGGAGGGTTGAGATGGCTTGAGTGCACTCCTTGATGAATGCCAAGTGTCAAGAGAATGATTGGGAGTAGGTAGAATCAAGGACAAAAGGATGTCTTAAGTGGAAAGTATCCTTTGTCCCCAGGTGTGCATGTGGGGTTAATAGGAATCATTGGATCTCCATTCAAGGGCTAGGAATGGCTTAAGAAGACTCTAGGAAGAGTTTAGGCAGCTAGAGGAATTTAAATTAAAGTGGAGAAGAATTAAAATGGGCCTTTTGACCATTTAATGGTCATTTGACCATTTAATGATCATTTGACCAGTCATTGACTGGTTTGACCAGTCAATGGTCCTTAAGGCTAAGGTGGCAGGTGAGAGGGCTTGATGAGTAGGCTTGGAAGATATATGAAGCCCTAGGGTCAATGCTTGAGTGAAATAGCCTATATGGAGGGAGGTTTACCCATGGCTTGAATTTTGACCAAGTTTCATATGTTGACTTGGTCAACATGACTTGAATTTGATTAGCCAAGCATTAGGGCCTATCAAGGCCATGATTTGAAATGAATTTGATGGCTTGAAAGTAGTGATTTGATGGAGTGAGTTAATTTGACCCAAATAGGCTAGATTTGACTAAACATGGGTTCAGTTGACTAAGTCAACTAGTGACTTGGTAAAGGGTCCCATGAAGTCTACATCACTAGGAAAAGTGATTAGAGAGGTTTGAATAGGTTTGAAGTTGATCTGGAGCTTAATTCAAAGTGAAAGAACTTAAGGGTTGAACTGGTTAACCTAGGTTGACTTGGTCAACCAAGTTGACCCAGGGTCAAGGATTGGGCTCAACAGGTTTGAAAAGGTGTTTCAAATCTGTTAGAAGTGTTTTTAGGATTTAAATGGGTCATTTGGGTCAAATGGGCCTATTTAGACCCTTAATGGGTCATTAGGTCAACCTATGTTGACTTTGTTAATTAGGTTGACCCAAGGGCTGGGTCTAGGCTCAACAAGTTCAGTTTGATATTTGAAATTTATTGGAGCTTGTCTCATGCAGTTTGGAGATCATTTGATTTAAAATGTGTATTTGAACCCCTAAGGGGGATTTTGGTCATTTTGACCCCGGGTCAATTGGGGGTCAATGAGAGTCCATCAAAATATAGATTATTAATTAATAGGTTTGGATTAAGGTTTTGGAAGTTATCAGAGGGTTTGGAGAAGGCTCCATGGTCAGGTGGACTAGGTGGCAGGTCCAGTGGCATATGCCATAAATATTTGAAGGTCTTACAGCCTTTGGATTTTAATTTAATTTCTAAGGTTAGAGACCTCAAAATGGGCTCAATTTTGGAGAGTTGCCTCTAGATACATGTCCTATCATTGTGCAATTAATAACTTTTAATCAGAGGTCATTTAATTGGGGTTTGAAGTTTTTGAAAATTTACGAGAAAGGCTTTCAGGAGACAGACCTTTAGCCTTAGAATTGGATTAAATTATTGGATTTGAACTGGATTTTGTGTTTGAATATTTGTAATTGAATTACCCAAATCATTAATTATCATTTGGATGGTCATAAGTTATTGGATAAGGTTTGATTTTGATTGGAAGCTAGATCAAGTTTTGAACTGGGATTAATGTTTGGAAAGGCTTGAAACTTAGATAGGTCAGGGTCTGTATTTTATTAAAGATTAAATTGACTTGATATTTGAATTGATTGAAGTCTAGATTAATTGAGGACCAAGATTGATTTTGAAGTTTGAATGGATTTGAGATCTAGATTGACTTGGATTAAGATTGAACTAACATTTAAATTGATCAAAAGCTGGGATTATCTTGAGATCTGGATTGATTTGAGTTTTGAATAAGTTAATTTAAAGTCTGGGTTGATCTGGAGTCTGGATTAATACTAGGGTCTGAAGTCTAGGAGAATCCTAGAGTCTATAAGTCCTAGAGTCTATGGTCTAGAATAATCCTAGGATCTAGAAATCCTAAGGTCTGGGATCTAGAAGAATCCTAGGACCTAAGTATATCACAAGGTCAAGATTAAAAGGATCTTAGTGTCTAGAATAGATCCTATGGTCTTGGATAGGTCTGGAGATTAGATTGATCCTAAGATTTGACTGGATCTTAGGACTAGATTGATCTGGAACCTGGGTTGGGTCCTAATGACCTCATACAAAAATGAGGTCAACACTCCTCTACTTGACTGCTAGAAGACCAAAAGGCTCGACTTAAGAGGGGTAAAATATGTTTGATGTTTTTGTAAGAGTTTGTATTTTAATTTTGTTATTTTTGTATTTCTTGAGTCAAAAGCCTTATAAAAGTTGTATGCAAGCATAACAACTATCCAAACATGCCCAGGGAGGAAAATAAAATGTTTTAATTACTGTTAAGATTATACCGTACAATCTGGATCATATTATATGATCTGAGTAAATTAGGGATTAATTAAAATACTTAATTAAGATTTTGTATATGTTTACTAATCATATTGTATGATCCCAATCATATAGGATGATCATCATATCTCAAAACTCCTACCTCTAATAAAAAATTAGGCAATATTTTGAATATCAAAGTTTAAACTATTCATATCATATGATCCCTATCATACTGTACGATGTTAATAAATCTTGCCTAATCTAACTCAATAATTATGTAATCTAATCATGATTAATTGATACTTCCAATCATATTGTACGATGTCACACATCATACTGTACTACCTTATTTTTTCCCTCAACTATAATTAATCGCCACTAATCATCATGTATAAAAATCCTATTCGATTGAACTAATCATATTATATAATTCTTGATTTTGTATTGGACAAATAGTTCAAGTATTTGAACTAATTGTATAGACCCATGTTCATTATATAATTTTAATAAGATGAAATGACCTAATTGTACTATATGATTTCTGATCATACTGTATGATCAGAAATGGCAGAATAAAAAATTTTGGTTTTTTTAAGCCTTATATTAAAGCTCTCTCATTACACTTTATGAAAGTATTTGGCTATTGTGAGACATCTTTGAGAGTGCTTGAGAGGACTTGGAGTCTAGAGAGGGAGAAGGATAAGTTATGTGAGAGGGAGAAGTAGTGTGACGGTATTCATACGTTTTCTTCAAGCAAACTTCACCCTTCATTTTTCCAAGTGTCTTTGTTGATCTTTTGGGTTGCTCTAGGGAGAAAGTTTTCAAGGCTAAAGATTATTGGGTTCTCTGCCTCACCAGAAGGGGGAAAAGGATTCCAAGTTCTCTATCTCACTAGGGAAGTGCCAAGGAATAAGATTCTTAGCCACACCGTAGAACGGCTAAAGTGATTTTATAAGGGCTTCTCTACCTTACTGTGGGAGTTAAAGGAGAGCCACTAAAAGGTTTAGTACAACAACTGGAGAGGAGGACTCTTGAGAGTGGACATAGGTCAAGGTTGACTTAACCACTATAAATTTTTTGTGTGCTCATTCTTATTTCTTCTTAGCACTTTATTTTCTGCATTTTTTTCTCTCATGTTTAATTTCATGTACATATGAGTTGAGAATATTGATATTATTTTTTATTTAACTTTTGTTAAAAAGGAAAAAGAAGTAAAATATGAAACTAAAATGTGAAGAAAAATATACTTTCATATATTTTTTTCTACAAAATTAAATAAAAAAATCATTAGATATTTAATATTATTAACTTCCCCAATACAAGATCTGATTTTGAACTTGAATTGTGAATTTAGTTTAAACTTTCAAAAGAGATTTTTGAAAAAAAAAAAATTTAAATACCAATTCACCCCCTCTTGGTGTACCTTGGGTAGTTCAAGTAGGTTTAACAACCTTATTTGAACTTTCAACTGCCACCAACATTACCACAACTATCCCTAAAATGTGCAAGATGTTCTTTAGGATTTCCCATACCATCAACACTCTTGAATGAGGTGGTACAAATACTTTCAGATTGGGAACCAATTTATATTCTTCTATATATAGTCTACCATTTAGAATAAATTATGTACCTTAAGATTTAGCTATTGTTTCTTTAACTTCCTGCTCTACCATTTGCTTGATATATATGGATTGGATTAATTCTACTACCAATTTTAATAATTTGTTCTCTACTCCTTTATTTATTATTTACTTTTGACATTAACTTGCACTGATTCATTAGGTGGTGACTCAATTTATGCATTTGATATAGAAGAATCTTTACCTTGCATGGTGGCCATCATCTCCTTCATTTTCTTTCCATCATCAGAATTTGTATGTCTTCTGAATTTAATAGTTCAAAGAGATGTTGAGTCAAGTCAGTTGTATCTTCTTCATTAACATCAGCATATGCAACTTTTGCTTTATTTTTAGCTTTTTCCTTTTCTCTTTGCAGCAATGTACGCGTATCAACCATATTGACACTACCAGACATCTCTTCATATTGCAAATTCATTTCCACTTTTCTTGTATTTTTATTCTCATTTATTTACCTGATTCTTTCTTTCGAGTGATTTATCATTTCCTCTATAGATTTTTCTACCACATTATATTGATCAACTAGAGTATTCTACCTAAAGATGATGATTCAATTATGAATTTTCCTTTCTTTATTCTCTCCTATGTTGCACTATATTTATGAGTAATTAGTACAGTCATAGGGTAAAAAATTTAGGTCGCCAAACCCTCTCTCTATTAGATAATAAGCTTGGCTGATTTTTTGATTTTAGCCTCCTCCTATCAAAAAATTGAAGATGATTCAATGCCATGTTAATGATGTAAGTCGACTCTTGATAGAGCGACCAAACATTCTAACCAAAAAATTCCTAGATTTATTTGAGGTGGAAGAAGATACGAGATTATACCCTCAATGAGCTAATGCTCCATATCCTAAATATTTAACAAGAGTTCACTTACTCTAATATTTAGATGATTTTGTACGCTCTTTAGTGATTTAGAACTTCATTGTCTCTTGATGATAATCTATAGCAAGAAGTGGTTGACTCAGATCTAATTCTTGACTGTACCCTTATTTTAATTAAATGAGATACTTCTCATTCTCTAACTAAATGTGTTTTTATTATGGTAGAAATGACATCCTTAAAACATTTTCAGAAATTGATTCTTTCATTATCCATAACTAGAAACACAATCATGAATCAATCCGTTTAGTAAAGATTTTGATTTCCATTTCCTTTCTGATAAGGAAGGTAGAACATAATTCCTACAAAATGGAGTATGAGGAGATTTTATTATCCTGACAAGATTTTCTTCTTCAGTAGCAACAAATAATAGATGAAAATGATTTCAACCCTAAAGTATAGAATTTATAGGTACTTAAAGAGTTCAGAGAGTACATTTATTATTTCTTTAGTAGCAGTGATGATCAGAACATTCTCATCTAATAGTTTTTCCTTCTTAGCCCTCTGCCTCAAATTATGGTTCATATTGCGACATTAAGATAGAATCATCTCTATTTCCACAAAAGACAACCCCTTCTCCAAGTTCTTAAACACAAGCACTTCAATACTGGTAGTGCACTTTCCTTTGTCATCTATAGTGGTCTTAGGGAAGGTTAAGCGAGAAAAGAGTGAGGGTTTAGTAACTATAGGAGCAGATATAGACCCACCCTTGGTATTGATCTAAGAAGGAGATGATTTGACAAAGACATAAAGTTGTGACCACTTCAATCTGTGGTCCAGTGAATGTAAATTATATGTTATCAAAACCTAATCCAAACATGATTTGAGTGACCTCAATAAAGTGGGCCTAGCTGATGTTGAAATTAAAGATAAACTTTCCTAACATTTTCTTAAATTAAACCAAAAATACGTATTAGCTACTAAACTTACCAAGTTAAAATTAGATGTTGACTAAGGAGAACAAACTAAATTGAATCTATCTACTCTCCAAAGCAAGTTTTAAAAAATTGATGATAAAAGGTGGCATGGTTTTTGACTATGGAACAAATCCAAATAAGATAAGCTATATGGAAGAATTTAATTATGATACACTACACAGAATTAGGAAATTTATAACTCTAGAGTTTGAATTTAAATCAATGACTGATTTAAGTTTGATTTTGAAATGATTAAAAATTGATTTTTATGATTGATTGAACATTTGATTTTGAATATTGAATTTAGAGAAATTTTGTAATCGATGGATGAAATATGATTTTGTAATGATTGAAAGTTGAGTTTGAGAATTTAATCATTGATAATTGAAACATCTATCATTCTCATTTAAGAATGAAATGAAAATTGCAAGAAAGTAATTCACTACAAAAGTGAGGACACTACTAATTTAAAGTCTTATCTCAACTAAAGATGGAAAGTAAACCTGTTCCTAGTGGAGTCAGTAAGAAAATCCTATGGACAAAATAAAACTGATGGACCACTTATTCACTACGACATTTCTTTATACAAATATACATTGTCATTATTAACTACCTCAGGAGATAAACTAATGCCACACAATTGACTTGAAAAGGGGAATAATTTGTTTTCATGATCAAACCAGCTTACGGAATATACAAATCATACCAATGGATAAAATTCATATTTACCTATCATTTTGAAATTGAAACAAACCAAGTATTAGCTTTAGTCAACACTCAAAGTATTTTCCCCTATTTTGGTGAACCAAAATAGGGTTTATTTTAATATGGTTCCTTAGGTTCCTATAGCGGAAAGCCTCTATAGCTAATTACATCTTCGAAGAGATCAATTAAAGTGGACACTAGACATTTTTTTTTTGTTTTAGAAGTTTATTATATTTTATTTATATATTTAAAAGCTTAACTTAATCACTTTTGAAAATACTCTTTTCTTTTTAAAAATTTATAAAGTTCATTTTTAAGGTTTGTATAATCCCCCATGAGGAAGTTTGAGAGGTGCAAATACATCTGGACTTATGCTCACTTAGAGTGCACTGTCAGGTAACAACCTTAATGCACACATAAATTACCTTAATGCAATGTAACAGAAGATAAGCTCTATCCCTAAGGAAGCAATGAACTAGTTTAACTCTGAATCAATGACTCATAATGAATATTTTAACATTAAAGTTGAAGTGACTCTAGCAAGAAGACTCGTTAAAACACTAAGTTTTGAAAGTTTGATGTAGGATGTTAAGCCTAAGTGAACTGTCCCTAGGCACACAAAGAGGGGGGGGGGGGATTTGTAGTAGTAGTAGTAGTAGTAGTATATATATATATATATATATATATATATATATATATATATATATATATATATATATATATATATATATATATATATATATATATATATATATATATATATATATTAATTTTTAGTAATAAAGAAGCAAGCAAAAACTATCACCTAATATGGAAGTAAATAGACTTATCAAAGGTTACAAAGATGATGATGAAAATCTAATTTACACAACAAAATAGCTATCACAGATTTCCACCAATTAATTATCACATAAAGCAAAAATGGAAAAGTAAAGGGAAGAAAATAAGAAATCAGAATAAGCACACTACAACTTTATGGTGGTCCGATTAAATAATGGCCTATATCCACTCCCTAGAGTCACTCTGTCTGAGTATTGAACAAAACCTTTAGGGTCTCTCTTTTAGCCCCCACAGTTAGGCGGAGAATCCCTTCCAATCTTTTTACCAACTTAGTGCAGCAAAGAACCTTGACCTCCTTTCTCACCCTCCCGATGATGGCAGAGAAGCTTGACCTCCTTTCTCATCCTCCTAGTGATGCTAGAGAACCTGAGCCTCCTTTTTGACCCTCCTGGTGAAAGCAGAGAACCTGAATGATCTTTGAGCTAAAGAACTTCTTCCCAGAGCCACCCAAGAAATCTAGCAGACACCTAGAGGTAATAAGGCAAGATACTTTCTAGGAGCAACTATGTGAACCCCTCATACTATCTCTCCCTTACACACAAGCTCTCCCTTTCTTCTTCCCAAAGCTCTCCAAGATTTCCTCACCAAGCACAATCTCCAGAACACTCAGCAACCAAAGACTTGAAATAAGTATATAAAAAGAGATTAAATACATGGCCTTACAAAAATCTCTAATTTTAATTTTGATGACACTGATTGTACAGTACGATCCAAATTATATAGTAGTATTAATTCATATGACCCTGTTAGTACCGTACAAAGTATAAAGAATTGTATGATTAGTTCTATTAATTACACTAATTGTCAAGTATGATATAAAGCACCATCTATTATGATTATTTGAAATGACCTGGATGATCATCTAGTATAATGGATAGCGGATAAATATCATCCCATATAGGGATCAGATTATACAGTATGATTTGCTCCTATCGGCCTATATGATCTAATAGGATTAATTATTTAAAATTAATTCCCTAATTATAGGATTAATTTAGGAAAGATTTAATTACATCATACAGTATGATATCTATTATACTGTATGATTAGTATAAATTTTGAATTCTAAAGAAAGAAAACTCAGAAATCATTAGTCATCAGAATCAAGTATTTATGTTAATCACACCTAATCTGGTCCTCAAAATGCTGAATGAGTCAAAGGCCAGTGGTTTAGTAAATATGTCAGTCAGCTGATTTTCAGTTGCTACATGATGTAGCTCAATGTCCCCTTTTGTGGCATGATCCCTAATGAAGTGATGCCTTATATCAATGTGTTTGGTTCAACAATATTGGATTGGATTCTTAGAAATGTAGATGGCACTAGTATTATCACACATAACAGAAATTGTGCCAACAGGTCCTAAATCAAAAACCTATTGCTTCAACCAAAAAATTTGGGCCATACAACTTCCTAAGGTAATGTACTCAGCTTCAGCAGTGGAGAGTGCAAATGAGTTCTATTTTCTACTGGACCAGGAGACTAAAGACTATCCTATGAATTGATAACTTCCAGAAGTACTTTTTTTATTCACCCTACACCCTGCAAAGTCAGAATCATATATCCAATAATCTCAAAAGAGGTGTTGTGCATAGGATTCCTAGGTTTGGGGTTCCTAAAAGATATCTAAGAATTCTCTTAACAGTAATCAGGTGGGACTCTTTAGGATCAACTTGAAACCTAGCACAAAGACAAACACTAAACATAATATCAGGTTGGCTAGCAGTCAGGTAAAGTAGTGATCCAATTATTCCTCTGTGCTTCTTCTGATCAACAGATTTTCCACTTGAATCCTTAGCTAACTGAACAGAGGAGGTTATGGGAGTGTTGATTAGCTTGGCTTTATCCATTTCATATTTCTTCAAAATATCCTTAGTGTATTTAGATTGATTGAGAAAGGTTTCATCATCCAGTTGTCGTATGCTAAACCCCAAAAAGTAGGACAATTTTCCCATCATACTCATCTCAAACTCCTTACTCATTGTTTTAGAAAAATAATCACATAAACTTTTATCAGAAGATCCAAAAAGTATATCATCAATATAGATCTAGACGATGAGTAAATCATCCCCTATTCTCCTCAGAAAAAGGGTGGTATCTACGCTCCCCTTAATAAACTCTCTTTCTAATAGGAATATGCTAAGCCTCTCATACTAAGCTCTGGGTGCCTGTTTCAATCCCTACAAGGCCTTTTTTAATTTGTAAACATGATTTGGATATTGAGAACTCTCAAAACCTGGGGGTTGCTCTACGTAGATATCCTCTTTTATTACCCCATTTAAAAAGGCACTCTTGACATCCATTTGAAATAACTTAAATCCTTTATAATAGGCAAAGGCTAGTAGCCCTCTAATGGCTTCCAATCTAGCTACAGGGGCAAAGATCTCCTAAAAATCAATCCCTTCAATTTTATTGTACCCCTTAGCCACCAATCATGCCTTATTCATAACCACCACACCAGAATCATTCATCTTATTCTTAAAGACCCACTTGGTTCCCACTATACTTTGATTCCTAGGTCTTTCTACTAACTCCCAAATATCTTTCCTTACAAATTGATTCAGTTCCTCTTGTATAGCTAAGATCCAAAATTCATCAGAAAGGGCTTGATTGATGTTGGTGGGTTCAGTCATTGAGATAAAGGCAGAGTGATTTACTTTATTCCTAAGTCCATGCCTAGTCCTAACACCTTCAGAAGGGTCTCCTAAGATCAGTTCTTTAGGATGACTCTAAGAATATCTCCAATCTCTAGGAAAAGTGTTTTGTGGTTCTACCCTTTCCTCCAGATTTGTATTTTTAATCCCTTGGGTAATCTCCCTTACCTCTTCTTCTTCCTCAACTCTAGTCTCCTTACGATTAGATTCATCAAACACCATATGAGTTGTCTCTTCCACCACCAAAGTCCTCTTATTAAACACCCTAAAGGATTTCTCCACACTAGAATAGCCTAAGAACACTCCTTCATCAGATTTGGGGTCAAATTTTCCCAAGGATGACTTCCCATTATTCATAATGAAAATCTTACAGCCAAAGACTTGGAGGTGGGACAGGTTTGGAGTTCTATCCTTAATGATCTCATAAGGTGTCTTGTTCAGATTGGATCTAACATTCACCCTATTCAGCACATAATAGACAGTGTTCACAGCTTCAGTATAAAAGTATTTTGGAAGTGAATGCTCAGTAAGCATGGCTCTAGCAGCTTCCACTAAGGTCCTATTCTTCCTTTCAGCTACCCCATTCTACTGAGGGGTCCTAGGAGCTGAAAAATTATGACTAATCCCTTGCTCCTCACAGAAAATTCCAAACTTCACATTTTCAAACTCTCCACCATGATCACTATGAATAGTCAAGATCTCATAACCTAACTTCCTCTGAATCCAAGTGGAGAAAGACTTAAACTCATCAAATGACTCAGATTTATGTCATAAAAATTTAATCTAAGTGAACCTTGAGTAATCATCAATAATCACAAAACCATAAACTATCCCCCCTAAGCTGGCAGTGCTAATGGGTCCAAAGAGATCCATGTGAAGGACTTCTAAAGGTCTAGAGGTGCTAATGTCCTTAACAGAGTGAAAGGAGGACTGGACTTGCTTCCCTAATTAACAGGCATCACACAGGTGGTCCTTAGTGAACTTAAGCTTGGGGGCACCTCTAACTAAGTCCTTTTGGGTGACTCTCCTAAGGATTTTCATACTGGCATGATATAATCTCCTATGCCACAACCAAGACTCATCAGCAGCAATTTTTAAGCAAATTAAATTATCAGCTTTAAAGCAACTTACATCCAGTATATAGACATTATTGATCATTTGTCCCTGCAAAATAATTTTGTTATTTAAGCTTCAAATGCAGCAAGTGGGTAGGAATTTGATGTTGTATCCTTTATCACAGAGTTGACTGATGCTCAGCAGGTTGTGTTTCAATCCATCTATAAGCAAAATATTGTCAATCATGAAATTCTTTAAATCACCAATTATACCTGATCTTACCACCCTCCTGGTGGTGTTTTCTCCAAGTATAACCTAGCCTCCAACCCTGGCTTCCAGCAAAATGAACTGATTTTCATCTCCAGTCATATGTCTTGAACATCTGCTGTCTAGGTACCACATGCTCTCATGAGGTCTTATGTGAGAGCACACCTATCAACTCATCAAATATTTCTTAAGAAAAGAAGAATGCAATGCATATATGTTGTGCTGTGAAATAGGCAATTTGGGCCTCCACACCCAATGTGTACTACGGTGAACAGTACAGGTATGGGAAATGTGTCCTAACATGCCACAAGAAAAATAGCCAACACCAGGAAAAGGGTTAACTAATCTACGTGGGTGATAGTGCCTCTTCCTAGGTTTGAATGAAACATGCTTTGATGATTTTGAAACAGATTCTTCAAAAGGTGGAGGTGCATAAAATTGTGCAAAAGTAGATGGAGTTTCATTTTTCTCAAAAGCACATATTTTTACACTCAAAAATTTATTTTCCTTTTTCAAACTTGCAATTTTAAATTTCAGATGGTGTTCAATATTATCTAAATCAGATGCATGAGTTTCTAATTCTTTAAATACAGTTTTTAATTCAACATGTGATGTTTTTAACAAATCATACTCAATAATTAAATCAGAATGCTTTTTGTTTAACTCAACGAATTCATTAAGTAGTGACATATGATTGCAATCAACAGTAGAATGATCTTTAATCAAAATTCCATGCTCTTTTTGTAAATTCAGAAATTCTAGTTTCAGGCTAGCATGAGTTTTCTTAAGCTTCCTATACGATGCGTGAATTCTTTCAAACACTTCAAATAATTAATTATAAGTAAGTTCACATACCTCTTCCTGGTTAGACTGACTAGGATATTCATCTGCCATCAAACACAAGTTAGTTTCTTCCTCTTTAGCTTCAGTCTTAGAGGAGTCGGATGCAGAATCTGCCCAGAACGCCTTTTCAATCCGCTTCTTATCCTTCCTGAATTTGGTTTCTCCTCACCCTACTCCTTTCTTGGGTGAGTATTAAGTGTAGGATAATCAGCTTTAATGTGTCCAGGATTCCTGCATTCAAAATAAATAGTATCAGATGAACCTTTAAAATTTTTACTAGACTTACCCTTGTTCCACTTCTGAAAGTTCTTATGTTTCTTCTGTAGAAAGATTTTGAATTGCCTAGTGATTAAGGTAACATCATCACTATCAGACCCGGAAGAGTCAGTGTCAGTATCATTGGCCTTCAACGCCATAGTTTTCTCCTTCTTCTTCTAACCTGCATCAAGCTATCTTTGGTTCACCCCTTGCTCATATGCAATGAGTGACCCAAGTAAGTTATCAATAGAATAATTATTCAAATCATTCAATTCAGTAATTACAGTTATCTTAGCATCAAACGAAGAAGTCAAATATTTTAAAATCTTATTCATTTTTTCATAGTTTGTAAGTTCTTTCCTAAAACATGTAAAGAAGTGACAATTTGAGTGAACCTCGTATATATTTTAAAAATAGATTCAGTAGGTTTCAAGTGAAAAAGTTCAAAGTCATGAAGCAATATGTTTAACCTAGACTGTATAACTTCAGTTGTGCCTTTATAAGTGATGCACAATCTATCCCAAATTTCTTTACCAGTTGTACAGGTAGAAACACGCATGTAATCCTCAGATTTTAAGGCACAAAAAAATAGTTTAAATATTTGGTATTCAGTTGGGCTAAGTCATGATCATCAAGAGTCCATTCAGTGAAAGGCAGTTCACTTTTAACAATGTTAATCATTCCAAAAGGTGCTTTGTAGCCATCCTTAACAAGCATCTACATGTGATAATCTATAGATTGAAGAAAAGTGGACATGCGAGTTTTTCAAAAATAAAAAGGTATGTTATCAAACAATGGCAGCCGTGTAATTGAATAACCTTTAGCAGTATTACGATTACCAAAGTTAGCCGTGGATCAAATTCAAAAGTTTTTAAACTTAATTTTTGAATCCCTCTCTGATACTACTTATAAGTTCATAGTGATGTTAAGCCCTAATGAACTAGTCTCGAGGTTAACCAAGAGGGGGGGTGAATTAGTTTTTTTAAAATTCGTGAGTAACAAAAAAGATCTTTTTGATAATTTGTAGCAGAAATAAGTAAACACATAAGTGAAAAGATCAACCACAGATTTCACCCAAGCAGATAAAACTGAAAAGTATAGTGCAGAAAATAATCAGAAAGAGCACACCAAATTTTATAGTGGTTCGGTCAACTTGACCTACGTCCACTCCCCGGAGCCTCCCCTCCGGGTATTGTACTAACACAAAAGTGACTCTCCTTCTACTCCCACAGCAAGGCGAAGAAGCCTGTACAAAACTCCTTTCCACCAACCCAGTGAGGCAGAGAACCTGAACTCCTTTCGCTTCTTCCTGAAGCAGGCAAAGAACTTGAACTCCTTTTGCTTCCTCCTTAAGCGGGCAGAGAACACGGATCTTCTTGCGAATGATCCTCCCACAGAAAACACCGACAAGATGAGAGATGACAAACGAAGAAGAAGACTCTGATCCTTGCTTAGAGCAATCTTTGTGAATCCCTCACAAACTCCCCCTCACATGATCTTCTCTCTCTCTCCCAGCTCTCTCTCTCTCTCTCTCTCAAGGTTTCTCTGGAAAGGAATGTGGCAAAATATTTTTCTTGTTGGAAGAAAAAGATCTTTTAAAGGAGAGCTAAAAAATTACCCTAAATCTCAACTGGTCGGCCAATATCATCCAGGAGGATCTATAGATCATCCTGTACGATCAGTTAAAAATCACATATTTCAACCTGGACGATCTGGTTCCTCTGGATGATTAGTAGAAAAAAGTTGTTCATATCCTCCCATATGATTCTGCGATCGTCCGGGATGATTAGTATAAATCAAAAATTTCGTCCAGAAGATCGCTCTGGTCGTTAAAGGGAACTTGTGCTGGACGATCTCAAAATGACTTGATCATCCAAGAAGATATATATATCATCATATACGATTAGTTCAAAAAGTGCCAAAATCATCCTGAGCACCATTCTAAACGTGCAGGTGAGACATACTGGACGATTTCAAAATGACTTGATCATCCGGGATGAAAGTTTGATATGGATGTTAAGCCCTTATGAACTAGTCCCGAGGCTAACCAAGAGGGGGGGTAAATTGGATATTTAAAAACTTCTTTAACAAAAAAAATATATCTTTTTAAATCTTGCACCGGAAATAAATTAAATCAATAATAAAAAGATCAATCACAGATTTCACCCAAGCAGTTAAACGCAGTAAAATAAAACGTGAAAAAAATTAGAAAGAACACACCAGATTTTATAGTGGTTCGGTCCAACCTGACCTACGTCCACTCCCCGGAGGCACCCTCCAGGTGTTGTACTACACCTTTTGTAAATCTCCTTTAGCCCCCACAGCTAGGCGGAGAAGCCCTTACAAAATCACTTCCACCTTCCCCAATGCGGCGGAGTAGCAATGTTCTTCGACACCAAAGAGATCTTCTTTCCAAAACTTCCTTCGAGATGGCCCTTGAATTCGATGGTACATAGGTGTAAGCTTGCCGGAGCAACCGTGTGAACCCCCTCACACTCCCTCAAAAATCCCCCTTTTAAGGCTCTTCTCCCACTCAAACTCCACCCTTTCCTCTCTCCCTTTCAAGCTTCCTCTTCAAGTTTTCTCCAGAAGAAATGAAGCCTCAATGGCTGCCAAAGACACCTATCAAGTACCTTAAGAAAGCTTAAATAAAAAGCTCCAAAAACCATTTCAAATCAGTTCTAGCGGCAAATATCATCCAAGACGATCGCAGGATCGTCCAGGATGATGTGCTCCAAAAGACGGCTTCAAAAAACCCTAAAAACTCAATTCTGCCACCCAAAATTATCCAGGACGATCGTAGGATCATCGAGGACTACGTGCAGAATTTGACCTGATAGTCCCGTACAATCACCTGGACGATCACCTGTATGATATGTTCAAATTTGCACAGATCATCCAAGATGATTAAAATATCAAATTATGAAGATTTGATTGACTAATTACATGAATAATTTAGGCAACATTGTCATAGATCGTCCAGTACGATATGGATCATCCTGGATGATTAGACCATAAATAGAAACTTATAATCTTGCCTGAATTATTATGGCGGCTAGGGTTTTGAGACCGTAATGGATTGTCCAGGACGATATAAATATCATCCAGTATGATTTATTCAAAAGTTGAACTTCTAGTTTTGACAGATCTCACTCCCCCTAAGAATGTGTATACATGATCACAAGCAACCATACACCCTTACAGAACTTGAATCAAAAAATCAAAAAGTACATCAAATGAGAATTATAAGAATCACACATCATAACCTATTCTACCTGTTCTTGAGCCTTAATTCTTTGTTGGATGGTGCATGCTATTTCTTGAAATATTAATATACACACAAATAAATATACATTCCAAATATTAGGACATGTGAGCCATAATGTTTGTTACCATCAAAATAAGAACTCGTGAGCCCGAGTCGTAACAATCTCCCCCTTTTAATGATGGCAAATATTACTGGTTGAATTTGCAAATAAAAAGCATTTTCTCCTAATCTCCCCCTCACTAAGAAAAGATTTTTTAAAATAGGGAGAAACCTTTTTTTTATTATTAAAAAAAACTACACAAATATAACAAATAAAAACAAACTTCACAAATACAACAGTACGTTCTCCCCCTTTGAAATTATCAAAAAGAAGAGGAGCATAGAAAAACAAAATAGAAAAAATAGACTAAAAGATCAATAACGGTCCCTAATCTGGTTAAAAAAATTTTGAAAAAATATTTTAAAAATCAAGAATTTTCTTGTAATGAGAAAGTAACCTCTTAATTTTATCCAAAAGCTTGGTAAGGTATGAATTGACTACTCATAACTCAGAAAGGTTAGAGATTCAGAAATTATCAATCCAAGCTCATGTTTTAAAAAGGCTAAAAAACTTTTTAAGATAATATTTAAATCAAGGAACAAATTAGATAAGGAAACAAAAATCTTTCAAAACTCCTTTCATGAAATATATCTAATAGAAGATTAATGCAAAGTAATGAATTGAAAATCTTGATTTTCAAGCTCAAGTAACGAATTTATCAAAAAGACATGGGTTTTCTAAACTTTAGAGATTTACAAGAAGGGAAGCTAACTTTTTGTGGGCTCATTTTGCGCCTGTTTTCATTTTGGCGCTCTTTGCGCATCTTTTGATTTTTGATACACTTTGTGTATCCATTTATTTTTGGCAATATTGCGCATCTTTTGATTTTTGATACACTTTGTGTATCTTACCATTTTTGGCGATATTATGCATCTTTTGATTTTTGTAATTTTCCTTCCTTTCTAAATCTTTAAAATCAGCAAATCTTATTCTTTTGATAAAGACGAACAACCTAAATAAGATAATTTTGAATTTGGTTCAATAATTTGCAAAAGATTCCTATGAGATAGATAAAATGTTAGGAGATAAAAAAAGTTTCAATTTCAAAAACCAATTTATAATTTGAAACAGATTTTGAATCAAAAATGAAATAACCTAACAAAAAAATTAAGATGGAGAGACAAAATCATGAGTTTCCTTCCTTTGCTTGATTTTAGAGAAATCAACCACAACTTACATAGAATTTTTAGAAAAATAGGAGGTAAATTTTCCATTTTTAGAAAATATGATCTTTGAAATATAATTTTGATTTTTTAAAGGGTAAATAAAACAAAAAGTGATATGTGTGTGCTGATCAGAGAAATAACTAAAACAACAATGAAACTAATTTTTAAAAAATTTAAAAGAAAAATAAAAATAATAATAAAACATCAAAAACACAATGAATAAAATTCACAAACAACAAAAGTAAAAACACAAAAATAAACACAAGAAAAACATTAATTCATATCATCTCGCTCCTGATCTGATGATTCAGAAGCTAGGTCTGCCCAAGAGATTTTTTGATTTGCATTATTTGCCCTTATTATAATTTGCTTAGCTTTACCCTTTTCCTTTTCAGAAAGGATTTTTAAGTTCGGGTACTGATTTTTCCTATGTCCAGGTTTCCTACGTCCAAAGCAAATAACATCAGAAAAAATTTTAACATTTTTACCTTTTTTACCTTTGTTCCACTTTTATTGATGTTGATGCTTGTGCTTTGAGTCGCTTTCCTCAATGTCTTTAGCTTTTAGTACTATAGTTTCACCTGCATCCAAAAGCTTTTGACCCAAACCTTTCTCGTCGAAAATGAGTGAGTCAATCAAATTATCAATAGAATATTCATTCAACTTTTTTGATTCACAAGTAGCAAAAACTTTGGCATCAAACTTATCAAGAAAGCAACGTAGAATTTTATTGATCTTTTCAAAGTTTAAAAAATCTTTACCTAAAGCATGTAATGATATCACAATTTGAGTAAACCTAGTATACATGTCTAAGATCATCTCATAAGGTTTCATGCTAAAAAGTTCATAATCATGCATTAGAATATTCAACTTAGATTGCTTAACTTCACTAGTTCCTTCGTATGTAATGCATAGTTTATCCTAAATTTCTTTGCAAATAGTACAGGTAGATATTATCATGCAATCTTCAGAATTTAAAGCATAGAAAAAATAATTCAAACATTTAGTATTTAATTGAGTATTGATCTGATCTACTCTACTCCATTCAAAAAAAGGAATATCAGTTTTGATTCCATCTACAATACGTGATGGTACAAAATAACCAGGTTGAATCATATGCCACATGTGATAATCTATTGATTTCAAGAAAGTAGACATGTGAATTTTCAAAAAAACAAAAGTAATATTTTCAAATAAAGGTGGTCTGGTAATAGAATAACCTTCAGCGATGTTTCTATTTCCAAAGTTAGCCATGGATCAAATTCAAAAGTTTTTCAAAACTAGATTTTATGAATCCCGCTCTGATACCACTTGAAAGTTTGATAGGGATGTTAAGCCCTTATGAACTAGTCCCGAGGCTAACCAAGAGGGGGGATGAATTGGATATTTAAAACCTTCTTTAACCAAAAAAAATATCTTTTTAAATCTTGCAGCGGAAACAAATTAAATCAATAATAAAAGGATCAATCACAGATTTCACCCAAGCAGTTAAACGCAGTAAAATAAAATACAGAAAATAATCAGAAAGAACACACCAGATTTTATAGTGGTTCGATCCAACCTGACCTACGTCCACTCCCTGGAGGCATCCTCCAAGTATTGCACTACACCTTTAGTGACTCTCCTTTAGCCCCCACAGCTAGGCGGAGAAGCCCTTACAAAATCACTTCCAGTGCGGCGGAGTAGCTGTGTCCTTCGACACCAAAGAGATCTTCTTTCCAAAACTTCCTTCGAGACGACCCTTCAATCCGATGGTAATTAGGTGGAAGCTTGCCGGAGCAACCGTGTGAACCCCTTCACACTCCCTCAAAAATCCCCCCTCCAAAGCTCTTCTCCCACTCAAACTCCACCCTTTCTTCTCTCCCTTTCAAGCTCCCTCTTCAAGTTTTCTCCAGAAGAAATGAAGCCTCATTCGCTGCCAAAGACACCTATCAAGTGCCTTAAGAAAGCTTAAATAAAGAGCTCCAAAAACCTTTCCAAATTAGTTCTGGCAGCAAATATCGTCTAGGACGATCGCAGGATCATCCCGGACAATGTGTTCTAAAAGACGGCTTCAAAAAACCCTAAAAACTCAATTCTGTCGCCCAAAATTGTCCAGGATGATCGCAGTATTATCCAGGAAGATGTGCAGAATTTGACCTGATAGTCTCGTACAATCACCTATACGATATGTTCAAATTTGCATAGATCGTCCAAGATGATTAGAATATCAAATTAAGAAGATTTGATTGACTAATTACAGGAATAATTTAGGAAACATTGTCATAGATCGTCCAGTATGATATAGATCATCCTGGACCATTAGACCATAAATAGAAACTTACAATCTTTCCTGAATTATTATGGAGGCTAGGGTTTTGAGACCGTAATGGTTCATCCAGGATGATATAAATATGACCAGTACGATTTATTCAAAAGTTGAACTTCTGGTTTTGACAGATCTCACTCCCCCTGAGAATGTGTGTACATGATCACAAGCAAGCATACACCCTTATAGGACGTGACTTAAAAAATTAAAAAGTACATCAAATGAGAATTACAAGAATCACACATCATAACCTATTATACCTGTTCTTGAGCCTTAATTCTTTGTTGGATGGTGCATGTTATTTCCTGAAATATAAGTATACACACAAATAAATATATATTCCAAATAGTAGGAGATGTGAGCCATAATGTTTGTTATCTTCAAAACAAGAACTTATGAGCTCGAGTCGTAACACGGGATGATATGGGTATCATCCCGTATGATTAGTTCAAAATCAGGAATATCGTCCTACACATAGCTCTGGACGTACAGGTGATAGGTACTGGACGGTCAGGATTTTTAACACATCATCCCGTACAATCTTACGATCATCCAAGATGATATGATCTAATCAATTAGACCTTAATTACTTTCCTTAATCACCAGACTAATTTAGGCATAATTGTAATGGATCATCCAGGATGATACACGTATCGTCTAGGACGATCAGATCAAATATCTTAAAATAAAACTTGCCTAACTTGATCTGGTGGCTGAGAATTTCTTATTTTAGCCTATCATCCTGTACGATATTAGGATCGTCTAGGATGATCAGCTTAATGAAATTGACTTAACATGATTATCCTAATTAGGGTTTCTATTTTTACTGGATCGTCCAAGACGACGTTAATATCGTCCGGGACGATCAGAACAAAAAATGAACAGAAACTCTTATTCACTAAAACTCTCCCCCTGAGTGTGTGTGTGCAGGGTTACTTAGCTGGGGATCACTTACATGGAATTTGACTCAAGAAAGGAAAAAAATTATATTTAGACACACTTGGACTCGATCTTGAGTTGGCTTGACTTGCATTTGATCTTTTGTACCTGAAATGGGTTAGCTAAGCAAAACAGAATACAAACATGTTTGTTATTATCAAAACTATACTTTTTGAATCCAGATTTGCAACACTACAAAGAATCCAAGGAGTCCTAGGAGGAGAGGACCAAGGAGTTGAAGGCAAAGAGTATCCCACTCAAAGTTACTCTCATCTGTATTAGGATTAGAATACATGTTGTTATCGGTGGTGCCCGTCTACTTTTAGATTTTACAAATCCTGGGTTATAATAAAAGAGCAGTTTGCCTATGGACATTTATTTAATTAATTTGATTATTTAATGTGTTTAATTTGATGTGATTGCATATAGGATTTTGCCTGGTTTTCTTAGTTTTTTGGCGATTGTGTGTCAATTTTATTTTAGCCTGGATATACGGAGGATCGTGAGGGTACGATAAAATTCATTTAATTAAACTTAAATAAAATTTTTAAGATAACATAGAAACTCTAACAATCTAATAAGTAAGCCCAGGATCGCCAGAATTTTGCATAACATCTTTGCTACACTCTTCTCTCCTTTTATTAGGCACCTCCCTGCCTGCGGGTTCTGGCAAACCACTTGGCCTATGAGGGTGCAGATCTGTCAAGGGAGTCTGTGTAATCTCTAAGATAAAAACTATTTTTAATGCTTATTAAAAATGCATCATTCCAACTTTATACATTTAATCGAGTTGATCAACATGCATTGCATTAGAAATATATTTAAAAGAGTCAAAATTTTAATTACATTTTATTTGAGCATTTTCACCTAACATAAGTCAAGGGACTAATTAGGATCCTCTCTAGATGTCGGTACCAACTCTCAAAAACTTTAATAAAAATGTCCCTACCACTCTCTCATAAAATGACTGGACTCATGGATTTTAAACGCCTAGATGGTTAGCTGGCTCCCTAATCCAGGCTTGGGTAAGTCCAGATTTTGCACTACATTTGTTAGCTTCGGGCCACCGTGGTCCAGTGCCTAATTTTGATCTGGGATCTGGGGCAGATTTTGAATCATAATACCCCAATCTTCGGGAATATAATCCCAAAATTCTAATAAATTATTCAACTTAAATAAAAAATTTCTCTGAACCTAAAATTTTAAGCCCAACACTTAGCTTAGGCTAGGACACTTCTGAATTACTTCAGAATCTCAAAGTGTCCCCTACCTTCCTTCCTTTAACTCCAAAATAAGTGCTCAATCATGCTCTAATCCCACTTGAAGTTCCAACTTCACCTCCTTTGATATCACTCCTAAAAAATCTCCAAGCAAAATTTTTGCCGTTATTTTAATCGCGAGTTTTCATAGGAGACTTCGGTCTCCAACAATGTAATTAACTAAGAGGGCTTATGCTCATAGTAGATTTAGAACCCACGTCCACCTTTCCAAAACTAATTTTCAAAATTTATATTAGTCTCCTTTGAGAAAATTGGGCCAAAGACGATCGTTATTATCATGTCTGAACGATTATTAATGGATGATATGTCCACTCTTTGGGAGAAATATATCATTTATTAATAAAGCTTTGGATATGAAATTAATTATAATTAACCTAAAGTATCATAGTTAAATACTTGATTGAACTTCACTTTGACCTTTCGAGGTTATATGTAGTTCATTCCTAAATCTAGATATCATATTCGAGAGGAAATTTGCAATCCTGGATCTGAACCCCATTTTTAGAATCTTGCTCCTATCTCTCCAGGTAGTATACCTTTTTGATGTGTTGTTCTATTCAGGATTAAAATCCAAAGTCAATATCAAAGTTCATAAAGAAAACTAATCTTTTCAAAACCTCCTTTTCAAACAAATTCTACCAACAAAAAATGGCACACCCAATGGGACTAAATTTCTATCTCTATCTTTAGTAATTGCATAAATTTTGTTGAATCGATAGTTTTGAATACCCTTCTTCCATTGGTCCCTCTATCCATTTCTCCTTTGGGTGAGTGTGGCCAACATCAAAAAGAAAAAGATATGTCAAAAGGAGAGGTGAGCGAAGAAACCTTTATCTAAGTCGGGGTTTGACATTTTGCCCCCAAGTTAATTGGTAGAGCAAAAGAGTCAAGCCAAATCCTTTAAAATCTCCTATAAATATTTCAAAATTTCATATTCAAACAAATATCAAGTAAGCTAAGTTTCACAATATACAGAAGACCCTTAGGTCTCAAAATGAAACTTCAAATTTCTTTAGCAAAATTTGGGCTTTGACATTTCATCTTCAAGTCACTTGGCGAGCCGAAAGAGTCAAGCCAAACTTTAGGATCTTCATGTCAATTTTGTAAACCTACATATTCAAACGAAACTCAATATGTTGAGCTTTAAAATTTCAAGAAGATCTGTCAATTTTAATTCCAAAATTCAAATTTCTCTAGCAAAATCTTGGCTTTGATATCTCACCCAAGTCAATTGATGGAATGAAAGAGTCAAGCCAAATCTTGAGGATTTTTCATGTCAATTTTATAAACCTACATGTTTAAGAAAAATCTAACATGTTGAGGTTCAAAATTTGAAGAAGATCCATTTAATTTCAATATCAAGTTCAATCTCAATTTCAACTCCAAATCAAAGCTTTGACATTTCACCCCAAGTTAGCTCGTGGAGTGAGAGAGTTAAGTTCAACTCTTGAGATTTTCTTATCAATTTTGTGAACCTTCAGGTTGGGTGAAAACTCAACTTCTTCAGTTTCAAAATTTGAAGAAAATCTATTAATTTCAAGATTCAAATTCTATTTCAAAATCAACTGATTCAAATTACCTTTTCTTAATTCTAAAAAATCAAACATACTCAAATGGCTGAAAAACTTGCCTTCTCACTACGCAGCAGTGCGACTGTAGAAGAACCACCTATGTAGAGTCAAAAGAAAATTATTAAGGCTAAAAAAATTGCTAAGTCGCAAGCCTTAAAGCAAGTCAAATATGAGGCCAATAGAGAGTTCACTACTCCTTTCACATACCCCCTTTATATTGGAAGTCACTTCCACCCTCTTCCTGTTACCTAAGGGAGGGAGGTTGTGAGAACAATAGCGTGATCTCCACTGTGCCCTTTTGACTACTGCATAAAAAAGATCTACTAAACTAGAAATGAGCAATCACCAGCAACAGACCATAGGCCCCCAATTGAGGGTTATGACCCATCCACTCTACCAGATGATGTTAGGTCATATTACTGTACGTGCTCCACTACATCTATAGAGGAGGAGGTGTAGAAACCGCATGAGGTGCCACTCTCAAATTTACTAGGCCGCTAGTAATTAGGGAGGGGAATAATGATGGATCTGAGATCTTATCAAATAATGACACCATCAAAATTTAACTTTGAAACGAGTCCTATCAGATAGATCTTTAGATTAAAATGATGCAGCAATAACTAGGGATAGTGTAGACCCCACAACAATCTCTTCCTCCTAAGAGATTGTGGAAATATAATTCTATACTGATAGGGTTTTTCCACCTAGACTTATAATCTCGAAGGAAAACTTATCATTTATCAAGTGTACTGGGTGCAGATTTTCAAGATAGTTTATTCATCTTTTTTAGAGAAATTGACCTCTACTTTAAATCAAAAATAGGAGAGAGTTGCAGTTGACTCCACCAGATATTTAAAGGCCCCTCCCTGTAACCACTTATGTGGATCAATTTGATTTTTAAATTAAAATCTATGTCAAACTTAAGTTGGTTTTAAAAATGAAAATCTTCTCAATCCTCTTGCAATTTTCTATCTTAATATGCATCTATTGCATTTTATAAATCTATTCAATGATTTTTAAAGTCAAGTTGATACTCTTATCAAAATATTGGGTCCACCTCGATGATTATTCTTCCTTGTATAAGAGAATTAGTCTTCTTCTCTTATACTTAAGATATAATCTTGTAAAAAAAAGAGAGAACAATCATTTTAAGATTTTAAAGATAGTGAAGCCTCTTGTCAAAAAAAAATTAAATAAAAATATCAAAAGATGCACAAACTATGCTAAAACTCAAAAATAAAAAAAATCAAGAGATACACAAAGTGCACTAAAAATCAAAAGATACATAAAGTGTGCCACTAAAAAAAAGAAAGAGGCTCCCTTCTTTCCAAATCCTTAAATCTCAAAGGGTCTGATCACCTTTAATAACTTGACTTTAAAAAATATTAAATCTACATTTATCGTCATGCATGAACAGTCTATCAGATATAAAAGAGTTATGCAAGAAAATTAAAAAGATTAAATTTCTATCTCTAACTTAAACCTTTTGAAATTGATTTTAATTAAAAAAATTATACAAGGGAGAACCCCAGTTTATTTTCTATGAAACTTAATTTGGGTCAACAGAATCCAAACCCTTAGCCTGTTTTCAGGTTAATTGGAGTCACTCTACTGCTCACTGTACGTGTGAATTTTTTCCCACTTGTCATTCTGACAGGGTCCAAATGGTTAAGAGGAATTTTTTTAATAAAAAGAATGAATCTTCTACTCCTAATAAGAATCCAAATCTCATTCATAAGGGAAATATGTGAGTCCTTAAACTTGGGCATCATTTTCTTTAAAATTCACTCCGTGAAATAACACTTTATGATGGGTCTAAGATTATTCTCATCTAGAGGTGTGTTTTACATTGCTAGAGATTTCTTTTCAAAATTGAGTCACAACTGAGTAGAGTGCCCAACTCTGATTGGAGGAGCTCGAGAGCCTCGAAGAAAATTGCTTTTAAACTCAGCAAAATTTAAAATTACATAAGTCACGGATGATTCGAGATCGTTATAAATTGTGTTACCTCAGGACTTTCCAAGTAGGAGACTTGGCCATAGTCCTTTGGAGACCAATTTTGGTCATCCATAAGATCGATGGAAACTTTAAATCAACATTGATGTTTCATTCACCTTAGAGATGATCTATGAGGGAGGTTCAGATCAATTGATCAATTCTGAAGATACCACCATATGCTTCCCATCATTTGGGTGGTTCTTCAAGAAGTACCATGCCTGATGAGTATCAAATCTACCATCAAAGTCAACTTTCTAAATTCAAAAGAAATTAAATCAATCCTATTTTGGTCCTCTGTGTGGAGCAAGCTTCCTCCTCACATGACCATCCACTAATGATAGAGTATGCCCTTTGTGGCACCATCCTAGTTTCAATCTAATTTTGGTCATCTATGTAGAGCAAGCTTCCTCTTCATATGAACATCCACTAGTGGTGGATAATGCTCTTTGTGGCACCTTCCTACTTCTACCTTCTACCTTTCTTTTCCTTTAGGTTAGGATTCTTCCTTTCCTTAGTATTAGATCCACCAATGGTGGATAACGCCATTTGTGGCACCACCCTAGTTCTACCTTCTACCATTCTCTTCCTTTAGGTTATGTTATGCCTTTCCTTAGGATTATAATCACTAGTGGTGGATTACGCCCTTTATGGCACCATCCTTGTTCTACCTGCTTTTCTCTTCCTTTAGGTTAGGATTCTTCCTTTCCTTTGGATTTGATCCACTAGTAGTGGATAACGCTCTTTGTGGCACCACCCTAATTCTATCTTCTATCGTTCTCTTTCTTTAGTTAGGTGATGCCTTTCCCTAGGAGTAGAATCACTAGTGGTGGATAATGCCCTTTATGACACCATCCTAGTTCAACCTTCAACCTTTCTTTTCCTTTAGGTTAGGATTCTTTCTTTCCTTAGGATTAGATCCACTAGTGGTGGATAATGCCCTTTGTAGCACCACCCTAATTCTACCTTCTACCATTCTCTTCCTTTAGGTTAGGTGATGCATTTCCTTAGAATTAGAATCACTAGCGATGGATAACGCCCTTTGCGGCACCATCCTAGTTCTACCTTCTACCTTTTCTTTTCCTTCAAGTTAGGTGTTTTCTTTCCTTAGGATTAGAATCACTAGTGGTGGATAACGCACATCGTGGCACCATCCTAGTTATACCTTCTACCTTTTCTTTTCCTTTAGGTTAGGTGCTACCTTTCCTTATGATTAGAATCACTAGTGGTGGATAACACCCATTGTGGAATCATCCTAGCTCTACTTTCTGCCTTTTCTTTTCCTTTAGGTTAGGTGCTACCTTCCCTTAGGATTAGAATCACTAGTGGTGGATAACACTCGTCGTGGCACCATCCTATTTCTACCTTCCACCTTTTCTTTTCCTTCAGGTTAGGGGTTGCCTTTCCTTAGGATTAGAATCACTAGTGGTGGACAACACCAGTAGTGGCACCATCCTAGTTCTACCTTCTACCTTTTCTTTTCCTTCAGGTTAGCTGCTGCCTTTCCTTAGGATTAGAATCGCTAGTTATGGATGGTGCCCATCATGGAACCACTCTAGCTCTACCCTCTACCTAAATCTTTAAGGATAGATCTCACCCTCCCTCAAGATTAGAGATTCCAAACCCTGTCTTTCTTTCGATCAACGCCAATATGTGTAGTAGAACTTCATTCTACTGCATATATTGGGGGTCTATTTGTTGACCTTATTTTTATATGAGGTCATTGGACCTACCTGGGTCTTTCTAGGGTGACCTAATGATTGAGGGATGTCCACCACCCAATTATGTAGGTCCCATTTATGACCAAATCTAATCCCATTCAAATTCAAACTTCACCCTCCAAGTTCAAGCTTCACTCCAATCCCAATAAACCCCTTGATCAACCTACAATCACACTCCAATCCCATCCAATCATTCACAATAATATCTTTGATTTTTAATGACATGGATAAGTCATTTCCAACCATCCAAATCCAAAATCCAATCCAATTCTAAAATTCCAGACCAAATCCAAGGGCTAAGGACTAAGGTCCTAAAACCCTTTTTAGGAGAATTTTCATATCCCTTGGACCCAGCCTACTGACCTCTGATTTAGGGTCTATCAATTACATATTGCTTAGGCATGTCCCTAGGGTCGACCATCCAAATTTGATCTCATTCCAACACTCCTAGCCCCTCAAACTAAATCTTTTCCCAAAGGCTGCAAAACATTCAAATATTTACAACCTATGCCACTAGACTTGCCATCCAGTGGAATTTGACCTTGGGACCCTTTCCAAACTCTCCAATCATGTTCATTACCTTTTTTATGACTTCTTAACCAGTAAACTCCACTTTCCTAGACCTATTTTGACCCAGGATTGACTAGGGGTCAAAATGACCAAAATGCCCTTTAAAGGGGTTTTTGGTCTTTCTCCCAAAAATTCAACATCACCTTCTCATATCAACCTTCAAAATCTACCTCAATGGATCCTAAACATCATTAGGAACACATTGGACCAAAACACACATTTTGTTTTGACCTGGTTGACCTAAATATCCTTAAGGGATTTAAACACCCATTTCCAACCAAATGACCTCACCAATGTATCAAACCCTCCTCCAACCTCATACATTTCTTCAAAACTTCAACCCCTTCACTCAAAACCCCTTGAGATGATTTTATAAAAGATCCTTAACACTTTTAAAGCTTAGCCCAATCATCCTTTACTATTCAATGGGTCAATAAGTCAAAAAAGACACGTTCAAACTCATGGGAAAGGGTTAAATCATGGCCACATCATCAAGCCACCTTGGCAATCCATGTCTTAATCTCAAGCCTGATAGAAATTGACCCATTTCCTCCCCTAATAGATTTTAAACCAACCCCTTAAACAAGGCTTGGCTTTGGTTCATCCAAATGGGGGAAAAGGTGTGCTCCCCTTTCCCCTGGACCATGAGTGGTCCCTCTCAACTCCAATCCTCTCTTATGATTTTGAGCAGCCTTGGGGACACTTGTCACCCATCCAAAGCACCCCAAATCAAATCTCAATAATCCAATCCAAAAGCCAAATGTTAAGGTGGGACAAACTTAACCTAAGGGAAGACTTCTTCATTATTCACTCTCCCTCGACTCTCTCCCAACTCTCCTCCAGCCTCCAACCTTCCAAAACCCTTCCCCATCTTCTCCAACAATTTCTAATGACTTCCCAAGCTTCTCCCCACCATCTCCAAGCCTCAAATCACTATTTTAGTCAGAAGAGAGCATTCTAGAGAGAGAAAAAGGATTTTCCAACATAACTTTCGATCTAACTAGATCCAGCTCTTGGTGTCTTCATTCAAGTTGTAGAGGATCACTGCAGCTTTCCAACGAGCCTAAGAATATCAAAATTTTTTAATTGGTTGGTGATATAAATCTTAAATTTGAAACTACTCAAAATCTATAATGCATGGAGCCTCTAAACTCTATGCATTAGAAGATTAGATTATCATGAGCTTGTGTTTCAAATTTTGTTAAATTTGGATGAGTAATTTTTAAAGTTATGAGCATTTGAATTTTTGGCTCAATTTTGAATTAAAACGGGTTGGATCAACCACAGTCATCTGATTCCCTCATGATCAAGATCGGACGGCTCATGATAAGCCAGACCACACTCCATTTACTCTAGATTTGCACACTAGTCAATTGAGAATGTGCTGCCACATGTCGCTCTTTCAGGTGTCGCCACCATTTTAATTAAAAATTAAATTAAATAATTTAATTAATAGCTCAAAACGTTCAAAATTTACAGTAAATTTATTTCTCCAAAAAATTAAATGTTTTTAGGCTCGTTGGAAAGGGAATTTTATGTAGTATTTATTAAAATTAAGTTTGAGTTAATTTGGACACTGGATTGTGAGATATTATAGTTTTTTTAAAATGTTATTTTTTTATATTTTTCTCACAATCCAGTTGTCAATTAGAGTCCAATTTTTGGAGAAAGATTATTAGGTATCTTAGGCATGTTCTATGATTTTTCTAGGGTCAGATACCTAGTAGATTACTGTGATGTGAATTTTTAAGGTAATGGGTCCATTTTGGACCCAAAAATTTCAAAATTCATAATTCCCTAGATTTTTAGTGCTTTACTGTGAAATTTTTGTGGTGTGATTGCATGTGTACCAGGGTTAGTCACACCAAATTTCAATCACATTTGAATAGTAGAGACACATAGGGAAAATAATTAGGAAAAGGTCTAGAAAACTTTAAAAAATTTTAGGGAGTTATACACAAGTCCAATAGGGGTGAAACTTAAACAAAGTAAACTTAGTGACATTTTTCCCTGTAGGTTCAAATTTCATTGAATTTGGAGCTCATTCGGATAGAACATTAAATATCTCAAGTTTCAGCCCTTTTATGGAACCAAAAAATTCAAAAAAATTCAATAAATCTAATATAAGTCTAAAAAATGTAAATAATACCTCAAATTGACAAGAACTTAGTCCTCTACCTAGAAAAAATAAAATCCCCTTGACTGGGACTCCAATTTAACTTCAATTTAATTTCTAATAAAATTGACATTAATTAATTAAAATTAATTAAAAATACAAAAAAAAATTCAAACTCTTAAAAATGTCTGCTTGGGTCATTTTTTACCCTTGGGGGTGATTCCATGCAGTTTGGGATTGATTTAGATCAAAATTCCCAAAACCTTCCTAATTAAACAATTTTATAATTCAAATAATTGAGAAAACTTTGAAAATTCATAACTAATTATAAAAAATTCTAAATTGACCAAACTTAGTGTCATTGAATTATATTTAAGATTTTGTATTTTCTAAAAATATCAAAACTCCAAAATTAAGTCAACTTTCCAGTCAATAGTAGTTCAAATCTTGGCCAAAACTTCAATAAATCATAACTTTTTTGCATAAAACTCCAAATTCTTTTAAAACAGTCCCAAATCATTCAATTTCTTCACACAATCCTAATCCTTACCTCTTGCACTTTCTTTCTTGTAATGGCTGGCTGGGGAGAACGTAGTCATCAAACCCAGGGTGGTTCCTCCTATCATAATCCTACCGACAACCATTTTTTGACAGCTTCTGATCAAGCAGCCTACCTCAAATTCAAAGAAGAAAAAATCACTCCTTCTAGGCTTCTCAACCAACATGCCTTAAACTTTTTGGCAATAAATCTTTTTAACTCCACTACACTCCAATTCCTGCTCACCTTAGTCAATCCTTTCCATTCTAAAATCCTCTATGAATTCCTCATATATCTTAGGATCTGTGGGGATGCTACTACTCCAATGACCTCCTGTATCTATTATCAAAATGTTGAAATAACCAAAGAAGATATAGGGGTTCATCTGTAATTAAATAGCCAAAGAAATAAACCTCTTGCTATAGCCTCCAAATCTAATTTTAACTGGAGTGATGTAAATCTCTTGCTTAGAAATGCTGCTCTGAACTATCACCAACCCTTAGCCCATACTCTTAATCAATATGTCAGGGTTATCTAGCATGTTCTCAAAACATCAATCATCCATAAATCTTGAGATCGGGTAAACATCACGCCCTTACTTCCAATTGTCACATACATCATCATGTTTAACACTCAAATGGATGAAGCCTAAATGTTTATTAATTACATCAAAAATCTTACTTCTATTTGACTCCCATCCACTAGAAGAAAACAAAATATTGCTGTCATTGGGTGCATCCTAGATAAGAAATATAATCTCACATATACTGCTCCTCCTGATAACAACCCAAACTTCTTCACGGATGCCTCTTTCTGTATGCTCTTTTATAGGGAACAGGAGCTAGAAGAACTATTGTTTGATGAAGAAGGAGATGCTACCCCTGCACCATCTCCTCATCACTACCCATATGAGGAGTTGATTCAATATTTTGATAGGCTTGAGAATCACCTAGATCAGCACCTAAACCCAACCTGATAATGAAATGAGTTGGTTCAGGGAGCAATTTGGAATTATCCAATAGTAGTACACCTCTATCCAGCAATAGTACGATAGCTTTAGCCAGTTCTTCCAACCACCTCCACAGCCACCACATGATTAGGATCCACCTTTATTCTAGTTTGTTCAATAAGTACTTTTCTCTTTATGTCTTTTTTTATGTTTTGTTGTTTGTATTATGTATCGCATTTTCTTTTTAGTACCTCTTCTATTGTCATCTATTGTATTTTTGTTTAATAAAATTTTTTTTTTTATTTTTTTACTTTTAAGTGGTTTGTTTCTTTCAAGTAGGTTCTTGTATTTCCTTCAATAGTGATTTATTTTTTTTGCTTTTTGCTTGAGAAATCTTTAAACAAAGGAAAATATTATTTCTGTTGATTATACTATATGACTTAGATTGTACTGTATGAATGAACTCATACTGTATGACTTAGATCATACTGTATGAATAAACTCATATTGTATGAATGAACTTAGACTATACGGTGCTCTTTTCTATTTGTAGCAAAAATACTTCTATCCGTACTCAAAAGTTTAGATAAGTAATTGCTGACATTTTTTAAAACTAAAAGGATGAAAATTCATGAATTTGCATATCCCTTCTTCTTTCATTTGCATGATAATTCCTTGTGTATACTTAGAAAACTAAATCAAATTGGAATTCAAATGGTTGAAATGAAAATCTATTCACTCTACTATATTTTTATATCATGGATATATTCTATAATTTGACAAATGAAATCCAATATCTTTCTAAATCAGGCTATTTATTCCTATATGAAAGTTCAAGTTTGCATTGTGGATTATTCCCAACTATATAAGAGAGTGAGTTATTTTTCTCTTTTATTTAGAAGATAATCTTACAACTGATATTCTTAAAGATTTAGAAAGGATGCAATTTGCAAAAATCAAAAGCACAAAATGAGTCCAAAATCGAAAGATACGTAATGATGCCAAAAGTAAAAGATGCACTAAGTGTATCAAAAACAAAAGATGAAAAGCACCAAAATTCATAAAGATGCACAAAATGAACCCAACTTAAATTAGCTTTTCTTTCTGGTAAATCTTTAAATCTCAGAAAATCCATGTGTTTCATAATATATTTAATACTTGATTTTGGAGGATCTTGGTTCTTCATTCATGGCTTTTTTCATAATATTCTATTTGATATATTTCATGTTTGTCGTCTGAAAAGTTTAGGTTTCCCTATCTAATTGTAATTCCTGAATTTGATTTTTGTTTAAATAAGGGACTTTAGCCTGTGAAGATTTTAAGCTGGGTGTGCAAACCCTAGAATTAACATCCTTTGGTTGCAATAAAGTGAACACTTATCTTGTTTGATTTTTTATATTTTTAGAGTAAGTTTATTACATTCTAAAAATGCCCATGAGAGTTATCAAAGCTATGATGTTTTCTTTACCCTGAGTTGTTAGTCTTTTTGAATCTGTTTGTTTTCTATTTCTGTTTAAGTTTCTTTTTTTTCCTTCCTGCTATTTCCCACTTTTTATGATGTCAAAAGGGGGAGAATTGTGTTTTTCTTTGTTCTTTTTTAAATTTTGCTGTTGTTTGTTTTTTTTTCTAAAAGGGGGAGAAATAGAGCTATTATGTTGTTATGTGTTGGTGTGTTGTTATTCCTTTTTTCTTAAAATTTTTTTTTCTTCTTCTTACATTTAGTTTTCGTCTAAGGGGGAGTTTAGAGGAAATCAACCTTTTTGAAAATCCATAAACAATAGTGTTTGCCATCATCAAAAAGGGGGAGTTACAAATCTAATCCAAGCACTATAATTTTGATGATAACAAATATTATTGTGTCTGTTACTGCTTTTTACTAATTTTATGATATTCTATTTTGTTTTGTGCATACTAAAGTTTTAGAAAAATAGCCCACCATTCACTTGTAATTTTGATTAGCTCAAGACTGGGTAGACTAGGGTTACAGTCTGTATTTTTAATTTGTTATGTATTTTTTTCCTTTCTTGAGTCATACAGGTAATTTGGTGGATATCTTTGCTGAGTAACCTTACACACACACAAGGGGAGAGAGAAAAATATTTTGAGAGATTTTTTTCTTAGCAAATCATACTGTACGAATTTGGATCATACTATACAACTTCAATTTGTACGATACAACTTTAATTCGTACTGTATGATATATTTTGTTATGTTAAAACCCAAGCTGCTAGAGGTTAAGAAAGATACTTATTTTATAATGATCGTATGGTACAATTTGGTTCATACTATAAACCCTAATTAAAATCTTTCTTAATTAAATCCCTTAAAATTAGGCAATCAAATCATTACACTTATAACCAATCGATCGTACAGTATAATACCATTCATACAATACGATCGATAGAGTATGACTTTGGTTGTCCCAGAGATCATACCAAATGAAAGCCATGACTTTTGTACTTATTATATTGTATGATATCCACAGTGCTGAAAGATCGACAGTGTACGAAATTAGTCATCTCAAAAGTCATTCCAAATGAATAAGAAGAATTTTTATAGTTCGTACCAAATTATCTTATGATCATATGGTACATAATGTTATGAGTTCTGAATAGTTAGTCTGAATGACCACTGGATGAACCAAGCTTTGTACTGATCTTATTGTATGATGCTTATATCGTACGGTATGAATAGAAGTCGGATCTCTTAAAAATTAGGGTTTCTTGAAGCTCACTATTTAAGCCTCTCATTTTTTCTTATGAAAAAATCTTTTGCTGCTAAGACATCTAGAGAGAGAACTTTGTGAGAGAGGAGAGGGAGATTTTGTGAGGGAGAAGTTATGAGGTAATTCACAAGGTTGCTCCAAGAAATAATCTTGCCTAGTATCTACAAGTGTCTGCCTGGATTCTCTGTGGCTTTAGAAAAGAAGTTCTTCAGCAAAGATCATGGTTTTTTGACCATCACCTAGAGGGTGAAAATAGAGTTGTGGTTCTCTGACCATCACTTGGAGGGTGAAAATAGAGTTGAGATTCTCTGCCTATAAAAGAGTCACGGTTCTCTGTCGCACTAGGTTAATGAAACAGCATTTGTATAGGCTTCTCCACCTTGCAGGGAGAGCAAAAGAAGAGTCACTTCTATTTAGTGCAATACTTAGCGAGGGAGTCTCCAAGGTGTGGATGTAGGCCAGGTTGACCGAATCACTATAAATTCTAGTGTATTTATTCTGATATTATTTCCTGCACTTTATTTTCTTATAACTATATGTGTGGTTGAAAAATCTGGTTTATTTCGTTGTTGTGAAATTTTCTTACTTCCTCATCAGTTGTGTCGATTATTATGGGCGGGTGTGAAAAATTTTTTAAAGGATTTGTTTTTCACTAAAGAATTTTTTTAAATATCCAATTCACCCTCCCTACTCTTGGTTAGGCTCAGGAAAGTTCTTAAAGGTTTAACAGCCTTCATGAACTTTTAATGGGGTCTTATAGAGGGTAAGTATGTGACTTGTTGAGTTTGTATACGTGTTGAATCAATAAAATTAATAACTCAATAAAATATGTAAGTATATAAGTAAAATCAAAAAATAAAGTGATAGAGTTGAGTGTTAAATCCATGAGGAAGTATTTTGCTTAATTATAACTTAACTATTACTGCTACTTCAAATGCATGACTTATCTTATTGAAAATAAAATTGATGTTTTAAAATTTTTGTCACTAAAAGAAAACTTACAAGGAGATTTTGATACTTATGAAATATAATATTTTGTAATAATGAATGTAAATAATATAGTTTTTTTTTTCTAATGAGACTCTTTTAATATGAGATGTTTATCAGAGCATATGCATCCGTAGATCTTTGTCGAGCTTATAGGGGTGAAAAGAAAGGTTTATGTCCTTCTTATAATTTTACTATCTCTGCAAAACCTAGAATATTCAAACATCCTATGTCTCGTCATGCCAATATTTTATTTTAATATTCCTAATTGCTCCAGTATTCCTCCATCAAGGCTATACATCACACTAAATTTTAACTACACACATGGCCATTATAAGCATTAAATAAAGGATGGGATATATTGCAAATATCATTTTATCATTCAAGGCAAAAAAATCAACATTAATACTTGCTATGCTTTTTTACATCTTCAGCTCAAAATTAGAGAATTAGCCAGACATTAAAATTATAATAAGCAAACTCATCTTCATTTCATTCATTGAAAGAAAAGATACAAGAAGTAATAAGAAATTATCACCTAAAAGGATCAAATGATCTTCTTTACACAACTTCCACCAACCATACAATTGCTTACATAAATAAGCTAAGATCTCCACCAGAAGAAGCATCTTGGACTTTCCTAGTCTTCCTTAGACTTAACTCTAAGGGGGCGCTAAAAAAACACCATTAAAATTAAAGAATTTCCCTCAAGTGATAGAACGTACTAAACAATAGAATTGAAAAAACTATTTATAGGAAATACCAGGATGGGCTCAAGCACTGTGGTGCTCAATAAGGTAGCATTATGGTGATATAAAATGAACTAGGGCCTTGGCACATTAATGTTGGCTCCACTATGACACTACTAACCTACTATAATTAATAATTAAAATGGAAGATCTTTTGGCCGAGTCTGCATGACTCCTCATGTTGGTAACTGTTTCACCATACTACTCTAAGAGTTTAAGTACTTTGGTGCTAGAATGAGAATTTTGGAATTGAAAGGCTTGGCGTTATAACACTTATTTTCCTAAGGTTCCAATGTTGTGGTGTTGAGTTTAGGTGCAACGACACTGTGTTATACTGCGACATTGATCTTGGTGACATTGTGGTGCTGGAAAATAGAGAATCTTGCAATGCAATGTCTAAATCTAGCTTCGGGGTGTTGTGATACTCAACACTGTTGGGCTTTTGATGATGGTGCTATGGTGCTTCTGATGATGTCATTATGATGCTATTCAACACTTATCATTTTTTTCTTTTTTCTATACATTTTTTGCATAAACATCACTAAAATAATATATTTTTCCAAAATTTAATTATAATATATAATACACAATCTATACTTAACATAAAGATACATTGCTCCCAAAGGTTCAATAAAATTAAAGTATGTTGTATACATGCCCTAATTTATACCATCCAAAATTAGAATTAATTTGACCATTAGTTAGATAGTAATTTGTGAGAATAATTAAGAAAAAACCCTAATTACCCACTATCCACTGTTCAAAATTCTTTGAAATTACTATTATAATAAAATTGGGCACATGTTAGTTCCTTAGAGTCTAAGTACCCCAAAATAGGATAGGAAATGGATTTATTAAAGTTTTTGGAAGTTTTGGGGCTTTTTTGAGTTTAATTAAACCATTAAATCCCAATTATCCATATGGAAACATTGTAGCCAATAAATGACGATAATTATATGGCAGCGTGCTATCACTGAAGCAGTGATGGGCAGATTGGAAGATCTATTTGGCTTGATCTGAGCCATTCAATCAAAATGAATAGCTCAGATCAAGCCTCATTTATACAAGAAGATAATAGATGCTTATGGAATATGGGATTTCTCCTTGTACACATCATGGATTACCATGAAACTTTAGGGGGAGCATTAATACACTTAGAAGATAAGTAGGAAAGTATTTGGAATTTTTAAATAAACTTAATAGAAAGTTATTTAAATTTTAATATAGAAGCTCCTATTTGTATTTTACATTTATTGGATTAATCCTATGGTGTGTATAATGGCATATTTTATTCCTTTTGAGGTTTAGAGCAACTCAACAAAGAAGTCAAAGCTTGATGAGCCCTGGATTGATAATACTTTGAGATTGATGAATTTTCCTTGTGGTGGGAAAATTCTTATCGTCGACAGCCTTGGACTATTGGTGGAACAGCTCGGAAATATAGGAGGGCTAGTTTTGAGCTAAAACAAAAAAACAAATCTCCCTTCGAAGAGCTCTAGTTACCAAGTTAGGGTTTAATTAGTGTAATCCATGGTTTTCCCTATTTCAAACATTCTAAGTGAAATCAGTTGCTAGGATTACTTTGAGACACTCCCTAAGATGTTGATAGAAGTCCCAAGTAGTTACAAATAATTGGGAAGGACAAGACAATGATAAATGATGTGTAAAGTGATTCTTATCATTTTGAGCACATGGGGTAATTTAGGCCAAATTAAGAATTAAGGCTAGTACAAAACTTAATTATGAAGCTTCTAGAATATTTTTAAGCTGGCCGCATGGGCTGGAGTGGAGGGAATTTCAAAATTTGCCATGTTTATCTAATTTTGACCATTTAAAGGGTTTTTTTGATAAAATTAACTCTATTGACTAGTCAACACAGTCCAATCTTAATAGGATTGGTTTTAGGGAAGTCTTGGGTGATGTTTAAACAAAGTTCAATGGGTTTGGTTGCATGGATGAAAGTTTTGGGTGAAAGGAATGTGTATGTGAGAGGATTTGACTAAAAATTGGTGAGTTAACTGAGTCAACTCACCATAATTTTACTCACATATGGTTTGGATCTACTCAAAGCATTAAATGAAGGAAGTTTGAGGGATTATAAAGGTTTATTCGATTATAATGAAATGGGTTGACCATAATTGACTTAGTTTGACAAGATTTGGGTTGAGTTGATCAATTCAACTATTGACTGAACTGAAGTGAATGATGAAAACATGAGGAGCTAAGTTTAGAAGGTTTTGGTGAACTTCAGATGCAAATTGATGTTTGATTGTATGTGAATCGGGTGCTTGGTCAATTATGCAAGATTAGGCTAGTTCAACTGTGTCAAATGGGTCAGTGACTAGCTAAGGAAACTAGTGATGATGACTTATATATATGAAACTACAAATGAGATGATTTGCAAGATGACTAAATTCTGGGGGGTTAGTGACTATGAGGGGTAGTGTACTATAAAAATTGACTGTAATTCAAGATTTATTATTGTTTATACAATTATAATTTAGGGTTTCTGAAGCTCAAATGACCTCAGCTATAAATGAGGTCAACATGGCACTCAAGAATTCCTTGCATGCTAGAGCCACTAGCATGAAGGAAAGTATTCTTTTTATCAGTTTTCACTCATTACTCCCTAATAAGCAATTAGTGATACACATACTTTTTGAGTCTTCAAAATTGCCCAAAATGTGAAAATAAAATGAAAGAAAATAAAAATTTTTAAACTTTCACAGTATGTTCGGGGAACTGAGGTGAAGGCGTAAGATCTCTGATACAAATTTGAATTAATATAAATATATCTTTTTTTTGGAAAAAGGTTTTATTAAACTCACCTTCACACCAATATTACAATTTTAGTCATTGGCACTAGGAAAAAGTAAGTAAGCATCCAAACACATACAATTCTCAAAAAAATATCTCAACAAAATGATTAAAGTAAAATAGAGATAACAGAAACAATCTTAATCTCTAATCTTTCATTAAAAGCATTTACACTTATATTCATACAAAGAACTCACACTATTTTCTAGTGGAATACCTAACAACCAAGAAAATAGCTTTCACATGTAGAGTTAAATTGGATGGGAGATCTCAACCCCCACTCCACCCTACTCATCGCCTAAATTCTCTTCTTCAGAGAATTATCTCACAAACAATGCATCAGGATAGTTGTATGTCACTCCAATTCTTCTATATAAACATCCTAATCCAACTAAGATACCTTGGAGTAACCCAAGGAGGCATATCATCCCTTCATTCCACGTAGAGACAATATCAATTAAGGTCTGATCTAAAACAAGCTTCACTAAAAATGACTATATTGAAGGGTTTGAGAGAGAAAAAACAAATATGGAAGAAGTGCACAGGACACTACTTTACAACACTCTATCCACCATTCCATCTACTCTTCCCAACAAAGAATAGCTGCGAGACACCTCCTATGTAAAAAATTATTTACACCAAAAGGCTAACACTATAAAGGAAGTCACATGTCCTTTATTTTCTTTTTCCTTCAAAGTCAAAGGAAAAAAGGTTACCAAATAGATGAAAGTCCATAGCCACTCCAAAAATTGGAAAGTATGCTTTCGTTTGAAAGACATGCTCGAGGAATGTCACCATCTCCATAGATGCCTTCAATGTTCAAGCCTATGAATTTTAGAGCAACCAATCACTTTATTTATAAACAAAACAATAGTGAAGAATCGTGTTAGAAACCTTAAATGGTAACTACAATCCATTAAATAGAGAAAACATCAAAGGGACTTATCACAATAAATTCATTACCTACCATAATAAGGTAACCTATTATACTTCTCTGTAATATTTATTATTCCATACTAATATTATCAACATCACTCTAGTAAGATAGAGATCACATTACTAATAGAAAAATGCCTCCTACACTATTGTTTGACTCCTCTCCTTATAATGATCTTTGCAATGAGCAGTATGCAAGTCCCTAATAGACGACAAGTCTTATTTACCTTGTCATTATAGGCAACTATAAAAAATAGACCATCTTTAACATTAAAATTCCTCATCTACTATTAGCTAACTCCGCCCTTTGTGATGACCCCCATAATGAGAAATATTGAGTCTTCAACAGGGGGTAAGTTTTATGTGTTTCGGCACTATAGGTGACTACATACAATAAGCTATCATCAACATCAAAATGCCTCAGCTGTTATTGGCCGACTCCCCCTTTATGATAAGCTCCATAATGAGTTTGTGAGTCCCTAATAGATAACAAGTCTTATGTACCCCAGCCCTATAGGCGACTATAGGCATCATGCCACTATAAGGGCACTCCCCTTCTCTTGTGACAAGCTCTATAAAAGCTATGCATGGATCACCTCTAAGTCGAGGATGTCACACACCAAAATTTAAATTGGAAGAATTATCTAATTTATCTTTTTAATCATCTACTAGAGCTTCTTTAATTCATCAATATATCTAACACAAGCAACTAAATATCATACACATTGAAGTATTTCATAATATTATTCTCTAGAATTACATTTATAATAGCAAGGAGATCACAAACAATTAATAATTTATCAATAGATCCTAACTACAAAAAGAATAAAATAAAACTACAAAATAAAAGAAGAAACATGTAGATCTCAATCCACCTCACTTTATAAAGTCATAACCACTTCCCTAACCTGAAATAAATCAAACCACATAATGAGCTTATAAAGCCCAAAAGAAACCCAAAACTCAATAAAGCTTTAAGTACAAGATTTAAGGAATCAATATGCATGCTCATCTCAATCAATAAAGTTAATTGTAATCAATATCATCAATGATCAACCATCACTAGCATGATTCAATATAATCGATAATGAAAAGTTAAAATTAATTTGCTATAGTAATGTGGGATCCTGAGCTTATATTTTGATGATAACAAATATTATCATACTTTATCTAGTTTCCTTTATTTTGTTATTATTCCATATATGTTTCTATGTGCACTAATATTTTTCTTGTGAATCTGGATTCAAGGAATATGATTTTGATGATAGAAAACTTTTTTCATTTTTGTTTAAGTGTTTAACATTTCAGGTACACAAGATCAATTACAATTCAAGCCAGCTCAAGATCGAGTTAGTTCGTTTGTGTTTTCAGGTTCAATATAATTTTTCATTTTTTTTCTGTCAAGTGTAATGTAATGGATCGCCAAGCTAAGTAACCTTGCACACACACACTCAGGGGGAGAGTTTTAGTGAGTTAGAGTTTTTGTTCAAAATTTTGTTCAAATCATCATAGACGATATTCACATTATCCTGGACGATCCATTGAAAATAGAAACCCTAATTAGGTTGACCATACTAAGTTGGTCTGATTAAGAAGATCATCCTGGATAATACACCCATTGTACATGATGATATGCTCAAATCAGAAATTCTCAACTGCTAGACAAAGTTAGGCAAGTTTTTATTTTTAGAGATTTGGTCTAATCATCCCGGATGATATGTTTATCATCCTGGATGATCCATTACAATCATGCCTAAATTAGTTAGGTGATTAAGAAAAGTAAGTAAGATTTAAGTGATTCGATCATATCATTTTGGACGATCTCAAAAACATCCTAGACGATCAATTAGAAATCCTGATCGTCTAGGGCATTTCATCTGGACAACCCGAACAATCCTCTATATGATATTCTTGATTTTGAACTAATAGTACAGAATAATAGAAATATCGTATGGGATGATCAGGTCATTTCATAATCGTCCAGCATGGTTTTACTGTACGACCCGAGGAATCTGTAGGATGATTTTGGTCTTTTTGAACTTATCGTACAAGATGATATACGTATTATCCCGGATGATCAAGTCATTTTCTTCAGATCATCCAGGCTTTTCTCCTGGACGTCCTAAGCTATCTTTTGGATGATATTCCTGGTTTGAACTAATTATCCAGTACAATCACAAAATTACCCTGAACGATATGAATAGAATTTGTCTTCTAATCATCCAGAAGAACTAGATCGTCCAGGCCAAAAGGGTCTATTTTACACTGATCGTACAGGACAATCTACAGATCATCCTAGATGAACTTTGACGACCAGTTGAAATTTAGGGTAATTTTTGCGCCCTACTATTTAAGATCTCTTATCTTCTATCATTGAGATCTTTTACTGCAGTCCTTTCCTGTGAGAGACTTAAGAAGGAGAGAGAGAGCTTGGGGGAGAGAGAGAGAAGATCTTATGAGGGGGAGTTTGTGAGGTGTTCACAAAGATTGCTCCAAGCAAGGATCTAAGTCATCTTCTCTGCTCATCATCTCTTATCCTTCGTGTCTCTTTGGAAGGATCGTCAGTAAGAAGATCAAGGTTCTCTGCCTGCTTCAGGAGGAAGCCAAAGAAGTCCAGGTTCTCTGCCTGCTTTAGGAGGAAGAAAAAGGAGTCTGGGTTCTTCGCCTCATCGGGTTGGTGGAAAGGAGTTTTGTACAGGCTTCTCTACCTTGCTGTGGGAGCAGAAGGAGAATCACTTAGTGTTAGTGCAATACCCGGAGGGGAGGCTCTGGGGAGTAGATGTAGGTCAAGTTGAATGAACCATTATAAACTCTGGTGTGTTCTTTCTGATTATTTTCTGCACTTATTTTTCTATTGATGATTATGTGATTGTGATTATTATTTTATTATTGTTGAACATCTGCACATCATCGTGAAACTATAAATATTTTAAAACATTCAAAAAGATTTTTAAAATTATTTTTGCTCATGAATTTTTAAAATAACCCATTAACCCCCCTCTTGGTTGGCCTCGAGCTTGTTCATAAGGGTTGAACATCCCTTACAAACTTTCAACTGGTATCAAAGCCATATTCATAAAATCTAGTTTTGAAATCGTTTTGAATTTGATCCCTGGCTAACTTTGGTAATAGAAATAATGCTAAAGGTTATTCAATCACATGACCACAATTATTTGATAACATACCTTTTGATTTTTAGAAAACTCGCCTGTCCACATTTTTATAATCTATTGATTTTCACATGTGGATGCTTGTTAAAGATTGTTATGAAGCACCGTTTAGACTTGTTAATATATTAAAATTGAACTTCCTTTTTCCAAATGGACCTTTAATGATCTTGATTTAGTACAACTGAATGTAAAATGCTTGAACTATTTTTTCTTTGATTTAAAATCTAAGGATTAGATGCGTGTCTCTTCCTTCACAACTGGTAAATAAATTTGGGATAGATTATGCATTACCTATGAAGGTACATCTAAAGTTAAATAGTCTAGGTTAAATATATTGCTTCATGACTATGAACTCTTTCACATGAAACCTAGTGAATCCATATCTGAAATGTACACTAGGTTCATTCAAATTACCATCTCCCTACATGCCTTAGGAAGAGAGCTTACTAATTATGAGAAAGTTAATAAGATTTTGAGATGTTTGCTTTCTTCCTATGATGCCAAGATAACTGCGATCAATGAATTTAAGGATTTGAATGCTTATTCTATTGATAACTTACTTGGATCACTCATTGCTTATGAATAAGCGGTGAACCAAAGATAGCTTGATGCAGCTGAGAAGAAGAAAGAGAAAATTATGGCGCTGAAGGCCAACGATACGGATATTGATACTTCTGAGTCTGATAGCGATGATGTTGCCTTAATCACTAGGTAATTTAAAAGCTTTCTAAAGAAGAAACACAAGAACTTTCAGAAGTGGAACAAAGGTAAGAGTAGTAGAAATTTTAAAGGTTCTTCTGATACAGTTTATTTTGAATGCTGGAAGCCTGGATATATAAAGGCTGATTGTCTTACACTTAAGGCTCATCCAATCAAGGAGAAGGGTAAGGAGAAACCCAACTTCAGGAAGGATAAGAAGAAGATCCAAAAGGATTTCTGGGTGGATTCTGCATCTGACTACTCTGAGATAATAGCTAAAGAGGAGACTACAAACTTGTGTTTGATGGTGGATGAACATCGTGGTCAGTCTAACCAAGAAGTGGTATATGAGCTAACCTACAATCAATTACTCGAAGTTTCTAAAAAAATCCATTCATCATATAGGAAACTTAAGAAAACACATGCTAGCCTGAAATTAGAATTCTTAAACTTAGAAAAAGAGCATGAAGTTTTGATTAAGGATCATTCTACCCTTGATAGTAATCACCTTTCATTACTTGATGAATATGATGAATTAAATAAAAAGTATTCTGAATTGATTGTCGAGCATGATTCACTAAAAATATTGCATCTTGAATTAGAAGTTGCATTTAAAAAATTAAAATCTCATGCATCTGATTTAGATAGTAATGAGCATTATTTGAAATTTGAAATTGCAAGTCTCAAAAAAGAAAATGAATTTCTAAGTGTAAAAATTAGTGTATTTAAGAATAATGAAACATCTCCTACATTTGCCTAATTTTACAAACCTCCATCACTTGAAGGATCACATTCAAAATCATCAAAACATCATCATTCAAACCTAGGAAGAAGCACTATCTCCCCCGTAAATTAGTTAATCCTTTTCCTGGTGTTAGATGTTTCTCATGTGGCAAGTTAGGACATATCTCTCACACCTACACTGTTCACCGTAGTACACATTAGGTGTGGAGGCCCAAATTCCATGTTTCACAGTACAGTACACATGCATTGCATTCTTCTTTTCATAAGAAGAAACCTAAACCTATTTGGGTTCCTAAATCTGACATTTGATAATTTTGTAGGGGTGCTCTCACACAAGACCTCATGAGAGCATATGGTACCTAGACAGCAGATGCTCAATAAATATGATTGGAGATTCAAAATAATTCATTTCTCTAGAGGTCAGGGCTGGAGGCAAGGTCACTCATGGAGACAACACCGCCAGGAAAGTGGTAAACGCATGTATAATCAAAAACTCCAAGATCCTTTTGATTGAAAATATTTTGCTTATAAATAGATGGATTGAAACACAACTTTCTTAGTATTAGTCAACTCTGTGGCAAAGGGTTCAGCATCAAGTTTCTGGCAAACACATACATTATAAGCTTAAATAATAATATGGTTTTACAGGGCAAGAGGATCAATAATATCTACATGCTTGATTTAAATAATATTGAATGTGCTACTTCATTTTACTTAAAAGTTACTGCTGATGAGTCTTGGTCGTGGCATAGGATATTATGTCATGCCAGCAAGAAAACCCTTAGAAGAGTCACCCAAAAGGACTTAATTAGAGGTATCCCTAAGCTTAAGTTCATTAAGGCCACCTGTATGATGTCTGTCAGTTAGGGAAGCAAGTCTAATCCTCTTTCCACTCCATTAAGCACATCAGCACCTCTAGACCTTTATAAGTCCTTCACATGGATCCCTTTGGACCCATTAGCACTGCCAGCTTAGGGGAAAAAGTCTATGGATTTGTGATTGTCGATGATTACTCAAGGTTCACTTGGATTAGATTTCTGTCACATAAATTTGAGTCATTTGATGAATCTAAATCTTTCTCCACTTGGATTCAGAAGACTTAGGTTGTGAGATTTTGACCATCCATAGTGATTATGGTGTGGAATTTAAAAATGAGAAATTTAGAACCTTCTGTGAGGATCAAGGGATTAGCCACAACTTTTTAGCTCCTAGAACCCCTCAACAGAATGGGATAGTTGAAAGAAAGAATAGGACCTTAGTGGAAGCCGTTAGAGCCATACTTGCTGAGTATTTATTTCCAAAATACTTTTAGGTAGAAGTGGTTAACACATCCTATTATGTGTTGAATAGGGTGAATGTTAGATCCAATCTGAGTAAGACACCCTATGAGATCATTAAGGGTAGAACTCCAAACCTATCCTACCTCTATGTCTTTGGCTCTAAGGTTTTTATTCTGAATAATGGGAAATCATCCTTAGGAAAATTTGACCCTAAATCTGATGAAGGAGGTTCTTAGGATATTCAAGTGTGGGGAAATTCTTTAGGGTGTTTAATAGGAGGATATTGGTGGTGGAAGAGACCACTCATGTGGTGTTTGATGAATCTGATCCTAAGGAGTCTAGAGTTAAGGAAGAAGAAGAGGTAGGAGAGATTACCCAAGGAGTTGAAAATGCAAATCTGGAGGAAAGTGTAGAACCTCAAAACACTTTGCCTAGAGATTGGAGATATTTTTCGAGTCATTCTAAAGAACTGATCTTAGAAGACCCTTCTGAAGGTGTTAGAACTAGGCATGGACTTAGGAAGGAAGTAAACAATTCTGCCTTTATCTCAATGACTAAACCCACTAACATCAATCAAGCCCTTTCTAATGAATTTTGGATCTTAGCTATATAAGAAGAACTTAATCAATTTATGAGAAATGATGTTTGGGAGTTAGTAGAAAGACCTAAGGATCAAAGTGTAGTTGGAACCAAATGGGTCTTTAAGAATAAAATGAATGGTTTTGGTGTGGTAGTTAGGAATAAGGCAAGATTGGTAGCTAAGGGGTACAACCAAATAGAAGGGATTGATTTTGAGGAGACCTTTGCCCCTGTAGCTTGATTGAAATCCATTAGGGTGCTACTAACATTTGTCTGTTATAAGGGATTTAAGCTTTTTCAAATGGATGTAAAGAGTGTCTTATTAAATGGGGTAATAAAAGAAGATATCTTTGTAGAGAAACCCCCAAGTTTTAAGAGTTCCCAATTTCCTAATCATGTTTATAAATTAAAAAAGGCCCAATATAGATTGAAACAGGCACCCAGAGCTTGGTATGAGAGGCTTAGTACATTCCTATTAGAAAGAGAGTTTGTTAAGGGGAGCATAGACATCACCCTTTTTCGAAGGAAAATATGCGGTGATTTACTCATTATCCAGATCTATATTGATGATATACTTTTTGGATCTTCTGATGAAAACCTATGTGATGATTTTTCTAAAATAATGAGTAAGGAGTTTGAAATGAGTTTGATGGGAGAATTGTCCTACTTTTTGGGATTTAGCATAAGGCAAATGGATGATGGAACTTTTATCAATCAATCAAAGTATATTAAGGACATCTTGAAGAAATATAAAATGGATAAAGCCAAGCCAATAAACACTCCCATGAGTTCTGCTGTCCAGTTAGATAAGGATCCAAATGAAAATTTTATTTATCAGAAGAAGTTTAGAGGAATAATTGGATCATTTCTTTACCTGACTGCTAGCCGACCTGATATCATGCTTTGAGTTTATCTTTGTGCTAGTTTTCAAGCTGATCCTAAGGAATCCCACCTGACTGTAGTTAAGAGAATCCGTAGATATCTCTTAGGGACCTCAACCTTAGGAATTTGGTATCCTAGGTACAGCAGTTCTTTTGAGATTATTGAATATTATGATTCTAATTTTGTAGGGTGTAGGGTAGATAAAAAGAGCACTTCAGGAACATGCCAATTCATAGGACAGTCTTTAGTCTCCTGGTTCAGTAGAAAATAAAATTTTGTAGCACTTTCCACTGCTGAAGTTGAGTATATTCCCTTAGGAAGTTGTGTGGCCCAAGTCCTTTAGTTAAAGCAACAAGTCCTAGATCTTGGATTACCTGTTGGCATAATTTCAATTCTATGTGATAACACTAGTGTCATCTGCATCTCTAAGAATCCTATCCAATATTCAAGAAACAAACACATTGACATAAGGCATCACTTCATTAGGGACCATGTTACAAAAGGGAACTTTGAGCTACAACATATAGCAGCTAAAAATCAACTGGCTGACATCTTTACTAAACCACTGGCCTTTGACACATTCAACATTTTAAGGAACAGATTGGGAGTGATTGACATAAATGCATGAATCTAATAATTATTTATTTCTGAATTTTTCTGCTTTTCACTTTTCTTTTAGTTTTTATTTGATTTGATTATTTGTTTCTTTTTAAATCATTTGTTTTCATGCTAATTTTCATTTGTTGATTTTCGTGTGTTTTCTTTTCTTCTTTTTATTTATTGCTTATTCTTTTTAGAATCAGATCACTGCTCCCTACTGCCGATAAATTTGATTTCTGACTGAGAGTTTTGCTATATTTTTATTTGGAAGCTTGTAAGTAGTGATTGACACCTCTGAATCTGTTAAAGGGAAGAAACATTGATAATTATTTCTCTTCCTCTAACTCCTTTAGTGGTGTATTATTTCTTTTGGATAAAAATCTTCTTCAAAATTAAAAAGTTGATTTTTAAAATAGAGATCTATTTTATCTTCCTACAGTAATCTACCTCATATGAATAGTATTTTCATAGCTTTGAATCATTGTTTTTCTTTTCTTAATCAGGTGATTACACTTATCATCTAGAGTATGATTTTGTTCTGTGAGTTAATCCTCCTTACTGAAGAGAGTGAGTTTTCTCTACTCTTATATATGGAAGGTAATTCGACAACTGAGATTATTTAGAGATTATGAAAGGAAGCAAGCTTACAAAAAGAAAAAAAAGGGGGGGCAAAAAATAAGCCCAAAGCTGAAAAGATGTGCAATATCACCAAATTGAAAAGATACACAAAGTGTATCAAAAATCAAAAGATGCGCAAAGAGCGCCAAATAAATTAAAAAAGAGGCACAAAATGAGCCCACAAAGAAATAAGCTTTCTTCCCTTTCGGATCTTTAAATATCTTAAAGAAATCCATGTGCCACTTCATACTTTGAAAAGCTTGAGATGGAAAATCATAATTTTGATTCCTTACTTTGTAATATTATTTTATCAGATATTTTTTTGGTACGAGACTTGAAAGGATCTCTTTTCGAATCTAATTTTTTTTCTTATAAACTAGACTTTTATTTGAAAGGAATATGAACCTATAAGATGTCCGAGGTAGGAGTTATAAAAATTAATTTTCCAACTTTTTTAGATTTCAGCATCGTTGATTTTCTTCTTATTGGCTTTTGAATAGAAACTCAAGGAAAAATTCGGATTTACTGGAGTTAATCGATTAAAAAAAATATTTTTGTGTTTTAAGTATTATTTTCCTGTTTCTCATTTTTCTTTAATATGATTTGATTTTTTATTTTATTTTTTATGATTTTTTGGGATCCCTGATCATTCCTCTCCATCCTTTATCTTTTTATTTTTTGGTCACATCATCCTGAACTATCCACCTAATCATCCTGCATGATACCTTTAGTCAAAAGTCATCCAGCCTATCTCCTCGGGATGATCATTTGTGTCTAATCATCCTGGATGATATCTAATCTTCTTGGATGATAAGACTACCTTTTTTACCAATCATCCTGGATGTTATTATTACTCCTATCAACCTGGACAATACTGCGATCGTCCTGGATTATGACGAATTCTATTTAAATAGCCATTTTCTCCACCATTTTTCACCATTCTTCTTTCAATCCTTAACCCAATCATATTCTAATGGATGGTGGCAAATGATCTAAGCATCAGGTTGCTAGTTCTTCCCGGGGAAGTGTCGATCCATGCTTTCCTGAAGCAGCTGATCAGGCTGCCTTCCTGCGCTACCTTAACATGGGGATCACGCAATCCAAAATTGTCAACCCCCGTATCCTCACATATTTGATACTTGCCCTTTTCACCCACACTTCTCTCACCTTCATCCTGACCCTTGCTTTTCCTTTTAGTTATGAGCTTCTCCATATTTTCTTCATAAATCTTTGCATCGATTCATCTTACTCCGCTCTCCGCTCCTTTGTTAATTGTCGCCCTGTCAAACTCACCACCCAAGACTTTCATAATATTCTTCGACTTTCAATTATTTGTGAAAAACTCCATCTTATGTCCTTTGATCCTAATTTTGACTGGAGTGTCACCAATCATTTTCTTGTAAACACCAATGCCCCTTACCACGATAATGCTTGTTCTTTCCTAGTCAAGGATGCAAGGACAATCCAGCATGTCCTTTGCTCCTCTATTATTCCAAAGGCTGGAGACCACATCCACATTAGCCCCTTGCTCTCCATGACTACCTATTACATTATAGCCCATCCTGACTTCAAAGCAACTGACCTCATCTTTCACTACATCAAACACCTCACTAGCATTAGGGATCTAGGCCACAGGAGACACCCAAATCTAACCTTAGGATACATCATTGCCTATGCTTTAAAATGAAGTACAATTTGTAATATCCAATTCCAGCTGATATCGATCCTTCCTTCTACTCTAATAACTCCTTCCACGTTCTTCACAGTACACGTCTTCATCCGGAGCCCAGCACGAATGTTGAGTGAGAAGAGGAAGAAGCTACTCCTGTACCGATTACACATGCTCCTCTCCATATAGAGTCACATCTTGATCACCTGGTGCACTGGTTTGACAACTGGGATGCATGCTTTGACTCCTACATTATTGCCCAGAAGCAGCAGCATGCTAAGAATGTCAATACTTCAATGCCTACGTAGCCCAGAAGAAGCAGCAGCACGATAAGGATATAGCCTGGTTTGGAGAGCAATTTTCCACTCTTCACAGCCTATTTCAGCCACCACCTCCTCCTCCATATGATCAGGATCCCCCTTTCTACTAGTTTATCTATTTTTGCTGATGTTTTGTGTTTTTTTCTTATACTATTTTCTTTTCTTCTGTGTTTATGTTGCGTTTTCCCTTTTTGAGATGTCAAAAAGGGGAGTAGTTTATGTTGTAGGTCATTGTAAATGCTAAGTTCAGTTCAGTTCAGTACTTTGGATTATCAATGTTTAAAAGATCAGTATTTTAGATTTGGATCATAATTATTCACAATGGTTATTTACTAATTTTGGAATTACTAACAGATGTTTGGCATCATCAAAAAGGGGAGATTGTTGTGAATCTGGATTTAAGGACTATGATTTTGATGATAGTAAACTTTTTCATTTCTGTTTAAGTGTTTAACATTTCAGGTACATAAGATCAATTACAATTCCAGCCAGCTCATGATCAAGTCAGTCCATTTATGTTTTCAAGTTCAATGTAATTTTTCATCTTTTCTGAGTCAAGTGTAATGTAATAGATCTCCAAACTAAGTAACCTTACACACACACACTCAGGGGGAGAGTTTTAGTGAGTTAGCATTTCTATTCAAAATTTTGCTCAAATCGTCCTGGATGATATTAACATCGTCCTAGATGATCCATGTTACAAATCTAGATATAAGGATTATAATTTTGATGATAACAAATATTTTCTATTCTATTTTGATTGGCTAACATTTTAGGTACAAAAGATCAAATGCAATTCAGGCCAACTCAAGATCGGGTCTGCGTGTGTTTAATTGTAATTTTTCTTTTTCTTGAGTCAAATATAATGTAATTGATCCCCTAGCTAAGTAACCTTGTGCGCATGCACTCAGGGGGAGAGTTTTAGTGAGTTAGAGTTTTTGTTTCAAATTTTGCTCAAATTATCCTAAATGATATTCATATCGTCCTGGACAATTTAGTCAAAAATAAAAACTCTAATTAGGGCGACCATGTTAAGTTAGTTTAATTAAGCAAATCGTCCTAAACGATAGACCCATCGTACAGGATGATAGGCTCAAATCTAAAATTCTCAGCTGTTATACTGAGTTAGGAAAGTTTTTATTTTTAGAATTTTGGTCTGATTATCCCGGACAATATGTGTATCATCTTGGATGATCCTTTACAATCATGCCTAAATTAGTTTGGTGATTAAGGAAAGTAATTAATATTTGATTGATATGATCATATCATCCTGAACGATCACAATATCATCCTGGATGATACATGTAAAATCCTCATCATCCAAATGACTTCACCTGGATGACCCGTATAAACTGCTGAATGATATAAGCCTATTTATACTAATCATCCGGGACGATAGAAATATCATCACGGACGATCAAGTCATTTTCAATCATGTAGCATGTTTGTGCAGGACGATCCCAATAATGTGCAGGATGATTTTGGTCATTTTTGAACTAATCATAAGGGACGACAAGCATATCATCCCAGACAATCAAGTAGTTTTCCTTAGATCATCCAGTATTTTCTCTTGGATGACCTGAACAATCCTTAGGATGATTTTCCCGAATTGAACTAATCATCCTGGATGATCGCAGGATCATCTCGGATGATCTAAACAAAATATTTCTTCTAATCATCTAGAGAAGCCAGATCATCCAGGCCAATTGGTGAAGATTTACATTGATTGTACAGCATGATCTTTGACGGCAAGTTGAATTTTAGGCAATTTTTGTGCCGTTCTATTTAAACCTTTTTGTTTGTTATTGGAAAAACTTTTTGCCAAAGTCCTTTCCTGAAAGAGCTTTGAGAGGGAGAGGGAGAGCTTGAGAGAGAGAGAGAATCTTGTGAGGGGGAGTTTGTGAGGTGTTCACAAAGGTTACTCGAAGCAAGATTCAAGTCATCTTCTCCGATCGTCATCTCTTGTCCCGTGGTGTCTCTGTGGGAAGGATCGTTAGCAAGAAGTTAAGATTCTATGCCTGCTTTAGGAGGAAGCAAAATGAGGTAAGGTTCTCTGCCTGCTTCAGGAGGAAGTAAAAGGAGTCTGGGTTCTCTGCCTACTTCAGGAGGAAGCAAAAGGAGTCTGGGTTCTCTGCCTCATTGGGTTGGTGAAAAGGAGTTGTGTAAAGGCTTCTCCACCTTGCTGCGAAAGTAAAAGGAGTGTCACTAATTTGAGTAGTGCAATACCTGGAGGCGAGGCTTCGGGGAGTGAACGTAGGTCAAGTTGACCAAAACCACTATAAAAACTGGTGCATTCTTTCTTATTATTTTTTGAACTTTATTTTTCTATTGTTATCTGCTTGGGTGAAATATGTGATTGATCTTGTTATTATTATTTTTATTATAAAAAGATCTTTCTTGTGGTTAAAGAAGTTTTTAAAACTACCAATTCAACCCCCCCCCCCATCTTGGTTAGCCTCGGGCTAGTTCATAAGGGCTTAACATCCCTATCGAACTTTCAATCCATTGAAAATAGAAACCCTAATTAGGGCGAGCATGCTAAGTCGGTCTGATTAAGAAGATCATCCTGGATGATACACCCATTGTACAGGATGATATACTCAAATTAGAAATTCTTCCTGCCAGATAAAGTTAGGCAAGTTTTTTTTTTAGAGATTTGGTCTAATCATCCCGGACGATGCGTGTATCATCCTGGTTAATCAATTACAATCATGCCTAAATTAGTCAGGTGATTAAGGAAAAACTTTTAGATTTGAGTGATTCGATCATATCATCACAGATGATCTCAAGATCATCCTGGATAATCAATTAGAAATCATGACCATATAGGGTATTTCACCTAGATAATCAATTGGAAATCCTGACAATCCTCTGGACGATATTCTCAATTTTGAACTAATCGTACGGGATGATAGAAATATCATTCGGGATGATCAGGTCATTTCATAATCGTCCTGCATGGCTTGGTTGTACGACCCGAGGAATCTACTCGATGATTTTGGTCTTTTGGAACTAATCGTACATGATGATATATGTATCGTTCTGGGCAATCAAGTCATTTTCTTCAGATTGTCCAGGCTTTTCTCCTGGACATCCCGAGTTGTCTTCTAGATGATATTCCTGGTTTGAACTAATCATCTAGGACAATCACAAAATCATCCTAGATGATATGAACAGAATTTTTCTTCTAATCATCTAGAAGAACCAGATTGTCCAGGCCAAAAGGGTCTATTTTACACTCATCATACAAGACAATCTACAGATCATCATGGACGATCTTTGATGACCAGTTAAAATTTAGGGCAATTTTTGAGCCCTACTATCTAAGATCTCTTATCTTTTATCATTGAGATCTTTTACCGCTGTCCATTCCTGTGAGAGAATTAAGAAGGAGAGAGAGAGAGCTTGGGAGAGAGAGAGAGAGAGAGAAGATCTTGTCAGGGGAGTTTGTGAGGTGTTCACAAAGGTTGCTCCAAGAAAGGATTTGAGTCATCTTCTCCGGTCGACATCTCTTGTCCTTGGTGTCTCTTTAGAAGGATCGTCTAAAAGAAGATCAAGGTTCTCTGCCTTCTTCAGGAGGAAGCAAAAGGAGTCCAGGTTCTCTGCCTGCTTCAAGAGGAAGCGAAAGGAGTCTGGGTTCTCTGCCTCACCAGGTTGGTGGAAAGGAGTTTTGTACAGGCTTCTCCACCTTACTGTGGGAGCAGAAGGAGAGTCACTTAGTGTTAGTGCAATACCCGTAGGGGTGGCTCGGGGAGTGGACGTAGGTCAAGTGACCGAACCACTATAAAATCTAGTATGTTCTTTCTGATTATTTTTCGCACTTATGTTTCTATTGATGATGGTGTGATTGTAATTATTATTTTGTTATTGTTGAACTGCACATCATCCTGAAACTGCAAATGTTTTACAACATTCAAAAAGATTTTCTAAATCATTTTAGCTCATGAATTTTTAAAATAACCAATTCACCCCCCTCTTGGTTAGCCTAGGGCTTGTTCATAAGGGCTTAACATCTCTAACAAACTTTCAATTTTAGGTTTAACATATACCAAGCAACGTCAAAGAATTAGGAGTCAAGATTGGGTAGTATAAGTTGATTTATGTAAGAGTTTGTACTTTTTATTTTTCTTGAGTCAATCACTATAAATGGTGTATATTAACTTAGCAATTATACACACAGACATGGGGAGAGTGAAAATTAAAGCTTTAATTTTTTTCTAAAGATCATAATGTACGATCAAGTCAATCAAAAATAAATTAAAATGTTTAAATTAAGAAAATGAAATTTGATATAAAGATTGAACAAATTGTACTGTATGATTAAGATCATATAGGATAATCAATTTATAAATAGAAATCCCAACTACCATTTTAATATTAGGCAATATTTTAATATTTTAATTTTGTTTTATAAACTAGTACGATATTAATTATACTATATAATGTCATTAAAATATTGCCTAAATTAAACCCTATAATTAAGCAATTGAATCTCAATTATTAATTGTTAAGATTGTATTGTACGATTCAAATCATATTGGACGATCAGCAAAGATAATGTTTGGTTATCAAAGAGTTTATCTTGGATGAACTATGATTCAGTTAAACTAATCATACTATATAACCCTAAGAATATTCTAGACGATCAGTGAAAAATTTTGAATTCATCATATAAGGCAACATTCATCATACATTACTAAAGGGAGAATTGAACTAATCATATTGTACGAGTAGAGATGACCGATTTGAATAATTACATTTTTTAAGCCAAGTATTTAAACATTCTTAATAAACTTAAAGAGGGTATTTGGCTATCAGAGTGAGTGTGTTCCTCTATAAGATTGGGTTTCAAGAGGGAGTTTTGGGCTTGGAGAGAGAGTGGTGTAATTAAGAGGGGGAGAAAAGCTTTAAGGGATATATGGAGTGTGAGAGATAGTCTACACACAGTTGCTCCAGCCAACATTCACCATCTTCCTCCCTGAGTCAAAGCTGGTCTTGAGGGAAAGTATAAGAAGAAGCTCATCATATAAAAGGAACAAGCTACTCCACTGCACCAGTGGAAGGTAAAAGTGATTTGGTTCCCAACAGCATTAGGGAATGTGAAATTAATTTGGTTCTTAATGGTATCTGGGAAAGGTGAAAGTGATTCTTTTAAGGGCTTCTTCCCCTTGCTATTGGGAAAAAAGGAGAGACACTAAAGAGTTTACTATAGTACCTAGAGAGGAGGACTCCGATGAGTGAACGTAAGTCAAGATTGATCGAACCCCCTATAACTTTCTGGAGTGTTTGTTCTTGTTTTTTTTTTTTTTTTGCACTTTAATTTTTGTATTATTTTCATGCACATTTACCTTCTCCAAAAAGTTCAAATCTATCATATAAAAAAGTTACTCAATAGAAGTGTGATAAATCAGGATAAATATATTTTTATTAATTTATAAGAGATTAAATTCATCAAACTCAAAATTATTGAGAACTAGAGTGGGGTTTGGGTTACTTCTAATAATCAGCTTTATTTCTCTTCCAAAAGCAGAATGTAAAATGTAAAAATTATTAAAACTCAGCTTTATTTCTCTTCCCACTCTCCTCTTGCTCTCCCTTCCCTCTCTTCTTCCACGGTAAACCAAGCAAAAATGGGGGAGGAGGAATGGCTGAGGTGATTTAATGCTTATGATTTTAAAATTAAATATATATAAAAATACTATTAGTGGCCTAGCACCACAGTGCTCCGAACCATTTTCACTGTGCTACATGTTAAATCTAGAATTACTATAAGACAGAGCCTCTAACATTATGGAGGTGATTTCTAGAACCATGTGCTTATTGGCAAAATGCCACAATATTCACATTCTCAGTGTCACATTCCTACAGTTCAGACAAAAATTCAAATTTTCATTTTAAATTATTATAAGGGAGGCTTCGAGAACTCATATAATGGCAAAAAAATATCCTTGATGGGTGATTTCCTTTACTTCTAAATTGATGAGCTCTACAAAGAAGAAATATTATGAACCTCCTCAGCTAGCAAGTCTTGGTGGTTACCCCCATGAAGACCAAGAGTATAACATAAGGTGCATTCCATCACAAATGACTTTGAATGTGAACAACACACCACTCAACCATAAAGTTACAAAAAGCAAACTCCCATCACAAAGAAAAAAGGGTCAAAGCCTCAACTCTCTCTCTCTCTCTCTCTCTCTCTCTCTCTCTCTCTCTCTCTCAAAGGATCAACAAGCATAAGGTTGGAATATAAAAGCTAACTGATATTATCGCTCAAGTATGAGGAAGTACAAAAATAAAACAAAAGTATGACAAAGAATTTCTTTATATCTTTTTATCTACATTACATAAAAAAGTAGAACAAAATTATAAAATTATAACATCAAGGTTGAACCAACTCACTTTTCAATCACACTCTGCCATCACTCTCTTTTTCACTATCATTCTCAACAAATTCCCTACGATAATAGGAAGGATTTGAAAATAGAGTATCGGGCTTGCCTTCTGCCACCAGCATTTAAAAATAATTAGTGACACCATTAAAATAAAAGTCTTTGCCATACATAATGTGGAGGAATTCATCTAGCTTTTTGGTCAGCTCAATAATGTTCACCTCAGCCTGAGGATTGAACTTGATGATCATAGCATGATCGACAATAATCACCTCAGTGTGATCTTTGGCCTTCATGGCCAATAATGCCTCAGCATATATCGAGTCCAACTCAAACCGATGTTGTCCCCTCATCCAGGCAAACTCCTCTTCTAGAGGCTCACCTTATTCTCTATCTCCCAATGGATCTCTCTCTCCTCGTCATGAGTGAGCTCAACATATCTCTTTACCTTGCTCATGGGTTCAATCTTGGCAATCATGCCAAGATAACAATTTCCAAGAAAGAGAGTTTTTTTTTCCAAGAATATGCCAATGAGTACATTGTTAAACTAATCAAGCTATGCAAAACCATCATGGACATGACTTATTATAGTGCTAGTTATAGGAACAACACCTTCCTCTTCACAGACAAAAACCTCTTTCGCATTACAAGGTGAGTACTCATCGCCATTCGATGGGGAATAACTCTAAGAAACTCTAGAAGCTTCAGCATTTATGGAAGGCTCTACGACTTTATTCAAACTAGCACCAACTATTTCCTCATTCCTTATCAATAGCTCTATAAGATCTACCTCCTTTCCCCTCGAATATGGGGGATGATATCTTTGTTTAGCAGGAACCCTTAGTTTCCTGGCAACTGATGCCTTAGAAATTGCACAAGAATCAGCTACCTTCATCTTCTTCAAGCAGACTTCTGGATAAACCTCAAAATTGAAGGCCTCTCTTTCAATCTCAAGGCCAACATCACAACCATGGAAAAAGAAGCCATGTCTATAAGAAAAGTGCAACTCGTGACTCCTATTATAACGCCATAAACACATAATCAGAATAAACCAAAGACTTCACCTCAATATAGAAAATAAACCTCTTATCATAAAAAGTTTTTAAAATATTCTAATAAGAAACATTGTGAGTAATGATGAATAACTCATTCTTCACCAGCCTTAACACTGCTTCCTCCTCAACAGACAGTTGCAAAGGTCATCTTCTTCCTCTTCAGTGGAACTTGAACAACCAATAGCTTCCATCATGTTAAGCATAGAATTTTGCCTTCCAATCGGTCACCTTATTCTCCAGGCTAGCAGTCTTGCCTAACACATGAGAGAACTATATGAAACATTCTTCAGATGTCTTCACCAGGAACACATGTTAGAACATATTCAGTAATCATGGAAAACCATGCTTTCATAAAAAAGAAGTAAAGGATACTATCACCACCCAAAATTTGGTGACAGTTGAGCAGGGACAACTCCGTAGAAATTCAAGATTTCCTCTATTTTAGCACATAAAGGAAACCACATCCAGAATGCTAAGTGATCAATAGGGATGACCAGTTCCCCATCAAGAAACAAATCTTTGCATTCATCATCCATCACTGACCTTTCAAAGTAGTCGACATGGGAAAAGCCAAAAGCATGATATGCATAATCATCATACTCTTTCTTAAGGATACTACTCAATAATCTTTTATTGCTGAGGTACTTATGCACTAACACAGGCCAGACATATCATAGAGATGTTCAAAAATTGAAGAGGCAATAGAGAAAGAATGAAGTTCCCTTTCTAGGGGCCCTACAACTCCTATTTATAGTATAAATTCAATACATAGATCACGTCATTCCCTCTCATCATTACAAGATCTAATGAACCTAATGACCATCGCTCCAGCCACTATAGTATTAACTCTTAGAATGCATGTCACACCTAACACCTCGTCCTATTTGATGAGATAAAAATATTTCTCTTTTTTTTTATATAGGAAATTTCATGAAGTTAAATGCTTTATTAGAAAGGGAAATTGCCGTCAATAAATATAGAGATGAAAAAGTAAAATTAGCCCAAGTGATAATTGCATCAAAAATGCGCCATCATAAGATCTTTTATCATAAGTGGCACCAATCCTCCTATCCATTCAAGGTATTCAACAATATATTGAGCACCCCATAGTATACCCTCCTACATAGTTAGACTAAGCATCATACACCACTTGACTTCCATTAAGTTTATGTGACTCTATATAACTGACATCAGTCAGTGGGATGTCATAACCTTAGATCATTATCACCTACAACAATGACTCCCTCTACCAACACCAGACTCATCCGTATCCCTAAATTTAACTACCAAATCTAGGGTTACAAGTCAACCTATAATTTATTCCAACAAAATTCACTCTAATGGAAGAGCAAGGTCAGTGAATAAGTTATATGAGAAAGAAGCCAATAGATGCTTAGGATGTTTTCCAATAATCTATTCCTCAATAACTTCTTTGACAAACTTTTTAGCAACAATGATGATCTTCTTAACAACTACACCACACTTGGATGCAATTGCCACCCTCATGGGGGCCTCACTGATATTCTCCAGCATGTTATTATAAGGAAAAGGATAGTTCCTCCTATTACTAGGACCTTCACATTCACTGGTCATACCTCCCATAATAGAGACAGTAAGGATAACTGATGGGAGCGGTGGAGTAACCTAAAGAATTGTAAAAAATGATTTAAGGCTCTATTAATCCCTAAATAATTATTAAATTTTTTTGATATAAAAATTATAAAAAATCCACTTAATATACACAAGTATACCGATTGAATCAAGTAATGCAGTGATAGAGTAGAGTATAGATCCCATGATAAAGAATATTTACTTACAAATACTAGTACTATCTACTTCAAATATAATAATTATCTTGCTCAATTGAAATAAGTTTGGGTGGAGATTTAATAATTAAATTTAAAATAAAAAATAATTAATTAAAATACTATTTGGATAAATAGTTTTGGATTGATGAAATATAAATATATTATATTTCCTAATGATTCCCTTTTATATTAATATTATTTAGAGCGTATGCATCATTGATTGCTTAGTCAAGTGTGAAGAGACAAATGTCAGATTAAACTCTTCCAACCTCAATACCACTTTAAACTCCCAATCTTATAAGAGTAAGTAAAGTATGTACCATTAAAACCTTCTCATGATAATTCATCTCTATAAATTTGATACAAAATAAGCACTATACCTATGCTTGTATCATACCAATCCAACATACCTGGTTGTGATTGGTTTTTTATTCCTAGGCTCTATATTGCACCTGATATTAACTACATATATGGCCACTATGTGCATTAAATGAAGACCTAGTATATTAAAAACATCATAAAATTATTGATAATTAAAATTTATTAGTACTGCATATTTCATTTACACCATCAATCCAAAACTAGATAATTTTGCCAGACATGAAGAACAAGTGAAGCATATTGATTTTCATTAACTCCATAAAAGAAAGAAAGTATAGAAGAAAAGATATCAATAAGTGGGTTCAATGATCTCCTCTATACTCCTCTCTAAACTTACAGAATTACTTCCACAAACACAAGCCAAACACTCTAATGAAATGTATTTAGTACTTCTGTGAATTACCTTAGTTGTCACTTCTAAGGAAAAATCAAAGAAGCACTATAAAAACTAAAGTTAAACTAGTGATTGAACTCTTCTACTAACATTACAAATGAATTATTTATAGAAAAATACAAAAAATTTATTCTAGTATTATGGTGCTCAGGACACTTGCACCGTAGTGCCCATAAAATAAACTTATACGTAAGTGTTGATTGGTTTACTCCACTACACTTACTGATATGGACTCATTGTTTAATAAATTAATGCATTGCTTCACTATCAGATTGTCATCTAAATAATTACAATTATAGTGCTGTGGCGCTACTGACGATTGAGTACTGCAACATCATGTGGCACTCCCTTGACTTAGCAGCATTGGAATTTGGTGCCAAAGCACTGTGTAGATAGAGATTGGGCTTCACAGTACTGATTCCTTCAACGCTATAGTACTGGGATAGTTGGATGAGCTTTGCGGCACTAACTCCTCTGATATTATGGCACTATCAAACTGAGACTGTGTGATGCCATGTCTATATTCAGGCACTCCGGTAGTGTCAATGATGATTTTTCTATGGTATTATGTTCGCCACCACGGTGATGTACCATACTTAAGAATTTTGCCTATTTCCTATATTTTCCTGCACAAACATAACTAAAATAACATATTTTCACTAACAAATAAACACATAAAATATAACATTATTTACATATATCAAATCCTCCCCAGCTTAAACACTTGCTTGTCCTTAAGTAAATAAAAGTTTTAATTCTGATTATGTGATTAACTAAAATAAAAAGTGATAATCTAAAATTAGTAAAATATAGGATAATACATCACTATCTAGAATTAATAAATGAATAGAATCTATATTTCTTGTTTGAAAAAATACCAGTAATTAAACTTAAGTAATTATTCTTATTTTTACCTAATTTGAAATTATAGGTTATAGATTTAATCATTAACTTTTGAATGTTGAAGTGAATTATGTAGCTTTAATAATTTGATATGATTTTAGTTAAAATTGTACTTTCATTAGTTCACCATCCCGTGCATTAGCTCTTTCTTATCTTATCCTTTATAGTTTTTATATAAAATTGTATTTCAAATCTTAAGCTTTCACTAACACTAATTTTTGAATGTGCTCATCTTTTTCTTTTGATATTTTTTATTTCTTTTTTAAGAACTAATTGTAGTTCTTTTTTTATTCTTTTATGGAGTACATAATTAATGATTTTGAATATCAGCTTCTGCTTTAGGATTCTCATACAATCTTAATAATTTTAATGAATAGACTTGATGAGATTACTAATTCCATCTTCAGGTTAGCTATGATTATAAATTTTAATCTACTCATATCTAAATTTTAATACTAATTATTAATCTTATAATTTTTAAAAGTCAAATTCATAAAGGTATAGCTTATAAATTCAAATTAGGATAATAGCTCAAATGGTTGAATTAGTATTAGCTTTTCCAATCTATGAGGTATAAATAAAGTTCTTTCAAGCGAGGATCTAAGGTTTTATTATTAGCCAATTTTTTTATGATTTTTAATTGTCATTTTTATCAGGGATAATTAAATAAGAAGAATATAAAAGTAATGGGAGGACAATAATAATTTAAGCATGAAGGTAATTTGCTAATATGTAAATATATATATATATATATATATATATATATATATATATATATATATATATATATATATATATATATATATATATATATATTACAAACACATACTTTCATATGAGTGATAAAAAGTGCATAAAACATGTGTTAAAAATAAAACATGACATATCATTGCATTGACATGATAGATACTAACATCACACATACATGGGTTGCCTCCCAGAAGCACTAAGTTTAAAGTCTTCAGCAAATTATAAATAAAAAAATAAAAATAAAAATGCACATAGAACAAAATATTTTTTTTTTTCTCTCTCTCAAGCCTACCCTTTTGAATCAAGGTCTTCCTCATCTTCTTCCTACTCATCATTTCTCTCTCCAGGTTACCAAATAAAGGGTTGGTACTCAAGTTAGAAGGAAACTTATATTGCTCTAGCCTTTCAACAAATGGACAATTACTGAATATTCCAATAAGAGCCTCTTTAAAGTTAGATGTGTATTGGAAGTATTTCTCTTGTTTGTCCATTATATAAGTAATTTCTATTTTTATTTCAAATTTAAAGTCCCATGACTCTTCATAAAACTGAGTCACCTTCTCTATTTTCCCACTTAATTTTGCCACTTGATCACTTAAAGATTTTGTAGTCCTGACACTTCCTACTGCTACTACTCCCAGCCCCTCTAGAAGACCTAGGCTCACTAGGATCCATCTCTTCTCTATCAGATTGTTTAATGCTCAGAATTTTACCCCTACTGAGAGAATCTATGGGGAATAACTATTCTTCATTTTGATCACCCATCACTCCTACTGATACACAAAGATAATATACTAAAGAAGGGTGGCCTATACCCACTAAAGTAGATCCTCTCATAATATATGTAAGGGAAGACAGGATTAACTTTTCAATGTTAACAGTGTAGCCCTTTTAAATGGCAAAATTTATGAGGGCTTTATCCTTACTACAATTCCCATATTCTTGCTAGGGGAATATGGGCAGAGATGAAATAGTGTTAGTCCTTGGAGGGTTGAGTCATATAAAAAGCGAAGAAATTAATGATTTTCTCTCTCTCTCTCTCTAGTCTTCCACCTAGTATGACTCTTTGGTCCACAAAGTAAGTCCTAAATTTCTTAGTAATCAAAAATGCATAGCTAAAAGGAAGGTATTCATCTAATTCCATATATTGTACTTTTAGGACTCTATTAAAAGTGGAAGAGTGAAAGGGTACCCATCTCCCTCTTACATAACACTTGAAATCAGTAGCCTCCTTTTCATTAGTAAAAAATTCAAGCACTGCATTGATAATGGCTGCAAATGATTTCTCACAGAAATGAGCCCAACCTTTAGCAAAATTGGTTTGAAGGATTGGTTGGGTTGGGTTAAAAAAACCATGCTTAAGGATCAAAGGTTTAGTGATTACCCCTGTATAACTAGCCTTGACTGCTTCAGAAATAAATTTAAGTCTACCATAGGTGGCAGCTCTCTTCTTCCCTAATCCATAAGTTTTGGGGGTTATTGCTATAGAGAGAAGTTTAAGAGTAGAGAAGAGAAATGGATGGAATGCAAGGTGAAATGAAATGAAAATGATATGCCAATTTACAAATGTCAAAGCACTGTTGCACTAAAAGATATGGTGTCATGGCACTTAATGCATGCACTAAATTAAAAAATGGTCAAGTTTAAATGCTACAGTGGTTCAGGCCATGTCGTGTAACAGAGTTGGTTTTGGGAAATTGAAATAACCTTTTAAAAATTGGCCACCGCAATGGTATTTTCACGTATCAGAGCAATATCAATCGTGTCAGGATATTGTTGTAGTATTATTAATGATACAGTGATAAAAATGATGTGGCACTTTGGTGTTTGTACCAGAGCTACATCGCTTACCTGAATAATGTGACTTACAATCCGTACAATTTGCTTTAACTAATGATATAACATAACTTAATGACTGAGTTTGATTGGAAATGAGGCGCTAGCTTATATAATTATTAAAGATGTTAAATTTTAATTTATGGAACCATACTAAAATTAAGTGATACTGTAATATGTGGCATCACGGTGTTAAAATGACATAATGCAAACATGATTAAAGACTTATCTATTAATGCAAAATGCAATGCAATGTAAAAAAATAATAATATTAAATGTAATCTAAATATATTATTAATAAAGTATGAGTAGGCCTAATTCTCTATTAATTCATTAATATAGTAAATTTGTAAATAAAACAAATTCTTCCCTGACAATAGTACCAAAAACTTGATGGGGGCGGTGGAGTAACCTAAAGAATTATGAAAAATTATTTAAGGCTCTATCAATCCCTAAACTATACTTAAGTATTCTTTGATATAAAAATTATAAAAACCCCACTTAATATACCCAAGTATATACGTGCCTAAATAAGTAATATAGTGATAGAGTAGTGTATTAATCCCATGAGAAGGAATATTTACTTGCAAATACTAGTACTATCTACTTCAACTATAATAATTATCCTAATTAATTGAAATAAATTTCTTGGAGATTCAATCACTTAATTTAAAATAAAAAATAATTAATTGAAACACTATTTGGATAAATAGTTCTTGATTGATGGAATGTAAATAAATATATCTCCTAATGATTCTCTTTTATATTGATATTATTTAGAGCATATACATCACTAACTACTCAGTCTAGAGTAAAGAGATAAAGCATAGATTAAAGTCTTCCAACATCAATACCACTCCAAACTCTCATAGTCTATCACCCTATAAAAATCTTAGAAGAGTAAGAAAAGCATGTTCTATTAAAACCACCTCATAACAATTCATCTCTATAAATTTGATACATGACAAGCACTATGCTTATGCTTGCATTATACCAATCCAACATACCTAACTTTACCTACTTTTCTATTCTTAGGCTCCACATTATACCTAATATTAACTACATGTATGGATACTATGTACATTTAATGAAGACCTGTTCTATTAAAAATATCATGAAATTATTAATGAAGAGAATTTAATAGAACTCTATATTTCATTTACACCATTAATCCAAAACTAAAGAATTTTGCCAGACATGAAGAACAAGTTAAGCATATTCATTTTCATTTTACACAAAAAAAAGAAAAATGCATACGAAAAGGCATCACCGAATGGGTTCAATGATCTCCTCTTCACTCCTCCTTGAACTTATAATACTGCTTGCACAAACACAAGCCAAGCACTCAAATGGAATGTTTCTAGTACTTCTCTAAATTCCATTAGTTATCACTCCTAAGAAAAAATTAGATAAGCACTATAAAGACTAAAATTAAATAAGTGACTGAACACCTCTACTAACTTTACAAATGAACTATTTATAGAAAAATATAAAAAATAGATTATAGCATTCCGGCGCTCGTGATAATTGCACAGTGATGCTTATATAGTGAACTAATGCTGTAGCATTAAATGATTTCTTCCACTAAGGCACTTGCTAACATGGACCTGCTATTTAATGAATTGACATATAACTTTGCTGGTAGATCATGGCCTGTACAGTTATAATTATAACACTGTGATACTGCTAACGGTTAAATGTTGCAACATCCATGTGGCTCTCCCTTGATTTAGCGGTGCTGGAATTTGGCATCGCAGTGCTATACAGATAGAGACTGCATTTTACATTGTTGATTTCTCTGATGCTTTGGCACTGGGATAGTTGGCTAGGCTTTACGATACTAACTCCTCTGATATTGCGGTGCTGTCAAACAGAGACTGGGCATTGCCATATACATATTTGAGTGCTCTGGCAGTGTTAAAGATGGCATCACGGAGGTATTATATCCAACATCATGGCACTGTATCATACTTAAAAATTTTGTCCATTTCTTATATTTTCCTACACAAATACAACTAAAATAGCACATTTTCACTGACAAATAAACACATAAAAAATACATTATTTATACTGATCATCAACTATCTCCTTCTTCCTTATAATAGGATTAGAAGATCAAACATCCTCAATGATAATTAGATCCCCAACATTACCTTATATCCCCTTCAGGAGGAAACTAGTAGTAGGATCTGGTGGGAAAATTTATGTCGCCACGCAGATTTTGTGTTCTCCTATTTTGTAATCGAATACTGCAATAAGACTAAAGTACAGTCTCGGGAGACTAACACAATATTCTATAATGGATTCAATATCAAAATAGGGTTTTAGAAAATAATATTTCTATAGTCAAACACAATTCTATGAATAACATATCATCTTGAGAGATGAACACGAAATTCTGTAGAATATGTTTAAAAATAGAAATATAGTTTTGAAAAGTTCATCCATCTCTTTATTTAGGTGTAATAAGGAGAATATTATATCATCTGAAAAGACGAACATAACATTCTTCAAAAACACCCAAAAGAAAGAATGGGTTTTATAAAAGTCATCATTTCTAAAATTGAATATAATAAATAGAATATTATATTACCTGCAAAGATAATAATAATATTCTATAAATATATTTAAAGTTAGAAATGAGGTTTTAAAACATATCTGCGTTCCCAAAGATTTTTCCCTTGTTTTATAAAAATAAAACAAGGTTTATTTTAATCTGGGGTTCTCAAATCCCTATAGGGGCAAGCCCCTATAGTTAATTACATCCTAGGAGGGGTACTCCTAAGAAAACTCTCGATTAAAGCAGTGATTTTGTACCCTCTGATTACAAAGTAGAAGACAAGGAAAGAAGTAGGGGTTTTCAAGGAGAAAACTCAACATTGAACAGTTATTAATGAGTCAAAGGAAGAAAAGTAGGAGGTACCGGATTCTGAGAAGCTCAGAGGCAACCTCAATCTACCCTATGTTGGGCTTTACATTTTAAGAGAGAAATTTTTAGGTTTGAATTGACATTTTATTAGAAATTTGGGATTCTATTCCCAGAGGGTGAGGACTTAAGATTCATAAATCTGCCTCAGAACTTAAATCTAATTTGGGTACTATAAAGTAGTGACCCGAACCTAGCTAATGCAGTGCAAATCTGGACTTACCCCGGCCTGGATTGGGGAGCTAGCTAACCACCTAGGTGCTTCAAATCCATGTGTCCAGTCTCTTATGAAAGATGGGTAGGGACGTTATTTAAGTTTTGAGGAATCGGGGCCGACATCTAAGACAAATCCTAATTGACCCCTTTACTTATGTAGGGTAAATGATGCCTAGGAGCATAATGCAATTAAAATTTTAGACTCTTTTAATTTGTATCTAATGCAATGCATGCTAATTGACTCGAATGCATAAAATGATTTATGAAGCAGTTTTAAAATCAGGCTTAGAAAATAGATTTTTTCCTAGAGATTGCACAACAACCACTTGACAGAACTGCACCCTAATAGGTCAGGTGGTCTGCAAGAACCCGCAGGCGGGGAGGTGCCTAACAAGGAAGAGAAAGTAATAATATGCTTATGCTGACTCTCGGCGGTCCGAGCTTACTTCTTAGATTCGTTAGAGTTTCTATGTGATCCTAAAAAATTTTATTTTAAATTTCAAGTAGAAAAAGTTTATCGTGGTCCTTACCAAAAAATACTCCGATGCATATCCAGGCTAAAACAAAACACGGCATGCAAGAGTCCTAAAAAAAGCTAGTGCACAAACAATGTAAACACTCAAGTTAAATTATCCAAAAAAAAAATAATGTCTAATGTCCAGTTTATTTATAACCCAGGGTCTGCTGAAAAAGTAAAGTGGCCGGGTACCACTGACAACAAACCTGGATTCTAATCCTAATACTGACGCAAGTGATTTCAAAATGGGATATACTTTTCTTCTTATCTTCATTTCTTCATTTTCTTCTATTCGTCTCCTCATTTCATCTTCTCTTTCTCTACGAGCTCCTTGGATCCGCTACGAGCTCCTTAGGTTCGCCGTGCCTGGATATCCAAATGAAAAGAAACTCATCCCCGAAGGGGTATTTTCTTTTCTCTTTGGATATTAGAACCACCCTAACTTGGCTTTCCAATTAGAAGAGAATACTCCCCTAAGGGACATTCTCCTCTCTTTGGATTCCGAGTTGGGTGTGATATCCCACTTTTGAATCACTTTCACAACATTTGACTTTAACAAATAATTGCATTTACATTACATTCCAGAAAGAAAAAGAAAATCTAGACACACCTGTAAGGTTATCCTAGACATTTATAATAAAACCATTCCCAACCAGTTATATATTCATATTAAATTCATCAGCCTCACTTGGACATGCTCTTTTAATTTTAAGGGGGCTTAGCATTTTCTGAAGCACCTGCAGAAAATATTGTTAATTTAAATCTTTAATTTGCCCCCTTTTTATTTAGCCCTCCACGAGCATGGCCACCTGCATAAGATTCTGTGAGCATCCAGATCATTCCTAACCTAGGGGTAATTTATCGCCCATCACATCATATCACAGAGAGCAATAAAAGTAAACAAACACTCATGTCAATCATACAAGCATGCAATGAAAACTGAGAAAGCCCGTCACACAACAGTAAGAAAGTAAACACCGGCCTAACCTAGAGCTAGAGTAGGTTGTCCTAGCAAACAAATCTAAGTGTGTGCGGTAGGCTGTGTGGTTTGGATGCATCCTGAGTTTACTTTTAGTTAAAGTTATCTAATTGATTGAAATTGATTTGTTGAAGGGTCAAAGGGAATTTTAGTTCAGATTTAAGTTTTTGTGTCTTTACTGTTTTGAAGTTTGTTTGAGATTGAATTTTGATTGTTAAAGTTGATTAATAGGATTTTGTTGTTTAACGTATTTGAATTAACCACTTTTTTTATTTAGATTATTTATTTAATGATTTATTGAAATTTTCTAATGATTTATTAAATATTTTAATGTTTTGTTAATTTTAAATCATTCATTGAAATTTTAATTGACTTATTAAAGCGTTAATGTTTTATTAAAATTTTAATGATTTTATTTAATTTGTTAATGATTTATTAAAATGTTGATGATTTATTAAAGTTTGAAAATTTTATTTAGTAATTACTTGATTATAAGATAATTAACATATTAAATTAGGTTCAATTTTATTTTTATGTTCAAATTTAATCTCCTAATGGTTATGTATGTTAATTATGACTTAATTATTAGAGGTTATATGATTTTTGTATACTTTTATTTTATTTGGATTATCATTAGTGTATTTGAATTTCTCCTTAATTGTTTATTTAAGTTTAATTAGACCTGATTAAGGTTATATTAATAACATACAATAATTCTAAGGGGAATGTCACTAAGTTTTCTATGTTATGTATTTCTATCCTAAAGTGTGCATGCATCCTAAGTCTAAGTTCTCTAGGACTCAATCCTTAATTTTTGTCCTTAGATGTCACTAATGTTATATGGAATGAAAAGAATTTTGTTGTCACTAACCCTTAGGACTTTGCGTACATGTAAAGAGGTTTAAGGATCTAAAATAGAATAAATAATCCTAATAAAATTGAAGTTGCTATAGGGACCTAGAAGGGAGGAGTTCGCACAAAACACACCACGGCCTCCTAGGGGCTTTCTAAGTTTTAAGAAAACTTACAACACCAGGGGCTATGACCCGGTGGATTACGCCCGTAGCACCTCTACCCGGTTGGATAGAGGCGACTGACACTTTTAATCTGCTTCTTCTTGTTCACTTGATTGGTACCGTTCCTCGCAGTTCATGCAAATAAAGATAATAAAATAGGGAAGGATTAGAAGCACATTTAATAATAAATAATAAAATAATTGAAATTTACTAAAAATAAAACGTACCTTTCTTCGGGCTTGAAGACCGGCGCAAGCTGTCTACCTTTTGAACTTTTCACTTTTGAAAGAACACTTTCTATTTTCCCAACCTTCACCTCGAGGCACAAGAAAAAGGAAGAAGGAAGAGAGAGGTAGGGGTAGAGAGAAAGGGAGCTTTTGCTTTTCAACCTTTACCCAAATCAACTATTCTTCAAAGTCCACACATCTCATCTCTCCAAAACATCTCAAAACACGATTCCACATTTACACATTTCATCTTTAACCATAAACATACCATTTCATTTTCACATTTGGCATACCTACATTTCACTTCTCCACACCTTTCAACACACTTTTCACAATATCATACACTTTCACTCTTGAAGCACACACACTTCTCAATCTTATACACAAATATTTTTCAACACACCCACAATTCACTTTTCACACACACACATTTCACTTCTCACAATCCAACCCTTTTCATTTCATCTTTCTCACATTTTACCTTTCAAGATATATATACTTCTCACTATTCAAAGTTCATACATTTTACTACTCAATATACACTCTTTTCGAAACATTTCACACTTCTTTTGAGCACAACAAAGCAAAGTCACTTTTCCATAACACACACATGTTATTTTTTCCAAAAATCACACATACCTCTTTCACTTAAACATAAACTTCTCGCTTTTCAAAATACACACAAACTTCTCAACCTTCACAAAGTCATACACTTCATCCCACGTACACTTTTCACACACCTCAAGTTTTATTTTTCAACACACACACAAAACACTTTCCAAATACAGCACTTCACTTTCCGAGAGATACATACATATGCCTTTTCAAAACAACAGATTTTCATTCTCCAACAATCAAGTTTCATTTTACCATTCAAGGATCACACACTACACTTTTCACTTAAACATACACCTTACATTTTTCAAAGAAACACACACAATTTACTTCAACACTCCATACACTTCATTATTCCACATTTAAACATTTTCACCTTTCCAATCAAACACAAATCGCTTTTCAAAATCACTTAATTCAATTTTCAAATTATACACACACTTTAGTTTCACTTTTAAACATTTATGCACTTCACATACACTTCACATTTCATACCTACACACAACACTTCACTAACACACTTTTACACACTTCATTCCACTACACATAACCTTTCTCATCACCCCTTTCCAAGACATACACAAGTTCCACTTTTACACATTCCAACTTTCAATAGAAACATGTACTTTACTTTTTCAAAATTTTCCAAAAGAGACACACACTATCTTTCAACTTATATACCCACAAGTCACTTCTCAAACCAATCCTTTCATTTCCCAAAAGATACACAAAATACACTTTATCTTTCACATAACAATTTCATTTTTTCAACACACACAAGTTTCACCTTTCAAAATATACATACACTTCATTTTCACAATCCCTACACTTCACTATTCAATCACTCACACACTTTACTTTTACTTTTCAACTTATATACCCTTCACTCATACACAACTCGCTTTTCAATAAACATACACTTCATTATTCCCACATATACACTTTTCACTTCTTTTCTTACATACAAAACACTTTCAATACACATATACACTCCACTTTTCAACTTTCAATGCATTTAGTTCATTTTTCAACACACAACTTTCCAAAATACTTCATCTCTTAAAACAAACACTTTTCAAAACATATATTTCATCTTCCATTACACTTCACTTTTCAAAATACCCCTAATCAAAGCAATGCACTCTTCTCCAAACTCTTTCTTTTCCCAAAACATGAAAAGAGTATACATACGCACAGAGTGAAGCACAACTATGCAAACCCATTCTCACCGATCATGTTTCACCACGAGTCCATATGCACCTACTTCCCAAACTCAACATTTATTCCAAATACAATTATGAGAAAGAGGATTTGATGCTACTTTACTCTCTTTGAATTTCAAGAAAAACATTCATACTACTCAACACAAAGCAACATTATCTTGAGTCCACGCAAAGCTCATATTTCAAGTATAACATATTCTAATAATTTTCAACATGACTATCTATATGGCTGCCATAAAAAAAAAATTCAAGATTCAAGAATATACATGAGTATCTCTTCACTAAAGATCTCAACATATTTTTCCTCTCAAGTCAAACTCAAAGAAATTCATTTCAAAAGAACTTTCAAACCAGAAATTCATCATATAGGAAAATTGATTTTGAAATAGATGCAATATATATTCTTAACAGCCCTCATTATTTCTTACCAATGAAATCCCAACACAACAAAAAGAGGCATACCGTCACTTGAAGCAAAAGAAAGAAAGGTTAATGATAACTTATCTTTCAAGTAAGTAAAGCACATCAAATTTCTCACAATCCATTCCAGATGTTAATTAACCAACATTTAACTCTAACTTTTCCCCAAATGTATAAACCCACAAGCTCGTCAATCACAAGAATTCATAAAGAATGGCAATAATCTCTTTTATCTGGAATACCACTTTCTCCAATAGAAAGTATCACAAGAGATTGTCCACAAACTCAAGAAATAAAATCAACAATCTGTCTCATTATTCCCATGAGCAAGCTTAAACGGATCACTCAAATCTTGAAACTAATCCAATAGTCATATAGGGCAAGAGAAAGAACACAAACAAACATTTTAAGAGGAGAGAAAAAAAGAATGAATAGAAGTTTTAGAGGAAGAGGCTAGGGCTATCTTATTCCACAAGAAACCCAATTCAGATTTTTCAAATATTCATGAAATCTCAAGACATTGATCAGTTTCAGCCATCCGGATTCTTTATAAGATGTAAATAGCAAGAAGAAGAAGAAGATTAAGGAAGAAGAGAAGGTTTACCGTTCCTTGTTACTTTTGACCGAGCAAATCACAGGAGAGAGGGGCGGACGGCTAGGGCAAGGGCTTGAGAACAGAGAGACGTCAGAGGGGAGGAGGTGTAGCCGGTCTTGGCACTTCTTCCGAACTGGGAGCAGGAAGGCTGAAAGGAATTTTGCAAAAACCAGCAAAGATGGGGGCCTGGGTTGTTTTCGCGAATGAGAGGGAGATCGAGAGGGGGGTTTCGGTTCTTGGGGTATGCGAATGAGAGAGTGGGGCAGTTCGGGTGGTTTCCAAAAATAAGAGGGGGAGAGGGGCGGTTTCGATTCCGCCAGATAGAGAGAGTGGGGTCGTCTATGAACCGGCCCTAACCTCCTCTAAAGCATGGTTTGGCTCAACCAGTACTAACGTGCCTTATTCAAACTTATTTCCATTCAAATTGACGGCTCAGATTAATCATGATTTAAAGATGAATGCAAGAGTTAATTTGTAATTCAAAAGCTTAAAAATGATTTAGAGATTAATTTAGAATAGAATTGATAATTCAAAATAATTATTTTGTGTTAGTTTTAAAATTAGAATAATTTTTAAATTTATTAATTTTATCTCATTTACAACGATTTGAATTCAATCGAGTCGAAACAAATTGATTTAGGTCGAGTCCGTGCTAAATCAGTGGGGATCCACCTAAGAGAAATCCTATAAATGACGTCTATGCTAGGTTACGAAAACCTATGAGCTAAGAATGAGTTTCAAGGGAATTGACCTCCAATAATGAGGTCAACAAATGGACCCCCAATATGCATGATAAACTTGTCAAAGTTTATCGTGCGTATTGGTGTTGACCGAATTAATCAACTAGATCCAAAATTGAAATTAGAAATCTGAGTGTATGAATTGAGAAGATTTTGAGCTTTGATAGAAAATTAGAATGAAAGGGTTTTTTAAAGAGATTTGAGTTGATTGATTGATTCATTTTAAAATTTATGATGGCAATGATGGCTTTAGCAAAGTGATAACTAATAAGATTAGTATCATTTAATAAAGTCAATATATGGAAAAGTTGAATGTAGTGATTTAAATGTAGTTTGACAAGAATGCAAGAGTTGATGTGTTTTTTTTTTATTTGAATCTAATTTTGACAAAACTGGAGTCTTCTTTCTAGTCCAAGAGGAAGGATGCCACCAAGTGGGCACTTAACACCTAACTCAACAAAATAGAGGGCGTCTTCTAAGGAAGAGGAAACCTGTGCGAAGGTCTACCACTAAATCTAGAAGGTTTGGGTTTAAAATTTTGATGAAGAGAAGATGCCGCTAGGGATGCTTATACTTCACTTCGGGATGAAGATTAGGATGACACTAGGGATGCTTACTCCTAACTTCAAGGGTGTCAATAGGATGCCGTAGGAGGACTTATACCTAAAGAAGGATTTAAGATTTAGAATTTAATGAAGAGAAGATGCCGCTGGGGATGCTTATACTTCACTTCGGGACGAAGATTAGGATGCCACTAGGGATGCTTACTCCTAACTTTAAGGGTGTCAATAGGATGCCGTAGGAGGACTCATACCTAAAGACGAATTTAAGATTTAGAATTTAATGAAGAGAAGATGCCGTTGGGGATGCTTATACTTCACTTCGGGATGAAGATTAGGATGCCACTAGGGATGCTTACTCCTAACTTCAAGGGTGTCAATAGGATGCCGTAGGAGGACTCATACCTAAAGACGGATTTAAGATTTAGAATTTAATGAAGAGAAGATGCCGCTGGGGATGCTTATACTTCACTTCGGGACGAAGATTAGGATGCCACTAGGGATGCTTACTCCTAACTTCAAGGATGTCAATAGGATGCCAAAGGAGGACTCATACCTAAAGACGGATTTAAGATTTAGAATTTAATGAAGAGAAGATGCCTCTAGGGATGCTTATACTTCTCTTCAGGATGAAGATTAGGATGCCACTAGGGATGCTTACTCCTAACTTCAAGGATGTCAATAGGATGCCGTAGGAGGACTCATACCTAAAGACGGATTTAAAATTGATGGGAACTGTTAGTGAAAACTTAATTTCTTTAAGATTTTAAATCTTCCCTTCATCACAAATGGCGTTAACAACTTGCAAATATTCTATTAGATGTTCAAAAGCTTTTGTATATGCCACTTTCTAGAAGGAAAGAGAAAACCATTCAAAAGAATGAGCTTGAAATTTCTGGATTGAAAATTTTGCTTTCTCCCTCATTATAAATGATCTTTATAACTTACAAATAATCCACTGGGGATTATGTCTTTTATTTCGAATCATCATAAGTGAAGAAAGAAAAATAAATAAAAGGACATTTCTATAGTAATACTATATAACATCTCAGTTATTTCAAATTTTGAAATCTTTCAATTTTGATTTTCAAAAATATATAAACTACTTGGACCCAGTGTATGTCACATTCATAAGCTTCGAGAACAACGTATATGCTGAGAAATCTATAATTTTATTGTAAATCTTCATAATGATGTCATTACACATAGTATTTCTTAAGATACCGCCCATTGATAGGCAACATAGGACGATCACCCTTACAATCCACTAATTGGTAAGATCCCCCTTGGTAGACTTTCTCCACCACAAAAGGACCTTCCCATGTAGGCTCAAATTTACCACCAAACCTTCCATGAGTTAGGATAGGTCTACGTAAGACCAACACCAACTCTCCTACTCGAAAGGTTCTAGGACGGACCATTTTATCATGTGCTTGAGCCATACAGGATTTATATAACTCGAGGTTCTGTTGAGCCTGCAATCGCTTCTCTTCTAAACCTTCGAGTTCTTCTAAGCGAAGTCGGGTGTTCTGTTCAGATGTAATACTATTGTTAATTGCAACCCTTAGAGAGGGAAGCTGTACCTCTAAAGGTAGAACAGCCTCAGCCCCGAAGACTAAAGCAAACGGTGTAGACTGAGTTGGGGTTCTACATGTGGTTCGATAAGCCCACAAAGCCTCCCCTAACTTTTTGTGCCACTGTCGCTTATTATCCTCTAAGATTTTCTTTAGAATTCCTACTAACATCTTATTGAAGGCCTTCGCCAATCCATTCGCCTGTGGGTAGTAGCTTGTGGAGTACCTCCAATCAATATTATGACGTTTAGCGAAATTATTCATTTTGGTGCTCTTGAAGGAGGGACCATTATCGGATATAATTCGACGAGGAATGCCAAATCGATATACAATATGGTCTCGAAAGAATTGGAGCACATTATGAGTTTTAACTTCTCGTAATGGAACAGCCTCTGCCCATTTTGAGAAGTAGTCTGTTGCTGCTAGAATGAACCGGTGACCTTTAGAAGAGGGAGGATCGATAGGGCCAATGATGTCCGTGCCCCAACTTTCAAAAGGCTATGAAGTAATTATTGGATGCAGAACATTAGGAGGTTGGTGCAGGACTACACCATGTACTTGACACTGGTGGCAACGACGTGCAATAGACATACAGTCGTCAATCATTGAAGGCCAGTAATATCCCAGTCTCTTGATTTTCATCTTCATTTTGGGGCCAGATTGGTGGGCACCACACAATCCGGCATGTACCTCGGTCACGATCCTTTGGGCTTCTTGTTTACTAAGACAACGTAGCCACAATTGATCGAAAGACCGGCGGTACAAAATGCCATTTATCAGTGTGTAAGAAAGAGCTCTTCTCTTAATTTGATCTGCGGCAGATTTCTCTCGAGGGAGTTTGTTTTCTTGCAAATAGTTAATGAAAGGTTGTCTCCAATCAACCGTATCATCATCAATGGCAAGAACAATCTCGCCCTCGGAAGGAAACTTTTTATTGATGTATTCCAAGTCTATAGGAGACAAGATCTTGCGACCTTGAACTTCTATGGAAATGGACTCTTCTTCTATACATGCTAATTCCTTTGTGAGCTTTGCAAGGGCATCCGCCATAGAATTTCTTCCACGGGGTATCCTATATAAAGTTACACTTGGAATCTGCTCGAGAAGTTTCATAGTGTACTGATGGTACGGAAGAAGTTTAGGTTTCAAGACTTTGTAAATACCAGCAACTTGGTTGATGATAAGTTGTGAATCTCCAAAGATCTTGATTTCTCTGATTTCCATTGATATTGCTAATTCTAATCCAGTTATCAGAGCTTCGTATTCGGCCTCGTTATTAGTGCAAGGCTCTAATAAATGGTAAGAATAACGTAACAATCCCTTTTCAGGGGTTATGAAAACCAACCCGATACCGGCTTTCCCTGGGATTACCTCCTGAGGTTCCCCAATCTTTTGTGAAGATGCGGCACCATCAAAATATAATTCCCAAGTATTTCCTTCCTGCTCCTCTAAACTCATAATTTGTTCATCAGGGAGATCATCATTCAGAGGGGACTCAGCAGGGATCGGGTGTGCTGCTAAGAAGTCAGCCACAGCTTGACCTTTGATAGCACGTCATGGTATAAACGTGATATCAAATTGTAGTAGAAACATTGACCACTTCGCTAAACGCCCTGACAACGTTGGACGAGTCATCAGGTATTGGAGTGGATTGACTCTAGAGATGAAATTGATTTTATGAGCTAACATGTAATGCCTTAATTTTTTGGCAGCAAAAATCAAAGCTAAACAATGTTTCTCAATAGGAGGATAATTAGCTTCAGTTGGTAGAAGTCTCCTACTCAAGTAGTAAAATGCATTCTCTTTTCCTTCCTCATTAGTTTGGGCTAACAAGGCGCCAAGAGAACTGTCTAGGGCTGCGGTGTAAAGTATTAAGGGTTTTCCAGGGATAGGAGCTACTAGAACTGGTGGTGTTAACAAATACTGCTTTATGCTTTCAAATGCATTTTGGCACTTTTCATCCCAATGAAATCGGGCATCTTTCTTACACAAAGCAGCGAATGGTTGACACCTACCAGACAAGTTGGAAATGAATCTTCGTAGGTATGCCAACCTACCTTGAAGAGATCTTAACTGGGTAAGACTTTTAGGAGGTGGCATATCTAAGATGACTTTTATTTTGGAAGGATCAATTTCTATGCCTCGGTGTCTCACTACGAATCCTAAGAATTTCCCTGAAGTAACCCCAAAAGCACATTTCAAGGGATTCATCTTTAGATTGCAGCGGCGCAACCTTTCAAAAACGATTCTCAGATCATGAAGGTGGTCTTCCCTTTGACGACTTTTGACTACCAAATCATCGATATAACATTCCACCTGTTGGTGTATTAGATCATCGAAGATTCGGGTCATAGCCCGCTGGTAAGTTGCACCAGCGTTCTTAAGTCCAAAGGGCATGACTTTGTAACAGAAGACCCCTATAGGTGTTCTGAAGGCAGTGAATTTTTCATCTTCAGGAGCCATCTTGATTTGATTATATCCAGATGAACCATCCATAAAAGAGAAAATTGCATGCTCAGAGGCGATGTCTACCATGAGTTCCGGTATAGGCAACGGGAACTCATCTTTTGGACAAGCCTTATTCAGATCCCTATAATCGATGCATACGTGAATTTGACCATTCTTTTTCTTTACTGGGACGATGCTAGCCATCCAAGAGGGATATTTTTCCTCTCGAATAAAGCCTGCATCGATTAGTTTTTTGACTTCAGTCACTACTTGTTGTTCAATTTCTAAGCGCATGCGTCGTGGGGCTTGCTTGATAGGGATCATGTCAGGTTGAATTTCAAGTTTATGGACTGCTATTTCTGGAGATAATCCAGGCATCTCGTTATAGCTCCAAGCGAAGCAATCCTTAAACTCTGAAAGCAACTTGACTAAGTTAGTTGACTCATCCTCGTTCAATAAGGCACTTATGAACGTCGGACGTGGATTTTCTTCATTACCAAGGTTAATTTCTTTCAGTTCATCAACAGTTGATTGGATCTCCTCCTCAAGTTCGGGAGGTGCCTCCTTCACTTGAAAGTCATCCGAATCATCTGAAGTTTCTAGACAAAATTCATTTAGAATCTCAATGTCCTTCATAAAGAGACGATCAGATCCTAGATTATTAGTTATCACCAAGCAGTAATCATCATCATCAAATGGACAAACAGTACTAAAACCCAATCCTGCCCTTGAATTTGGTTTATAATATTCAGTATTCCAAAGGTTTTCAAAGGACTGAGCTTGACGTTTAGTCCAAGTAGATGGGGTTAGACCTTGCTCAATTAAATTTTTAACACCATAAGGATACCAATCAAAAGGGAGTTCCACTATTTCATTCATCAAAGGATCATCAATATGTACATCAGTTTCAACATTCTTGCTAGAAGAAGGAATAAACTTAGCAGTTTTATAATCATCGCTCAAAGCAGGTGAAACCTTAACTGCCAACCCGGCTATACTATCTTGAGATAGTGGGGTTAGAGCTAAAGTCTTCACATATCCTTTAAGCTTTTCATAGGTAGACAAATCTGAATCATCCTCTATTTTTGCCTTCATTTTATCATCGTCACTGTCATGTTCCAAGGAGATCTCAAATTTCGGCCTCTTGTTACTATTTTCATCCTTAGATACACATGATTCATCCTCTGAGTCAGATTCTAAATCAATATGCATCGTAGGAGTTTGCTTTTGTATGATTTCATACGTTGTACTTTCATAATTTTGCCATCCTCTGCCTCTACCTCGCCCCCATTGGGTAATCCTACCACCTCTTTGTGAGGGAGGAGTAGGATGCCAACGGATGCTATCTTCGAGGCAGGGATATTCTTCATCTCTTTTTTCTTCTTTTTCTTTTTCTTTTTCATTTTTCTTTTCAAGTGCAATTTCACTTTTGGCCAATTTGAGATTCTTAGGAACAGTTTGCTTTTTAGGCAAATAGTAGGCGGCATCTTCATAAATTCCTACTTCATGAATTGAGAATGGTTGCAAATCTCCCTTAATACAGTGCTTAACACCATCTCTGATGTATTTAATGCACTGATGTAGGGAGGAAGGAACCATCCTATATTCATGAAGCCACGGTCTACCTAGAAGAGCATTAAAAGTTGTTGGTGAGTCTATAATATGAAACTTTGCTTCAGTTTTGAATTCTTCAATCTCCAACAACAGAGTAACTGAACCCAAAGCCCTCTCACCATTTTCGTTAAACCCTCGTAAGATCATTTTGTCTGAACTGAGCTTACGAACGTCTATTCTCAAATAAGCGAGAGTTCTAAAAGTCATAATATTAACTGATGCACCAGGATCAACCAGGATACGTGACAATTTGAAGTTGTCTATGTTTACTGTTATGTATAGTGGACGGTTATGATCAGCCGTTCCTAAACATAGATCTTCATCAGAAAAAGAAATTTTAGGAACTCCTTTGGAACAAAGAGATTCATCAGGCTGTACAACTGCTAACTGGGCCATGCAAATATTTGGATCTAGCAGAGCTTTGATTAACGCTTCCCTCATTTCTTTGGAAAGGATCAGAGCATCATAAATGCTCAGTTTGGAAGGCAGCTTCCTGAGGTGAGCTAGGACATTGTAATCGACCTTGGGTATTCCACTCTCAACTGGACCCTGAAGGGGAACAGGCTGAGGTGGAAGAGAATATTCTGGTTCGTCAACAACTTGCTTCCCTTTATCTCCAGAAGAAGCTTGAGGTGGTAGCACTTTGCCGCTACGAAGTTTGATTTGCACTATCTCTTCAGAAGAAGCGACATGTGGATTATCTACTTTGACCTCAGCTAACTCTGATTGTACTTCTATTAAATTCTCAGAATCTGACATCTCTGCTTCAATACAGATAGGCGTACCCTACAAATCAAGAGCAGGGGCATCACTATCTGAATAATAGCCAAGAGAATGTTTTAATTCTTCCAAATTAAATTGATTGTTAAGAGAATCATTTTCAGGTAAGTTTTTCAAGTCATCCGTAACATCGCTAACAGAAATAGACAAGATATACACAGAATCCTTTTTCATTGATTTGACATCATCACATGGAACAAAATAAAAGTCATCTAAGATAAGAGTATTGAGGATAACAGTCTCCCCATCTGCAGAAAACACAACTCTACTAGATACATCACAATCAACACTACTAAAAGCAACAAAACAATCTCTGGTATCCTCCTTCTCCTGAACTGTAGGACCCTGGCTGACTTGGGCTCCCTTAAGCTCTGAAGGTGGAGTCATCTCTACATCACCTTCAGGAACTATCAGATCAACCTGGAGAGGCTTCTGAGCTCCCAAAGACTCCTGAAGAGAAGAAAAATAGGGTTTGTTCAGAAATTTCTTTGAGGAACGGGATAAAGCTATATCCCAAGTTGAGTCAGAATTTAAAAAAGAAGCAGGAACAATAGGCTCACCAGTCACACACTTAGCTGATCCCTACCCCGGATCCACTAAGTATTCTTTGGGAATCACTACCGCTCCTAGTTTCATGTTTTTGTCAAGCCATTCTTTGAAAGTAATGCAATCTTCAAGCTGATGACCCAACATCTGGTGGTATGGGCAATAGTTAAGCTGATCCGACTTACCCACTTCTTCTGGCTTCCTAGGGGCGGGCAATTTGAAGTCTGGCTTTTTTAGAAGATTTTTTAATATCTTCTTTAAAGCCTCCTTCTTAAAGGGGTAAGTCTTACCAATCATCTCATTAAACTTTTCCCACTTTTCCTTTCTTTCTTTTGGAGAAAGATAAGGTTGTTGCTGATTAAACTGCGGCGGCAGATACTGTGGTGACGTATACTGAGGCCTCTGATACTGCTGACTGTAAAACTGTGAAGGGGGATTTTCTGCCTGGACCTTCATTGGTTGTTTTCCCTTATCAACAGCTGACACCGTCCCAGATTTCTTCTCAAAGACTTTCTGGGGTTTCAGCTTCTTAGGGTCTAAAGCAGACTGATCAGTAAGGAAGGTGAACTGTGAAGCTTCTTCTTGTAGGTTGGAGGCTTTATTGAGCAGTTTTTCAAATGTTTTGATGGTAAATCCTTTCAAAAGAAAGGCTACCGGTCCATGAATGTTCTTAAGCAGAATCTCAATCGCGTGTTGCTCCTGCAATTGAGGTTCGCATTTCATGCTCAAATTCCTCCACCTTAGTATATAATCAACCAGCTTCTCCCCAGGCTTCTGTTTCTCTACGACAAGATCTCCAACTGTAATGTGATGTTGACTGCCTGCAAACCTTTTGACGAACATGTTTTCCAACTCTGTAAAACTGTGCACTGAACTATTGGGTAAATCTGCATACCAGTCAAAAGCCACCCCTGACAGACTACTAACAAACTGCCTGAAGAGTAAAGCATCACTTCCTCCAGCGTTGCAACAACTGGCTCGGAAGTATGCTATGTGCTGTCTAGGGTTTCCGGTACCATCAAAAATCTTGAATGAGGGGGGCACAAATCCCTTTGGATAGGGAACTGCATCAAACTCCTCTGGGTAGGGCCTACCCTTTGGGGTATACGACGCACTCTGTGACTCAGCTAATGCCTCCCTCACTTGTCTTTCCACCATCTGTTTTAGCTCTTTTGATTGAGAGGCTTTAATCTCTGGATCTGATTGATACTCTTCTACGGCCTCAATTATCTGTTTCTTTCCTACCACCTGAACAGACTCGGGTTGAGAAGACTCAACCTGTGCTCGTGGTGGTAAAGGAACCTGGCACTGGAATGATGCCATAGTGGCCATCATTTCCTCTATCTTCTTCTCCATACTTGAGATCTGCTCATCTTTTTGTTTTAGCTGTTGTATAAGACGTTGAGTTAAGTCCGGCGCAATGCCTTCCTCAACTACGACGTCCTGTATTCCAGCATCTTCAGCTTGATCATCATGAGCTGATCTCCTTGTTTCCACCATAAGGACATCGGCTACTGCATCATCTAACATGTCATCTTGATCTAAATCAAAGTTCAATGCATCTTCATCCTCCAGATCTTTAATGCTATTTTTCAGTTCACCTAGCATCTCCTCTATAAACCTTCCGGAAACATAGTGGGGATCAACAGGAACATATCTTTCATAGTCCATATGATCTGGAGGGTTAATTTCACGTTTCTCCTCTACTTCCGATTTTTCTTTTATCATCTTTTCAGGTGAAGCCACTACCAGAGAAGCAACTTCCTCCTTAGGTCTCCAGATCTTCTTCTCAGCTGATGTTGGAGAGAGTTGGCTTGATGATTCCAATCGCCCTACATCCAGATATGAAGACGAAGAAGGACCCGTAGAGGGGTGCCTATCTATCCAGGGAGAAGAGTGGACACAAGAGAACCGCTGAACCTTTCTAACTTCTTGAGGTGTCATGGAGGAAGGAGACAACTGACGACTAGTTTTCTGGACAACATACTGAGTACTCTTGGATTTTCTCGACACATCAGTCAAACAATACTGTCTGTCTTTCTGTGAGATTTCCTCGGTTCCCTAGGGTATCCATCAGTGAGTGCAGAGATTGCAACAGGTTTGAACTTTCTTTTGCTATCTCTTGCCCTCGACTGACCCACTACCCGGGCTCCAGTATTCTTCTGACTCGATGCTTCTTCTTCTATCCTTTCATTAATCATCCTTTTCATATTCCTCAAAAACCCTTCCTTAGTTTGGAAATGATTATCTGCACACTCTTGGACTATTGCCCTTACCATATTCTGAATGTGTGTTTCCTTATCTTTGACTGGCTCAGCGGCAGACTTTCCAACAGCAGTAGGGGCTGAGCGGGCAATCTTCCTCACATCTTCCTCTCTATCAGCAGCGGAGAGAAGATGAAACCTACTACCACTAAGATGTGGAGAGGTAGGAGGAGTTTGCTCATTCTTAATTAACAGCCCCAATTTTTTCATTCTTCTCTTTGTACGACGATTTTTATTTCTCCTCTGAGTTTTAGTCATAATCGTCGACATGTTGGAAGAGGAACCTATTTCAAACTTGCTTGGAGCACTGAAAGGAGTAACACTGTCTGCTACGACAACTGATTTGAGTTTCTGATCCTGGCTAGGCTGTTCAATTCTAGCAAACACTGAGGGCCTAAGGGCTACAGGGGCAGTCTGAGACCCACATCCCAAAGTGAATTCTAGAACAGGCCTCTGGTTTGCAATTTCAACAGGTGGGATAATAGTGAACTCAGGTCCACTAACAGACAACTGCAAATCCTCAAATCCTTTTCCAAATTTGATTATACTTCCGTCAGCAAAAGGATTGTAGGCCAAGTTCATATTATCCGACAAGGAAAAGATTAGTTTACCCGTCATTTTTCCTAAAATTTAAGGAAAAATTTTTGAATTAGTCTTTTGAATAAATTATTTTAATTGCAAAAGCTTAATTGACCCAACCAAATAATTTAAGTCTTATCTCATCGCATATATATCGAGTTATATTAAAATATAACTGCAATACATAATGTTGAGATAAGAATGAATATTATTTAGTGTTTCAATTTTCACTTTAAGAATTTGGACCCAGTGCTAAGTCAAACATCAAGCTATAAAAAATGTAACTGTAACGTTTGAGTTAGCACGTAGGGATTTTATTTTCTGATTATTTAGACAAAAAGGTCATTAAAGGAACTTCCGTCAATATTTTGATGGGGGTCCAAAATAAGACCTCTACAATTTCTTTTAGATACCGGCCAAATTATTCAAGAATGAAATGAATAATATAACCGGCGGAAGAAAGGTAGTTACAACCCATGCCAAACATAAGTATACTATCGATGTAAGGGTATGAATCACTGCTAAAGATGGAGAGAGGATAGTTCCCCAGCGGAGTGGCCAGAAAAACCTTGGTGGGAAAATTTATGTTGCCACGCAGATTTTGTGTTCTCCTATTTTGTAATCGAATACTGCATTAAGACTAAAGTATAGTCTCAAGAGACTGACACAATATTTTATAATGGATTCAATATCAAAACAGGGTTTTAGAAAATAATATTTCTATAGTCAAACACAATTCTATGAATAACATATCATCTTGAGAGATGAACACGAAATTCTGTAGAATGTGTTTAAAAATAGAAATATAGTTTTGAAAAGTTCATCCATCCTATTATTTAGGTGTAATAAGGAGAATATTGTATCATCTGAAAAGACGAACATAACATTCTTCAAAAACACCCAAAAGAAAGAATGGGTTTTATAAAAGTCATCATTTCTAAAATTGAATATAATAAATAGAATATTATATTACCTGCAAAGATAATAATAATATTCTATAAATATATTTAAAGTTAGAAATGAGGTTTTAAAATATATCTGCGTTCCCAAAGATTTTTCCCTTGTTTTATAAAAATAAAACAAGGTTTATTTTAATCTGGGGTTCTCAAATCCCTATAGGGGCAAGCCCCTATAGTTAATTACATCCTAGGAGGGGTACTCCTAAGAAAACTCTCGATTAAAGCAGTGATTTTATACCCTCTGATTACAAAGTAGAATACAAGGAAAGAAGTAGGGGTTTTCAAGGAGAAAACTCAACATTGAACAGTTATTAATGAGTCAAAGGAAGAAAAGTAGGAGGTACCGGATTCTGAGAAGCTCAGAGGCAACCTCAATCTACCCTATGTTGGGCTTTACATTTTAAGAGAGAAATTTTTAGGTTTGAATTGACATTTTATTAGAAATTTGGGATTCTATTCCCAGAGGGTGAGGACTTAAGATTCATAAATCTGCCTCAGAACTTAAATCTAATTTGGGTACTACAAAGTAGTGACCCGAACCTAGCTAATGCAGTGCAAATCTGGACTTACCCCGGCCTGGATTGGGGAGCCAGCTAACCACCTAGGCGCTTCAAATCCATGTGTCCAGTCTCTTATGAAAGATGGGTAGGGACGTTATTTAAGTTTTGAGGAATCGGGGCCGACATCTAAGACAAATCCTAATTGACCCCTCTACTTATGTAGGGTAAATGATGCCTAGGAGCATAATGCAATTAAAATTTTAGACTCTTTTAATTTGTATCTAATGCAATGCATGCTAATTGACTCGAATGCATAAAATGATTTATGAAGCAGTTTTAAAATCAGGCTTAGAAAATAGATTTTTCCCTAGAGATTGCACAACATCCCCTTGACAGAACTGCACCCTAATAGGTCAGGTGGTCTGCCAGAACCTGCAGGCGGTGAGGTGCCTAACAAGGAAGAGAAAGTAATAATATGCTTATGCTGACTCTCGGCGGTCCGACCTTACTTCTTAGATTCGTTAGAGTTTCTATGTGTTCCTAAAAAATTTTATTTTAAATTTCAAGTAGAAAAAGTTTATCGTGGTCCTTACCAAAAAACACTCTGATGCGTATCTAGGCTAAAACAAAACACGGCATGCAAGAGTCCTAAAAAAAGCTAGTGCACAAACAATGTAAACACTCAAGTTAAATTATCCAAAAAAAAAATAATATCCAATGTCCAGTTTATTTACAACCCAGGGTCTGCTGAAAAAGTAAAGTGGTCGGGTACCACTGACAACAAACCCGGATTCTAATCCTAATACTGACGCAAGTGATTTCAAAATGGGATATACTTTTCTTCTTATCTTCATTTCTTCATTTTCTTCTATTCGTCTCCTCATTTCATCTTCTCTTTCTCTACGAGCTCCTTGGATCCGCTACGAGCTCCTTAGGTTCGTCGTGCCTGGATATCCAAATGAAAAGAAACTCATCCCCGAAGGGGTATTTTCTTTTCTCTTTGGATATTAGAACCACCCTAACTTGGCTTTCCAAATAGAAGAGAATACTCCCCTAAGGGACATTCTCCTCTCTTTGGATTCCGAGTTGGGTGTGATATCCCACTTTTGAATCACTTTCACAACATTTGACTTTAACAAATAATTGCATTTACATTACATTCTAGAAAGAAAAAGAAAATCTAGACACACCTGCAAGGTTATCCTAGATATTTATAATAAAACCATTCCCAAGCAGTTATATATTCATATTAAATTCATCAGCCTCACTTGGCCATGCTCTTTTAATTTTAAGGGGGCTTAGCATTTTCTGAAGCACCTGCAGAAAATATTGTTAATTTAAATCTTTAATTTGCCCCCTTTTTATTTAGCCCTGCACGAGCATGGCCACCTGCATAAGATTCTGTGAGCATCCAGATCGTTCCTAACCTAGGGGTAATCTATCGCCCATCACATCATATCACAGAGAGCAATAAAAGTAAACAAACACTCATGTCAATCATACAAGCATGCAATGAAAACCGAGAAAGCCCGTCACACAACAGCAAGAAAGTAAACACCGGCCTAACATAGAGCTAGAGTAGGTTGTCCTAGCAAATAAATCTAAGTGTGTGCGGTAGGCTGTGTGGTTTGGATGCATCCTGAGTTTACTTTTAGTTAAAGTTATCTAATTGATTGAAATTGATTTGTTGAAGGGTCAAAGGGAATTTTAGTTTAGATTTAAGTTTTTGTGTCTTTACTGTTTTGAAGTTTGTTTGAGATTGAATTTTGATTGTTAAAGTTGATTAATAGGATTTTGTTGTTTAATGTATTTGAATTAACCATTTTTTTATTTAGATTATTTATTTAATGATTTATTGAAATTTTCTAATGATTTATTAAATATTTTAATGTTTTGTTAATTTTAAATCATTCATTAAAATTTTAATTGACTTATTAAAGCGTTAATGTTTTATTAAAATTTTAATGATTTTATTTAATTTGTTAATGATTTATTAAAATGTTGATGATTTATTAAAGTTTGAAAATTTTATTTAGTAATTACTTGATTATAAGATAATTAACATATTAAATTAGGTTCAATTTTATTTTTATGTTCAAATTTAATCTCCTAGTGGTTATGTATGTTAATTATGACTTAATTATTAGAGGTTATATGATTTTTGTATACTTTTATTTTATTTGGATTATCATTAGTGTATTTGAATTTCTCCTTAATTGTTTATTTAAGTTTAATTAGACTTGATTAAGGTTATATTAATAACATACAATAATTCTAAGGGGAATGTCACTAAGTTTTCTATGTTATGTATTTCTATCCTAAAGTATGCATGCATCCTAAGTCTAAGTTCTCTAGGACTCAATCCTTAATTTTTGTCCTTAGATGTCACTAATGTTATATGGAATGAAAAGAATTTTGTTGTCACTAACCCTTAGGACTTTGCATACGTGTAAAGAGGTTTAAGGATCTAAAATAAAATAAATAATCCTAATAAAATTGAAGTTGCTATAGGGACCTAGAAGGGAGGAGTTCGCACAAAACACACCACGGCCTCCTAGGGGCTTTCTAAGTTTTAAGAAAACTTATAACACCGGGGGCTATGACCCGGTGGATTACGCCCGTAGCACCTCTACCCGGTTGGATAGAGGCGACTGACACCTTTAATCTGCTTCTTCTTGTTCACTTGATTGGTACCGTTCCTCGCAGTTCATGTAAATAAAGATAATAAAATAGGGAAGGATTAGAAGCACATTTAATAATAAATAATGAAATAATTGAAATTTACTAAAAATAAAATGTACTTTTCTTCGGGCTTGAAGACCGGCGCAAGATGTCTACCTTTTGAACTTTTCACTTTTGAAAGAACACTTTCTATTTTCCCAACCTTCACCTCGAGGAACAAGAAAAAGGAAGAAGGAAGAGAGAGGTAGGGGTAGAGAGAAAGGGAGCTTTTGCTTTTCAACCTTTACCCAAATCAACTATTCTTCAAAGTCCACACATCTCATCTCTCCAAAACATCTCAAAACACGATTCCACATTTACACATTTCATCTTTAACCATAAACATACCATTTCATTTTCACATTTGGCATACCTACATTTCACTTCTCCACACCTTTCAACACACTTTTCACAATATCATACACTTTCACTCTTGAAGCACACACACTTCTCAATCTTATACACAAATATTTTTCAACACACCCACAATTCACTTTTCACACACACACATTTCACTTCTCACAATCCAACCCTTTTCATTTCATCTTTCTCACATTTTACCTTTCAAGATATATATACTTCTCACTATTCAAAGTTCATACATTTTACTACTCAACATACACTCATTTCGAAACATTTCACACTTCTTTTGAGCACAACAAAGCAAAGTCACTTTTCCATAACACACATGTTATTTTTTCCAAAAATCACACATACCTCTTTCACTTAAACATAAACTTCTCGCTTTTCAAAATACACACAAACTTCTCAACCTTCACAAAGTCATACACTTCATCCCACGTACACTTTTCACACACCTCAAGTTTTATTTTTCAACACACACACAAAACACTTTCCAAATACAGCACTTCACTTTCTGAGAGATACATACATATGCCTTTTCAAAACAACAGATTTTCATTCTCCAACAATCAAGTTTCATTTTACCATTCAAGGATCACACACTACACTTTTCACTTAAACATACACCTTACATTTTTCAAAGAAACACACACAATTCACTTCAACACTCCATACACTTCATTATTCCACATTTAAACATTTTCACCTTTCCAATCAAACACAAATCGCTTTTCAAAATCACTTAATTCAATTTTCAAATTATACACACACTTTAGTTTCACTTTTAAACATTTATGCACTTCACATACACTTCACATTTCATACCTACACACAACACTTCACTAACACACTTTTACACACTTCATTCCACTACACATAACCTTTCTCATCACCCCTTTCCAAGACATACACAAGTTCCACTTTTACACATTCCAACTTTCAATAGAAACATGTACTTTACTTTTTCAAAATTTTCCAAAAGAGACACACACTATCTTTCAACTTATATACCCACAAGTCACTTCTCAAACCAATCCTTTCATTTCCCAAAAGATACACAAAATACACTTTATCTTTCACATAACAATTTCATTTTTTCAACACATACAAGTTTCACCTTTCAAAATATACATACACTTCATTTTCACAATCCCTACACTTCACTATTCAATCACTCACACACTTTACTTTTACTTTTCAACTTATAAACCCTTCACTCATACACAACTCGCTTTTCAATAAACATACACTTCATTATTCCCACATATACACTTTTCACTTCTTTTCTTACATACAAAACACTTTCAATACACATATACACTCCACTTTTCAACTTTCAATGCATTTAGTTCATTTTTCAACACACAACTTTCCAAAATACTTCATCTCTTAAAACAAACACTTTTCAAAACATATACTTCATCTTCCATTACACTTCACTTTTCAAAATACCCCTAATCAAAGCAATGCACTCTTCTCCAAACTCTTTCTTTTCCCAAAACATGAAAAGAGTATACATACGCACAGAGTGAAGCACAACTATGCAAACCCATTCTCACCGATCATGTTTCACCACGAGTCCATATGCACCTACTTCCCAAACTCAACATTTATTCCAAATACAATTATGAGAAAGAGGATTTGATGCTAATTTACTCTCTTTGAATTTCAAGAAAAACATTCATACTACTCAACACAAAGCAACATTATCTTGAGTCCACGCAAAGCTCATATTTCAAGTATAACATATTCTAATAATTTTCAACATGACTATCTATATGGCTGCCATAAAAAAAAATTCAAGATTCAAGAATATACATGAGTATCTCTTCACTAAAGATCTCAACATATTTTTCCTCTCAAGTCAAACTCAAAGAAATTCATTTCAAAAGAACTTTCAAACCAGAAATTCATCATATAGGAAAATTGATTTTGAAATAGATGCAATATATATTCTTAACAGCCCTCATTATTTCTTACCAATGAAATCCCAACACAACAAAAAGAGGCATACCGTCACTTGAAGCAAAAGAAAGAAAGGTTAATGATAACTTATCTTTCAAGTAAGTAAAGCACATCAAATTTCTCACAATCCATTCCAGATGTTAATTAACCAACATTTAACTCTAACTTTTCCCCAAATGTATAAACCCACAAGCTCGTCAATCACAAGAATTCATAAAGAATGGCAATAATCTCTTTTATCTGGAATACCACTTTCTCCAATAGAAAGTATCACAAGAGATTGTCCACAAACTCAAGAAATAAAATCAACAATCTGTCTCATTATTCCCATGAGCAAGCTTAAACGGATCACTCAAATCTTGAAACTAATCCAATAGTCATATAGGGCAAGAGAAAGAACACAAACAAACATTTTAAGAGGAGAGAAAAAAAGAATGAATAGAAGTTTTAGAGGAAGAGGCTAGGGCTATCTTATTCCACAAGAAACCCAATTCAGATTTTTCAAATATTCATGAAATCTCAAGACATTGATCAGTTTCAGCCATCCGGATTCTTTATAAGATGTAAATAGCAAGAAGAAGAAGCAGATTAAGGAAGAAGAGAAGGTTTACCGTTCCTTGTTACTTTTAACCGAGCAAATCATAGGAGAGAGGGGCGGACGGCTAGGGCAAGGGCTTGAGAACAGAGAGATGTCGGAGGGGAGGAGGTGTAGCCGGTCTTGGCACTTCTTCCGAACTGGGAGCAGGAAGGCTGAAAGGAATTTTGCAAAAACCAGCAAAGATGGGGGCCTGGGTTGTTTTCACGAATGAGAGGGAGATCGAGAGGGGGGTTTCGGTTTTGGGGGTATGCGAATGAGAGAGTGGGGCAGTTCGGGTGGTTTCCGAAAATAAGAGGGGGAGAGGGGCGGTTTCGATTCCTCCAGATAGAGAGAGTGGGGTCGTCTATGAACCGGCCCTAACCTCCTCTAAAGCATGGTTTGGCTCAACCAGTACTAACGTGCCTTATTCAAACTTATTTCCATTCAAATTGACGGCTCAGATTAATCATGATTTAAAGATGAATTCAAGAGTTAATCTGTAATTCAAAAGCTTAAAAATGATTTAGAGATTAATTTAGAATAGAATTGATAATTTAAAATAATTATTTTGTGTTAGTTTTAAAATTAGAATAATTTTTAAATTTATTAATTTTATCTCATTTACAATGATTTGAATTCAATCGAGTCGAAACAAATTGATTTAGGTCGAGTCCGTGCTAAATCAGTGGGGATCCACCTAAGAGAAATCCTATAAATGACGTCTATACTAGGTTACGAAAACCTAGGAGCTAAGAATGAGTTTCAAGGGAATTGACCTCCAATAATGAGGTCAACAGGATCCACTAAGTTCATAGATACTCATGCCTCTTCTTCAACAATAACCATACTCGACATGATTTTTCTATATTTAGGGCCTCCATGCAAATGGATGCTCACACTCTCATATAAGCAGCCTTCCAAGAAGCTTAAAAACCAAAAAGAGATGAAAGATCCATCACAGTAAAATCAAGTAAGGATCACAAAGATGAAAAGCAAAGCAAACATCTATCAAATTGAAGACCAGTATTTTTTTAGAATCAAGATGATGGGAATTTCTGATCTCCAAGGGTACATGAACTTTAAAATTCATAAAGATTCATAGCATTAAATTTGTATTTACTCATGCTCTTATCTTTTTTTTTTCTCCAATATCAAACCTTTTAGATATCTGATGTTCAAAGGGTCGAGTAAATCGAGGAACAAAATGTACACTCATAACTACCTGTGTAGGTACCCATTTGCAGGTGTCCTATAGGTTATATTCGAGTCAAGTGGAAGGAGAACCCTCTCCTCTCTAAGAATAATCCCTTCAAGGCACTCACTCAGGAGCTAGGAAGGATCTTAACACTGGAGCACGGTGGACTAACTTTGGCCAGATCATTCAGGAAGCACCCTCCTTAATGGCGGAGACCTTCGATGTTTCTCTCTCAGTCAGACCAATCTTTATCCATCCTTACCAGAGTCAAGTCTCCCATGCATGCACATTAATAGTTAAGCCAATGAACATATCTTCCCATGAAATGTCTCATGCAATCAAATCAACCTAAAGACCACATCAAGATGCTACTCACCCCCTCTTACCTCAATAGGGCGACCTCAGTTCAACTTCCTACTGATGTTGACTTGATATGTGAGTTCATCCTACTCACATCATCTCTCACGGTGGTTGGCACTTTACTTGGCATAGACGAATGTACTACATTAAAGAAGGACATAATAGTTACTGTGACCCATACATATCCATTATAACTCCTCAAGCCCTATAAAAAGGATGAGAACCAAAGGACCATGAGGATCAATATTTTTTTCCTTTTCTTAAGGAAGAGATATATTGTGACATTCTTAGCTTAAGCTCTACAACATAGAGCCCTCACTTTTACTATTCTTATATATTTAGCTTGGTTAATAAAGATTTTATTTAGATCCACCATCTCCCTCTCTCTCTCTCTCTCTCTCTCTCTCTCTCTCTCTCTCTCTCTCTCTCTCTCTCTCTCTCTCTCTCTCTCTCTCTCTCTCTCTCTCATATTTTTACTTCATCATCTTCACCTACGGGATCTTAGTCCACAGGTGGCCTAAAGTATAGCTGACATTATCCTTCAGATAAAACATGATCCAATATGTACGATCAAGAATATACAATATAATTTCTTTAAAAAATCAAGTAATTTTAATTTTTTTATTTTAATTCTTATTTGTGAGTGTTTACTTGGTTGTTTAACCATTCTTATACCTATAACATAAAATAACTCAAAAAGAAAAAATGACACACAAACACACACACACAAAAAAAAACTAATAATCTTTGATAGTCTTTTCTTTTATAATCTAAGCTCCATTTATTCTTTCAAACTCTTGTAGAATATTAATCTGACTCATTTCTTCTACTTAAAATGTTAGTATAAGAAAACGATATGTACACGAGAATCAAATGTTGATTAGCTTAACCAAAAATAGTATACATTATGTTCATGAGGTCCAACAATCTCTCCCTTTTGATGAATATGTATTTTGGTTGAAATTTATTTTTAACATTTAATTAATTTAGCTTATTGCATGTTTCTTCCCTGTACTCTATGCTTCTAATAATTTATTATGGGAGAAAAAATGATTAATTCTAAAAATTTATATATTTTTTATTTTATTTTTTTAATTTTAATGAAATAACAAAATTAAAATATACACACAATTAAATTCTTTATCTTTACATAATAATAAATAAGTACAAAATTCCAGCAAGCTACACAATTTTCCTCTTTTGACATCTCAAAAAGAGAGACAAATAAGCAAAGAAAGATAAAATGAAAACCACTAGAAAACAAAAAAAACTAAAAAATTTGATTGTCCATAATCAGATTGTTGTAGTTGTAGCTAAAAGTGGTTGTGGAGGAGAGAGAGTTTCTCCTAAGGCCAGGTATGATCCTCTTGGTGTGGTTTCTATAGCTTCTCCCAGTACTAGGTCTATTGTTGGATATGTGCATCAATTTTAAGTTGTAACCAGGAAAAATGGTCAGTCCACTCATCTTGAGGGTGGTGATGTGCCTGATAAGGATGTTGGGCTATACATGCTCTGCCAAGTTCTTCTTTCTCCTAATCACCTCCAATGTGTGCTTTCCTCCACCTCTCACTATAGATGAGGTGAAATGAGTGGTTTGTGAACTAGGAGCAAAGGTGACCTGGCTATGCTAGATAGGTGAGGTTAGATTTGGTTTCTAAAATATATGTTATCATGTGTTCTAGTGCAAGATTTTTCATTCTGCAAGATCTAGGATTCCTAATAGTAGTTCAATTATCTATGTACTAGATCAATATATCAATTAGATTAAATTCTATATGGAAAAGAGAGGTGTTATGTTGATCCTACCATCCTCTTTGCGAATAAGAATGTGTCAAAGCATGTGCTAGATAATACATGCATTCAACATCATAGTGCTGATTAAAGGTTGGTGATGATTCGATGGGCTTTTCTAAGTGTCAATTTTATATTTTTCTAATTATAGTGTAGGTCATTAGCGATGTCATGTGTTTTGACACCAATGTTGGAATTGTGCAGGTATTCATGTAGGTTTGTGTTGGTGATTGCAACCTGTTGTCTACAAACAAAGGACTGCATGGTGGTCTTATCACCAATGATTCTAAGAGTTGCAAAGAATTTTAAAAGAACCTCAGTTTGTTAAGGGAAGGCGTGAGAGATAAAAAATTAAAGGGTGTTATATATGAATAAGTACAGTACCTAATATTTCATTTGTTCTTTATTGAGAAAATTCAAGTCTGTAATGGATGCTTCTTGATATTTTTGGTAGGCTTCTACATCATCATCTGTAATGAACTGTTCATCTCTTTGTGGCTATGAGTTATTGATGATACTTCCTATCTTTCTAGCCATAGGAAAGTGAATGGTTGCTTTACACTTAAGAGTAAGAAGGTGAAGTGTACAAGGTGTGAATTGAAAATGAAAAATGGTTGGCTATATATACCCTCTATACAATCTTATGATCTAGTAAAAAATCATAAAATATGATTAAAAAATGTCACATCATCACATTGTTCATTGTACAAAGACTAGTCAAATCATATAGTATGATCTTCTACCTTTTTCACTTTCTGATATATGACATAACTATCTTTGACTAAGTTAAATTATATAGCATGAAGAGGTGTATCGTATAGTATAATCAATTTCAACAAGTTATCCCATACAATTAATGTGATAATAATTGATCATAGAGATTGTACTATCCTACTTGTATCATACAATATGAAGTATGTTTGTACAATATGATGTGAGAAATTTTAGAGTTTCTTGGATTATGATTAAGAACACTCACACAAACACACATAACACAAGCAAATGCACAACATAACTAACATAAACAAAATATTAAAACAAATAAATAAACCAATACACAAACATATAACAAGACAATCTTTACATTTAAATCTATAACTCCCAATCTAGTCCTAGGTGCAATAAATGGCTCATAACTCAAAGTTTTTTAAAAGATATTGGCTAATTAATTATCAGTGTTGATAAATTGAACATCCACATATCCTTTTGACAAGTGATGTTTAATAATAAACATCTGAATATTTATTGAGAGAATGTTGAAGTGGATTCTTCATAATATATATTGCACTTATTTTATCACACATTATAGATATGGTACCTACTTGCAACCATTAATTAAAAAATTTGAGTCTGAGTATTCTATTAATTAAAATGTCGAACTATGCCTAGGATATCAAATACGTAGACTTGGTTTCCCAATGAGATATCTTAGGATCTTTTTTACTACAATCATATGTGATTCCTTATGCTCATATTGTAACATTGCACATAAGCATACAGTAAATGTGATGTATGGTCTTTTAGAAGTCAGATATAGTAATGATCCTATTATACCTCTATACATTTTTTGGTCAACTAGTTTTTCATTTTGGTCCTTTTCTACCTGAGTAGCTGAGCTCATGAGGATTTTAAGACTCTTGCAACCTTCCATATCAAAGAAGGTGCAATTTTTCTTTTGGTTAATATTAAACCCTAAATAATATGTCAGCTCACCCATCATTCTCATCTCATATTCATTTTTCATTATTGATGAAAATTCTTCATACAATTCATTATTTGTTGATCCAAAAATAATATAAACTTCATATATCTTGATAAATAAAATTTCTACTCCTATATTCTTGACAAACAACATGATGTCTACTATCCCATTGACAAATGACTTCTCTAATAGGAATGTGCTAAGCATATCATAACATGCTCTAGATGCATGTTATAAACTATAGACTTGGTGTCAGGTTAGTGTTACGCTTGTAGTGACTACAGCATTATAGGCATGTAGGAGGTGAGGGAGACATAGAGTTCTGGTAGGAGCTAGGCTAGAAAAGGTTAGGAGAGGGATGTCTAGCTGACTTGAGGTGGGGATAGAGTTGGGAAGGATTGGTTAGGGGAGATGTGCATTTAAGAGTGAAAAGGTTATGGCAATTGAATGTGTTCGGTTGAAGGAGAAAGAGAAGAGAGGGAGGATTTTGTGCATGAGTAATGGGCCAAGGGAGATGTTGATTTTTATGAATATTAATTATCATATTTTACATAATATGTAAACAACTATTTTTATTTCTAAGATTTTAAAATAAAATTTATTATTATTATTATTATTATTATCATCATCATCATCATCATCATCATCATCATCATCATCATAATCATTATTATTATTATTATTTTATAAAATGATCAAACTACCTTATGATATATACAAATTAACTTTAAAGAATCGCTCTTGAGGCCTTAAATTATACATTATTATATCTGGTCTACATTCAACAGTAGAATACCCTAATTCTTAAAAATATATTTTGAAACATACAAATTTTTTCATGTTCATCAAAATTTTTATGGAGTGTCCATGAATCAAAGAAGACCATTTTCATTTCTGCCCTCAATTGGACTATTTGTTAAAAAAAATTTGTTGTAAACAAATTTAACCTTGAACAAAATAATGGATATTTTATTTTCTCTAAGAAAAATAATTTCAATAAAAATTAATATACAAATTTAAAAATTTAATATTGTAAAAGAAAAAGATAAACTCAATTTCTTTTTAATACAATGGATTCAAAATAACATAAATATCAAATAAATTTATTTTTAAAAATGATAGCACTATATAAGATCTCAATCCAATCTCACATGAAGAAAACTTAGCTATGTTATACATGAGGAAATATGGTTAGCATAAAATCAACTTTACAAAAAAAATAAGAAGAAGAAAAGTATCCTAAAATACCATAACTTAGACTGTTAACTTCAACTAAAATTTCATAGTAACGTATGAAAAATAAATATAATAAAATTTCATTGTAATTATTTGTTTTGCTTCAAAGTGCTTCTCAAACCCTCCTCCTTCCTCGTCACTCTTCTAGGGTTTTCCCTAGCCATTCGTCTTGGCGCGCCGCTGCCGTGCAATGCAGCCTTCGCTCTTAGGGGAGTCTTCCTTTCTTCCTTGATTCTTGTTTCTTCTTATTTTTTTAGGGTTCTCAGATGGTTCTTCCGCCTTCTTTCATTTTATGACTAGATGGTGATTAATAGACTGAATGACCCAAGTTTTTAAATGGCCATTCGAAATCTCATTTTTTTCCTAGATGCTTTATCTAGGTCGACTCCTATGGTTTTTTCTATGTTGAAAATCACTACCCATCATAGTTTAACTTATTTATAGATTTTGGAGGAGGATATAAATGCTCTTGTGGCACCTTTTGAGTTTTCTTTGGTAGGAAAATTTCCTAATCATAGGCCTACTCTTGACTCTATTCATACATATTTCTTTAACCTCAAACTCAATGGTGACTTCTCTATTACTATTGTAAATCTTAAACATGTTCTGATAAAATTGGTTAATGATTTGAACTACAGTAGAGTTTTTCACACCATTCTTATTTTGTAAACAATTACTACATGAAACTCTTCAAGTGGTCACCTTATTTTGACGTGGATGTTGAATCACCTACTATCCTGATATGGATTTCTTTCCCTAAATTATGACCCCACTTGTTCTCCCCTCGTATCCTCCATAGATTGGGATCACTATTTGGTCACCCTTTAAAAACTCATAACTCCACCTCCATTAGCTCGAGACCTTATGTTGCCTGGGTTCTTGTTGAGCTTGATATCACCAAAAGCTACCCTGATAAGGTGTGGATTGGCCCTGAAAGCTTGGGTACATTCAACAAGTTGTCATGGAGGTGTTCCCCTCCTTTTGTGTTTTCTACAAATCTCTAGGTCATTCAAAAGTTGATTGTCGTATTCTTCATCCTTATTTAAATGTTGCTCCAATGAATATTATTGAGCCTATGACCAAAGTTGATATGGTTAATAACAACCATGTTTCACATGGTTGTTCTACTGTGCCTCAAATCATTAAGGATAATCTTAGGAATAATTTATTAATTATTATTGATGATTGGTTAGTCCTTCTCATGTTAATGTTAATGTTTCTTTGGTTAAGGAGGGTATTATGAAAGCCCCAGATGATAAACCTTCAACTGCCTTTGCTTCCAATGGTTTAACTTTTCTCCTATTGTGATTTCTAACTAGCAATGGTTGTGTGAAAATATTGGGATAGAGCCCTCTGTTGTTGTTGATTTGGTTCGGCTGGGGGTTGTTGATCATACCCCTTTAGTTCAGGCCCCTTCCCTTGTTTAAAATTATATGCATACCCCTGTAGTATTGCCTCTCACTGTGATTGAACCTATCACACGGATTGTGCTGTTAACTGTGTGGATGGCTTTAAACCTTCTAAGGAAAATGTGAATGGTTCTGACTTGTCACCTTTGTACTCTAATAAATTGGATGTGTTGTCTAAAAGGGTGGAGGAGAATGATTCTATTCCTTTCATAGATGTCCCCATATCTCTTATTTCTAATGATGTGTTACATGCTCATTTGGCTCTTAAAGGATACTTATGTGGCCCAATCGGATTGGTTAGTTATTCTAATTCAACAGCTAATTGGGTTATTGGGAAGGAAAATAAAGAGCCTGGGGATGATTTTTAGGAGTTGTATGGCTTAAATGTGGTTTGTATCAATGATGAAGCATTTTTTAAGGCTCTTGGTAAACGAAGTCGTAGAAAATCAAAAAAAGAAATAATCTTTGAGATGGTTTTTTCTTCCCTTTTTTTCATTGGTCCCTCTGTTCTTGCATTTTTCTTTTGTTTTGGCTGCCTTTTGTCCTGGGTTTGGTCTTCCTTTTATCTGGTAGTTGTTGTGGTGGTTTGTGATGGTTTGGCTAATTCTTCCTTTTGGCGGTTTGGGCTTCTCTTGGTATTTGTCCCTTTCTCTTAGTAGTTTTTATTCATTTTCTATCCTTTTACTTCTTTTGGTGGCTTTTCTGTCTTCTTCAGTGGCTCTCTAATGGCTTCAAGGGGATCCTCTTGGATCGAGACTTTTGCCCCTTCAGCTTTTATTTTGGTTTTTCTTATTGTAATGTAGAAACATTCTTTGGCTCATTTGGGTTTTCTTTTCTCTTTGATTGTAGCTCTTTGGAGTATTAGCGCGCTAAACAACCTTTTAAGGACTTGTACCGAATTTTTTATTTAACTCGTAGGCCCTTCTAGGGTTTTAAATAAAAAAAAAACTTCAACCTTTGTCAATTTGGGTTATGAAATTATTTTGGCCCCTATTTAAAGAATCGTAGACTCAATTGGGATTTTATATATGCTTAAAACAATTTTGATCTTTCACACATAGTGGGGACTTTTAATCATTTTTCTTTTTATTAAGACCATCTGGTATTTTGTAAATAAAAAAATGTATTTACTTAATGATAATATTTGCTAGATTGTTCAATTTGGTTGAATATAATTAGAAATCAACATTACAAATTCATTTGGACAAGCAAAATGAGTGGAAAGGAAACAAAAATTAATAGTGACTTCAAATTTGTAATAAATCTATTTCAAGCCAAGTAAGTTCAATGACTTTAAATTTATGACATTCCCAAAAAAAAGAAATTGTTGCTAGTTAACATAATGTTTGTGGTGTTCCCTTCAAAAATTATAATTTATTTGTATCGCCTGTTGATGGAGGTAAAATCGTAGTGAAAACTGAAACAGAAATAACTCTCGGAGTTATAGAAACTCAAGCTTTGAAAGATCAAGAAAACATGGAGGCTCAGAAGTATCTTGATTACATTACTTATCTTTCAAGTAGATAAGTTATTATACATGATAAAAAATAAAGCAAGTAGAAATTTAACTAGTACAGATTATTTTCTAGCCAATGTACTATTAAGGTTTACTGAACTAAGCGCTCTTGAGGTAGCATTTTTGGTCTGTAAAAGATAAACTATTCATATTTTATAGAACTTAATAGTACCCAATAAAAAGATGAAAAGAGTAGCTTAGAAAGCCGTTGACAGTTCACTGGTTGTATCAAAGTGGAATTTCTCTGAAAAAAGATGGCCTCCTTGCATTATGAGACCCACTAACCTGATTGTTAAAATCGTGCTCTCTCTCTCTCTCTCTTCTCTCTCTCTCTCTCTCTCTCTCTCTCTCTCTCTCTCTCTTTCTCTCTCTCTCTAATTATGAGGGAGACATTACATGAGAAGATATTATTTGAGAGCAGGTTAGCTCATTGTATATCTATGTGATTTACTTGATATAATTTGCAATTTTTGTATTTTTTTTGTTCTCTCGTGATGAATAAAAATGACATTTGCTTGTAGATGTTCAGTCATACCAGTCCTACACTCCCAATGCAGCTGTCATTATTTCTCATCCCAATGCTGCTATCATTATTTCTCATCCAAAATTGCTTGATACCTTGATTGGCTTTTGCAACTTTCTGTCATTATAACTGATAGGCTTTTTAGTATCTATGGCTCCTTTGGTTGGATTTTTACATGCTTTGTGGCATAGTTAAACTATTATAATAAGTAAGTACATCTTGTTTTGGTTGAAATTTAGTTTATATTTAAGGAATTATTATTAATTTAAAATTTTTGCTTTCATCATCTATATTAAATGAATATTATTTTAGGTCTCATTTGGGACAGCTTTTGACCGTCATTTTTCGCTACTTAAAGAAATTTTTATATTAAAATGTTGTCTCTAAAAACAATAAGAAAATCGTCATTAGTTTGAGCAATTTTTTTACTACTTTCTAAAGTAACTTTATATTATAAAAAATCTTAAAAGTAGGAAAACAAACGTAGTGGCCAAAAACTGTGTCAAATGAAGCCTTAGGATTTGTTTGGGATGGCTACATCTTTTATAGGGAAAATTGCTTTTTTGAATGCTGTAATAGAAAGTAGCTTCCAAGGACAAATAATTCTCGAAAGCAGTGAAAAATTAGTTGCCAAAAAAAATTTAGTTGTAGTTTGCAAAGCAAAATAGTAAGAAAACTGTCCCAAATAATGCCTTAATCACTTAGCACATTGTAATTTCATTTCGTTTCTTTGATGTTCCTTCAACCAGAAAATGCCTTAGTATCATGGAATACCCGCAGTCTCATAAGTTCATGGGATCAACTGAGCATGTTTTATTAGAAACCTTATCATTCAATGAAAAATCAATCCCAATACTCTTATCCATCTCATTTATATGAGAGGATTTGAGAGTAATATTTATAGGTATATGTCGCTTGTTTTAATTAGATTTTTTTAATGTTTTGTCTAAAATTATTTAGATATGGGGTCAATATTTTTTATGTGACTATGTTTTCTTAATTAATTACACTCTAAGCATGAGAGTAATATTATTTATGAAGATTATTTAAGTTCATTTTTAGGATCATATAATATTTAGATTGGCATTTAATTTTTTAGGGATAGTGTGAGTGTATTTAGAAAACTCGACTAAGATCCTGTAATGTCATTTTTTTATTATACCACTGGATCAACATGTCACATTGGAGGGCTATATGTTGTAATATTCATGTAGCCTAATTAGCAAGTATAAGTTATCTCTTTGTACATATCCCAAGTATAAGTTACCATTGGATCAACTTGTCAACATATGGAGCAAGCTTATGACTCAATGAGATGGCCCACTTTGGTGAAAGCTTTAGACTATTTTGGTTTTCCTACCAAATTCTCTAAACTAATTATGGAATGTGTTCTTAATCCCACCTTCTTTTTGTTAGTCAATGGCAATTTCACTAATTGGATTGAAGCTAGGAGTGATTTTTGACAAGGTTGCCCTTTATCCCCTTTCTTACTTATTATTTTCTCTCAACTCTTATCAAATGCTTTTTTGTAAAGAAAAGAGTCAATTGGAGTTTGTGTTAGTTCAAATGGGCCAAAGATTTCACACTTACTTTTTGTTGTTGACATAATTATCTTCTCTGAAGCAAGGTTGAAGATGGTGAAGGAGATTAAAGGTATCTTAATGTATTTTTGTGGCTGGACAAGGCAAAAGGTAAATATTACCAAATCAGGAATTTTGTTTGGTAAATCTATGAAAAGAACGAAAAGAAGAGTAATTACTCAAATTATGGATTTCAAATCAGTGAAGGAATTTTCTTATTTGGGTATCAAGATAGCATTGAGAAGACAAGTAAAAGTAGATTTTCAATTCATTATTGACAAAGTTTTGAAAATGCTGAACATTTGGGGTGGCAAATTCATTTCTTTAGCCGGGAGGATCACACTTGTCAAGTCAGTTCTATTCTCTTATCCAACCTTTCATTCTACCCTTTCATTGATTCCAAAGGTGTTTTAAATGAGATAGATAAGCTTTGCATAAGCTTTATCTGGAACAAAAAGGGCGGAGGTTTTGGGCTTCACTATGTCAACTGGGATGTTATGTGTAGACCGAAGCTTTGTGGAGGCCGAGGGCTACATCATTGTTCTAAAAAGGTTGGACTGTTAAGAGCCAAACTAGCTTGGAAGTACTGTCAAGACAATAAATCATTGTTGCATAAGGTCTTTTTTCTGAAATATGGCTCAATTTGGGATGCTGGAGCTTCTAAGAAAGCAGGTTCAGTGGCTTGGAAATTAATTCAACATGGAGGAAGATTCCATAAACCAATTGTTAGATGGAGTATTACTAATGGTGAATCCAGTGATGTTTTCAAAGATACTTGGATTATGGACAAAAACATTGATAAATGGCCAACTTTTGTGATAGCTCAGGAAAATAGTGAAACAACGGTTGACATGTTCATTTCTAATGGTAGCTAAGATGTAAGGAAATTGAATAACTTCTTTGGGAAGAACCTTGTGGATATTATTACAAAAATATTGATTTCACCTGATCTACTTGAAGACAAATTGGAGCTTATTCAACAGAATTCCAATAAAACTATTTCTGCATTAGCAGTTGAAGCATTGGAACAAGATCACTTTGTTTCTAGAGATTGGCATTGGCTTTAAAAGGTTAAACTTACTCCATGGGTGGACACCTTTTGGTGGAGAATGCTTAACAATGCAATTCCTACTTTCCATTACTTATCATATAGAAGATTGCAAGGGAAGCATAGCTTTCCAAGGGGTTGTGATGATGTTGAAGACATTGAGCATGTTGTCATCAATTATAAGAAGCTGAAGGATGCTATTTTGTATTTAAATAATTAGGGATTCTGAATTATGTCTTTCTAATCCTTTGAGAACTACTGTAAATTGCTGGAGAATCAAAATCATTGGGTGGTTAATTTGTTTTGCAACATTGTATTCTTCTCTTGGAAGGCTAGGAATGAGTTGATTCATGGTGGAAAGGATTGCAGCCCATTAATGACTCCTACTAATGCCGTCAGTTATGTTGCAATTTCAAACTCCTTTAATTATTTTAACTCGGGTATTTGGGATGCTAATCAACCTTTTAGGTTGTTGGATAATCATTGGCATCCACCTTCACCCGATTGGATCAAAGTTAATGTGGATGCTTCACTATTATCATCTTACAAGGATAGAATTGGTAGTGTGTTTCGAGATTGCAAGGGGAGACTTCTACTAGCTTTTGGTCATTCTTGTGTTCATTGGGATATATCAAGATTTGAGCTTCAAGTTGTTCAATCAATAAAGGAAGTCATTAAAGATTGAATGTTTGCTTACAAGGGTTTAATCATTGAAGGTGATAATAAAAACATTATCAAAACTCTTCAGAAGGTTGTTAGAAGAGGCGGACAAGGATTGGAGGATCTTTCCTTCATCAAAGATTTCAATTTGTTATCTTTAATTGTATAGATAGGAAATGTAATAACTTAGTGGATCATTGTGCTAACTATGCTATTTTTAGTTCTTTTATTTGGGAAGACATTGTCATGAATAAGGTTCCTCCTTCTTTTATTAACCTGGTAAAGGAGGAATCAGAAGCTTGTAGGTTGTAGTGTGTATTTCCTTCCTTGTTATTATTGCAATTTGTTGCATTTTCTTAAAAAAAAATAGATTTGGGTGAAAATGTGCATCGATGTTCTACTTTCAAAGCTCACATCAATTTGTTCACTAGCATAATGTTCTCCATAGTAGTTTCATTGAGTAGTTTAGAGGCGCAAGACATGGCTTCCTGAGATTTAGAGATACTAGACATACAAGGTTATTATTTTGAATGCTATGCCACACTCAAGATAGAGGGAGTTTGTTTGATTAAAATAAAATAAAAAATATCTTTAAATGGAAAAATAACTTTTCTTTCTTCAACATGGAAAAATTATAAGTGATGTTCTTTTTCGTGTAAATAAACTGAAAATCTCAGAAATGTTCTTTTCAAAAACATCCCTTCTCACATGTAATGAAAAAATTCTACAATCATTTCTACTGCATGTGAGAAGTTATCTACTGGTAATACTTTGTAGTTCTTTCTGCTTCTTTTTTCTCAATTAATGCAAATTCTGTTTTTGCTTCTTCAAAAAAAAAGTGAGAAGTTATCTATTTCTAGCACTACTTCTAGGTAAAATAATTTCTTCAATGTTATATTAAATATCTAAAAATCACTTTGAAATAAAAAAAAATGCTTTCAACAACCATATTAAAATTTTGAATTATAAGGTTATTCAAATAGAATAAAAAGATGTATTGGTTTATCATAGATTATGATCGAGATCATATAATATGATTAGTTTATTTTTTATCATACTAGTTAATTGAGTTAATTATATGATTAAATAGATTTTAATTAAGAAATTGAAGGAATAATATGATGCACATTCTACAACAATATTATCAGTTTATAATTTAAATTCGATTGAGATAATAATTCAAATCATGTATTATAATATAATTCATATAGTATAATCTGTTCATTATTATAATAATATTAATTAACATAACTTTATCTTATGAATACTCTCCTAAAATGACTAATCATACAATTTGTTGTAAATTAATCAAGAAATTAATAACTTACCACCAAATTTTCTTGAATAAATTCATGTGTAATATATCTAGGAGTCTACAAGTTTAAACTGATTTTATGAAATGAATTGATGTCTTAACCTATTTTCCTACATGAAAAGCATCACATAAAAGTTATTATCCATCATCAAGGCTTTTTTCACTGCTAGCGTTCCCGTCTAGTGCAATCCCGTATCGGTGGTGCTCCTCGCCCCCTCGCCTCTGTTTCCTCCAGGGAAGTCTTCCTTTTTTCCCTCTTGTTCTATTGTGGTGTAATTTGGTTTTTGTTTTGCTTTTGTTTTTACCTCCTCCAGTGTCCTTGGCCGAAATGGCAGGGAAACGCCTGTGCGATCCTAGATTTTTAGATGGTCCATTCAAATCTCGATCTTTTCTCGAAGCTCTTGCTGTTATTTCCTCTAATGGTAGATTTCCAGATCTCAAACATACTTCTTTTCGTGGCTTACCATCACTTTGGATTTCGGAGGAAGAAATCACTGCCCAAGTGGTTCCTTTTCAATTTTTGTTAGTTGGCTTCTTTCCATCTAAGCACCCTTCTCCTGAATCGATTCAAAGGTTTTTTTTCATCTTTAAGCTAGTGGTGATGTCCCGGTTATGTTGCTTGATCAGTCACATATTTTGATTAAAATAAATAATGATCTTGATTATAGTAGGGTTTTCTATCAAAGATATTACTTAGTTAATAATTTCTATATGAAATTGACCAAATGGTCACCTCTTATTGATGTTGGGGTTGAGTCTCCTGTTATCCCTATTTGGGGTTCTTTCCCTAATCTACGCTCTCATCTGTTCTCCCCACGTATCCTTTATGGATTGGGTTTGATTTTTGGTAGTCCATTGAAGGTTGATAATGCTACTTCCATGGGTTCTCAACCTTCTGTGGCCCGTGTTCTAGTTGAGCTTGACATCACAAAAATTTATCCTGACAAAGTCTAGTTGGGTCCTGAAAAACTAGGTTATATTCAGCAAGTTGCTATGGAGGTTTTCCCAGCTTGTTGTGCTTTGTAAATGTATAGGGAATTTGAGTGGTGATTGTCAGTCACATTAGTCCGCTGCCCCACCTACTGCTGCTCCTATTATCTCTAAACCGATGAATGTTAATGTTAGCTGTGAGGGGGATAGGGTGGCTAATACTGGACCTTCTATTACCAATGAATTGGTTATGGAATTGAGTACTATTATTGTTGCTAATGGGAATGATGTTGGATTTGACCTTACTGTATCTAATAATGTTGATGAATTAATTCTTAATATTTTTTATTTGCCTATCATTTCTGATTTGCCCGTTACCGATGTTGTTGCTCATCAGCTTGTTTTTGAGGTGGGGTGTTTGGTGGTGCCTGATCTGGGTGGTGTCGATGCCTCTATGGTTCTTGCGGCTGTTGTGGATGTTTTGACCCTCCAACGGTTGCTCTAGAGGGGGTTCCAGTTCCTACAGGTTTCTTAACCTTAAATAATCTCGTTTCTATTGGGGAGAATATGGAGCCTTTAGCTTTTGTTTGTTCTAACAGAAATGGTGTTGAAGGAGTAGATGTTTCCTTGAATGCCAATAATTATTTAACTAACCTTATAGCTAGTCCGACTTGTACTGAGGATGTGGAGGTGTCGGGTGATGATTCAGTTTCATTAAATTCTTAGGGGGTTGGAGCTTCGGATGGGCAAGGTATTAATGTGAGTTCTAACCTGCATATTTCTTCCAGTCATTCGAAGGTGCCACTAGTTGATGTGCCTATTTCTATTGTCTCCAATATTGATATGTTAGCTCATCTTGCTTCGGATAATGTTGTGAGGCAAGGTGATGTTTAGATGATGGCAATCTTCAGCAGGAGGGTAGGAAATTAACGAGTTAGATTTGGATGCTCGGGGCAACTTTGACTTAAGTCTTCTCCAAATTACGGATGTTGGTTTTTTCAAAAATAATGTTAAGCAGAGAAAACATAAATCCAAAAATAAATGAGTTCTCTTTTTGGAGTTATTGATTTTGGGTTTTATGGTTACTCTGCAACTATTTTTATTTACTACGATGGAATCGGGTCAGGACAATGACAAAGCAGGTTTCTTGCATGCACCTCGGATAGCCATGGCTTGGTTGGCAACCTAGGTGGTTCTTTCTCTTTCTTTTTTGGTGGATTTTTGGTTGTCTCCTTCTTTCTCTCCTTGGATGGCCCAAGCTTAGAAACTAGGTGGCAGTCTGAGTCCAATTATCTTTGGGAATTCTTCTTGATTTTGTTCAGATTACTTGGCTCTATCGTTGAATATATTTCTCTCATTGTAATCTTCATCTCTAAGGCCATCTTTTGGTCTTGTGTTGTATTTCTCTTTCTATCTAATGTATTCTCTTTTGTGTTATAAAAAAAAACATAAATGGTTATTATCCACCATCACTTTCCCAAAATCCAAAATCCACACACCCCCATACACGCGTGCGTGTGCACTACTAGGGTTTACCCTAGCCAATCTTCGTGGAGGTACCATAGTGCGTCGTTGCTCGCATTGTGGTCTTTACTCTCAGGAAAGTTCTCTTCTTCCTTGATTTTTTTTCTCTACATTTCTTGTTGATATTTTTGAGGGTTTTCTAGCATTTTTTCCACCTTCAGTCATTCTTTTACTGAATGGAGGTTAATCGGCTGAATGATCCAGGATTTTTTAAGTGGGCAATTGAAATCTCGATCATTCATATATGCTCTATCTGGATTAGCACCTTTAATTTTTCTTGAGTTGAAAGTCACTACCCATCATAGTTTACCCTCATTATGGATTTCATAGGAGGAGATTATTTCTCTAGTAGAACCTTTTGAGTTTGCTTTGGATAAAAAATTTCCAAGCTGTTGACCTACTCTTGACTCAATTCATTGATATTTCTTTAACCTCAAACTTAATGGAAGTATCTCTGTTACTATGTTGAATCATAAACATATGCTAATAAAATTGGTTATTGATTTGGACTATAGTAGAGTCTTTTCTCACCATTCATATTTTGTGCTACATGAAAATCCTTAAGTGGTCTCCTTTTTTTTATGTGAATGTGGAATCACCTATTATCCCTATATGGATCTCTTTACCTAACTTACGACCCCACCTATTTTCCCCCTGTATCCTTCAGGGATTGGGATCTTTATTTGGTCATCTTTATAAACTGATAATGCCACCTCTATTGGTTCATGGCCCTTTATTTCCCATGTTCTGGTTGAGATTGATATCACCAAAAGCTATTCTGATAAGGTGTACATCGGCCCTCAAAATCTTGGGTACATTCAGCATGTTGATATGGAGGAGCTCCCCTCCTTTTGTGGTGTTTGCAAATCTTTGGGCCATTCCAAAGCTCATTACTGTGTTTTGCATCGTTGCTTAATTAATCTTCCAGTTAATATACCCTAGCGGCTAACTAATGTTGATATAGCTACCACTAAGCTTGTTTCGAAGGGGTGTTCTATTGTTGTTCCTCAGAACACTACCATGGAAAATTTTAAGAATCATTCATTAATAATGTTGTTAATGTGGTTGACCCATCTAATGATGTTATTAATTTGGCTAATGAGGGAAATATGAATGTCTTGGATGTTATTCTTGCTACTGCTCCTATCTTTAATAATTTAATTATTTCTCCTTTTGTGATTTATGATGAGCATCGGGTTTATGAAAATGAGGGGATTATGCCCTCTATCTATTGGTAATGCTTTTGCCTTGTCAAAAATTTATTGTAACCCCTTAGTTTAGAACTGTTCTATTGATCAAGAAATTATGATTGATCTAGTTGTGCTGGAATGTTAAGTTAATCAGGTGGATAGGCTTGAGACTACTGCAAACCTGGATTTAAGGATTATAATTTTGATGATAATAAACATTTCTGTGTTCTATTTTGATTGGCTAATATTTTAGGTACAAATAATCAAATACAATTCAAGCAAACTCAAGATTAGGTCCACGTGTGTTTAAATGTAATTTTTCCCTTTCTTGAGTCAAATGTAATGTAATTAATCCCTAGCTAAGTAACCTTGCACACACACACTCAGGGGTAGAGTTTTAGTGAGTTAGAGTTTCTATTTCAAATTTTGTTCATATCATCCTAGACGATATTCATATTGTCCTGGACGATCCAGTGAAAATAGAAACCCTAATTAGGCCGACCATATTAAGTTAGTTTGATTAAGTAGATCATCCTGGATGATATACCCATCGTCCAGGATGATAGGCTCAAATCAAAAATTCTCAGGCTCTAGAGTAAGTTAGGCAAGTTTTTATTTTTAGAGATTTAGTCTGATCATCCCGTACGATACGTGTATCATCCTAGATGATCCATTACAATCATGCATAAATTAGTCTGGTAATTAAGGAAAGTAATTAATATTTAATTGATACGATTATATCATCCTGGATGATCGCCATATCATCCGGGATGATGTTGCAAATCTGGTTTTGATGATGACAAATATGTTTCCAGTGTGTTTTGCTTGGCTAATCTGTTTCAGGCACAAAAGACCGCGAGCCACTCAAGCCAACTCAAGATCGGGTCCAAGTGTGTCAAATGTATGATTTTTCTTTTTATTGAGTCAATTGTAATATAACTGATTCCCTAGCTAAGTAACCTTGAACACACACACTCAATGAGAGAGATTGAGTGAATTAGAGTTTCTGTTAAAAATTTGTTCATATCGTCCTAAATGATATCCACATCGTCCTGGACGATCCAGTTAAAACAGAAACCCTAATTAGGGCGACTAAGTTAAGAGGGTCTGATTGAGCCGATCGTCCTGGACGATCTACGGATCGTACGGGACGATATTCCCAAATCAGAAATTCTCAGCCGCCAGATCAAGTTAGGCAAGTTCTTATTTTTAGATACTTGGTCTGATCGTCCCGGACGATACGTGTATCGTCCCGGACGATCTAGTACAATCATGCCTAATTTAATCTGGTAATTAAGGAAAGCAATTAATTTTTGGTTGATACGATCATATCGTCCTGGACGATCGCAGGATCGTCCCGGACGATCTTGATCGTCTAGTGCATTTAAGCTGTACGTCCAGAACTATGTACAGGACGATTTGGGGCCTTTTTGAACTAATCGTACCGGACGATGACCCTATCGTCCGGGACGATCAAGTCATTTTTTGGTCATCCAGCACAGATTTCTCTGGACGACCCGAACTGTCTTCTGGACGATTTCCCTCAATTTGAACTAATCGTCCCGGACGATAGCAGGATCGTACGGGACGATATGAACAATCTTTTCTACTGATCGTCCAGAAGAGCCAGATCGTCCAGGCTAAAACAGCTGAATTTGAACTGATCGTACAGGACGATCTACCGATCATCCTGGACGATCTTGGCCGACCAGTTGAGATTTAGGGCAAATTTTAAGCCCTCCTTTAAAAGAACTTTTTCCAATTTTTGGAAATATCTTTTGCTGCCTTCCTTCCCTGAGAAACCCTAGAGAGAGAGAGAGAGAGTTGGGAGAGAGAGAGAAGATCTTGTGAGGGGGAGTTAGTGAGGGATTCACTAAGGTTGCTCCGAGCACGGATCAGAGTCATCTTCTCCGCTCATCGTCTTTCGTCTAGTCAGTGTTCGTCGTGGGAGGATCGTTCGCAAGAAGATCCGGGGTTCTCTGCCCGCTTCAGGTGGAAGCAAAAGGAGTTCGTAGGTTCTCTGCCTGCTTCAGGAGGAAGCGAAAGGAGTTCGAAGGTTCTCTGCCTGCTTCAGGAGGAAGCGAAAGGAGGTCGGGTTCTCTGCCTCACCGTGTGGTGAAAAGGAGATTTTTGTACAGGCTTCTCCGCCTTGCTGTGGGAGCAAAAGGAGAGACACTTCTGTTTAGTGCAATACCCGGAGGGGAGGCTCCGGGGAGTGGACGTAGGTCAAGTTGACCGAACCACTATAAAATCTGGTTTGCTTTTCTGATTCAATTCTGCACTTTAATTTTTTCTGATATTAACTGCTTGGGTGAATATCTGTGGTTGATCTTTTTATTGTTGTTTTAATTTGTTTCCGCTGCACGTTATAAAAATATTTTCATAGTTATCGTGAAATTTTTAAATAACCAATTCACCCCCCCTCTTGGTTAGCCTCGGGACTAGTTCACTAGGGCTTAACATCCCTATCGAACTTTCAAGTGGTATCAGAGAGGGATTCAAAATTTAAGTTTAAAAACTTTTGAATTTGATCCATGGCTAACTGTAATAATCGTAATACTGCTGAAGGATATTCTATTACAAGACCACCGTTGTTTGACAATATTCCTTTTGATTTTTGGAAAATACGCATGTCTACTTTTCTACAGTCTATTGATTATCGCATGTGGATGTTAGTTAAGGACGGATACGAACCACCTTTTAGACTGATTAACAATGTAAAAACTGAGCTGCCTTTTACTAATTGGACGTTTGATGATCGCGATTTAGCACAGTTAAATGCAAAATGCTTGAACTGTTTCTTTTGTGCTTTAAAATCCGAAGACTATATGCGTGTTTCTACTTGTACAACGGGAAAGGAAATCTGGGATAGATTATGCATAACATACGAAGGTACAACTGAAGTCAAATAGTCTAGGTTAAACATCTTGCTATATGATTACGAACTTTTTCGCATGAAACCTAGTGAGACTATTTCAAAAATGTACACAAGGTTCACTCAGATTGTTACCTCTTTGCATGTTCTAGGTAGAGAACTTACTAACTACGAAAGAGTGAACAAAATTCTAAGATGTTTGCCTGCTTCTTATAATGCTAAGATTACTGCTATTACTGAATCTAAAGATTTAAACACTTACTCTATTGACAGCTTACTTGGATCACTTATTGCTTACGAGCAAGGGGTGAACCAAAGGCAACTTGATGCAGGTGATCGCAAGAAAGAAAAGACAGTGGCACTAAAGGCCAAGGATTCAGATGCTAGCTCTTCCGGGTCTGATAGCGATGATGTTGCCTTAATCACAAGGCAATTCAAAAGCTTTCTAAGGAAGAAACATAAGAACTATCAGAAGTGGAACAAGGGTAAGTCCAATAAAAATTTTAAGAGTTCATCTGAATCTATTTGTTTTGAATGCAGGAAGCCTGGACACATAAAGGCTGATTGTCCAACACTTAAAGCTCACCCAAGCAAGGAGAAGGGTGAGGAGAAACCAAAGTTCAGAAAGGACAAGAAGCGGATTCAGAAGGCGTTCTGGGCAGACTCTGCATCCGACTCTTCTGAGACTGAAGCTGAAGAGGAGGAAACAAACTTGTGTCTTATGGCTGATGATCACCCTGGTCAGTCGGATCAGGAAGAGGTATGTGAGCTTACTTACGATCAATTATTTGAAGTTTCTGAAAGAATTCATACATCGTATAAGAAGCTTAAGAAAACTCATGCTAGTTTGAAATTAGATTACTTAACATTGCAAAAAGAGCATGATTCTGTAGTTAAAGATCATTCCACACTTGATTCAAATCACATGTCTTTGCTGGATGAATTCGATGAGTTGAATAAAAAATATTCTGATTTAGTTTCTGAGCATGATTCATTGAAAACTACGCATGTGGACTTAGAAAGAGCTTTTAAAGAATTAGATACAATGGCATGTGAAGTAGAAAGTAGCAAGGGAACCTTGAAATTTGAAATTGCAAGTTTAAAGAAAGAAAATGAGTTTTTGAAAGTAAAGATCAGTGCTTTTGAAAAGAACAAAACACCGCCTACTTTTGAACAGTTTTATGCACCGCCACCGCCTACTGTTGCAAGTTCTTCAAAGCATGTTTCATATACATCTAGGAAGAGGCATTATCATCCACGTAGATTAGTTAACCCTTTTCCTAGTGTTAGATGTTTTTCATGTGGCATGTTAGGACATATTTCTCACACCTGCACTATTCACCATAGTACACATTGGGTGTGGAAACCCAAACTGCCTGTTTCACAGCACAGCACGCATGCATTGCATTCTTCTTTTCATAAGAAGGAACCCAAACCTGTTTGGGTTCCTAAGACTGACGTTTGATACTTTTATAGGTGTGCTCTCACACAAGACCTCGTGAGAGCATGTGGTACCTGGACAGTGGATGTTCTAGACATATGACTGGAGATGCAAATCTGGTTTTGATGATGACAAACATGTTTCCAGTGTGTTTTGCTTGGCTAATCTGTTTCAGGCACAAAAGACCGCGAGCCACTCAAGCCAACTCAAGATCGGGTCCAAGTGTGTCAAATGTATGATTTTTCCTTTTATTGAGTCAATTGTAATGTAACTGATTCCCTAGCTAAGTAACCTTGCACACACACACTCAGGGAGAGAGATTAAGTGAATTAGAGTTTCTGTTGAAAATTTGTTCAGATCGTCCTGGACGATATCCACATCGTCCTGGACGATCCAGTTAAAACAGAAACCCTAATTAGGGCGACTAAGTTAAGAAGGTCTGATTAAGCAGATCGTCCTGGACGATCTTTGGATCGTACGGGACGATATTCTCAAATCAGAAATTCCCAGCCGCCAGATTAAGTTAGGCAAGTTTTATTTTAAGTATTTTGGTCTGATCATCCCGGACGATACGTGTATCGTCCTGGACGATTCACTACAATCATGCCTAAATTAGTCTGGTAATTAAGGAAAGCAATTAATGTTTAATTGATACGATCACATCATCCTGGACGATCGCAGGATCGTCCCGGATGATCGTGATCGTCTTGTGCATTTCAGCTGTACGTCCAGAACTATGTACAGGACGATTTGGGGCCTTTTTGAACTAATCGTACCGGACGATTACCCTATCGTCCGGGACGATCAAGTCATTTTTTGGTCGTCCAGCACAGATTACTCTGGACGACCCGAACTGTCTTCTGGATGATTTCCTTCAATTTGAACTAATCGTCCCGGACGATCGCAGGATCGTACGGGACGATATGAACAACTTTTTTTACTGATCGTCCAGAAGAGCCAGATCGTCCAGGCTGAAACAGCTGAATTTGAACTGATCGTACAGGACGATCTATCGATCGTCCTGGACGATCTTGGCCGACAAGTTGAGATTTAGGGCAAATTTTAAGCCCTCCTTTAAAAGAACTTTTTCCAATTTTTGGAAAAATCTTTTGCTGCCTTCCTTCCCTGAGAAACCCTAGAGAAAAGAGAGAGTTGGGAGAGAGAGAAGAGATCTTGTGAGGGGGAGTTAGTGAGGGATTCACTAAGGTTGCTCCAAGCATGGATCAGAGTCATCTTCTCCGCTCGTCGTCTGTCGTCTAGTCGGTGTTCTTCGTGGGAGGATCGTTCGCAAGAAGATCCGGGTTCTCTGCCCGCTTCAGGAGGAAGCGAAAGGAGTTTGTGGGTTCTCTGCCCGCTTCAGGTGGAAGCAAAAGGAATTCGAAGGTTCTCTTCCTGCTTCATGAGGAAGCGAAAGGAGGTCAGGTTCTCTGCCTCACCGTGTGGTGAAAAGGAGGTGTTTTATACAGGCTTCTCCGCCTTGCTGTGGGAGCAAAAGGAGAGTCACTTTCGTTTAGTGCAATACCCGGAGGGGAGGCTCCGGGGAGTGGACGTAGGTCAAGTTGACCGAACCACTATAAAATCTGGTTTGCTTTTCTGATTCAGTTTTGCATTTTACTTTTCAATATAAACTGCTTGGGTGAATATCGTTGGTTGATCTTTTCGTTATTGTTTACTTGTTTCCGCTGCTAAGTATCGAAAAGATTTTTGTAGTTATCGTGAAATTTTTAAATAACCAATTCACCCCCCCTCTTGGTTAGCCTCGGGACTAGTTCACTAGGGCTTAACATCCCTTTCGAACTTTCAGAGACTACAAACTTGTGTTTCATGGTAGATGACTATCCTGGTCAATCTGACCAAGAAGAGGTATGTGAGCTAACCTACGATTAATTACTTGAAGTTTCTAAAAAAATCCATTCATCATATAGGAAACTTAAGAAAATGCATACTAGCCTAAAATTGAAATTCTTAAACTTAGGAAAATAACATAAAATTTTGATTAAGGATCATTCTATGCTTGATAGCAATCACATCTCATTACTTGATGAATTTGATGAGTTGAATAAAAACCATTCTGATTTGATTATTGAGCATGATTCATTAAAAGCATTACATGTTGAATTAGAGACTACATTTAAGGAATTAGAAACTCATACATCTGATTTAGATAGTAGTGAGCATTATTTGAAATTTTAAATTACAAGTCTTAAGAAGGAAAATGAATTTCTAAGTGTGAAAATTAGTGCATATGAGAATAATGAAACACCTCCTACTTTTACATAATTTTATGCACCTACACTATTTAAAGAATCTAATTCAAAATCATCAAATCATGTTTCATTTAAACCTAGGAAGAGGCACTATCACCCACAAAGATAAGTTAACCCTTTTCCTGGCATTAGATGTTTTCTTGTGGCATGTTATGACATATCTCTCACACCTGTACTGTTCACCGTAGCACACAGTGGGTGTGGAAGCATAAATTGCATGCTTCAGAGCACAGCACACATATATTGCATTCTTTTTTTCATAAGAAGGAACCCAAACTTATTTGGGTTCCTAAATCTGACATTTGATAATTTTGTAGGGTTGCTCTCACACAAGACCTCATGAGAGCACGTGGTACTTGGACAGCGGATACTCAAGACATATGACTGGAGATACAAATTAATTCATTTCCCTGGAGGCCAAGGCTGGAGGCCAAGGCTGGAGGCAAGGTCACTCTTAGAGATAATACCACCAGGAAAGTGGTAGGTGCAGGTATAATCAGAAACTCTAAGAACCTTTTAATTAAAAATATTTTACTTATAGATGGATTAAAGCACAACTTGCTTAGCATCAGTCAGCTCTGTGATAATGGTTTTAGCATCAAGTTCCTGACAAATACTTGCATCAAAAGCTTAAATAATAACACTATTTTGCAGGGCAAGAGAATCAACAATTTCTACATGCTTGATTTAAATAATATTGAATGTGCTACTTTATTTTGCTTAAAAAGTGCTGCTGATGAGTCTTGGTTGTGGAACAGGAGATTATGTCATGCCAGTATGAAAACCCTTAGAAGAGTCACCCAAAAAGACTTAATTAAGGTGTCCCCAAGCTTAAGTTCACTATGGACCACCTGTGTGATGCCTGTCAATTAGGGAAGCAAGTCCAATCCTCTTTCCACTCCATTAAGGATATCAGCACCTCTAGACCTTTAGAAGTCCTTCACATGGATCTCTTTGGTCCCATTAGCACTGCCAGCTTAGGGGGTAAAGTCTATAGATTTGTGATTGTTGATGATTACTCGAGATTCACTTGGATTAGATTTTTATCACATAAATCTAAGTCATTTGATGAATTTAAATCTTTATAAACTTGGATTCAGAAGAACTTATGTTGTGAGATCTTGACTATTCATAGTGATCATTATGGAGAGTTTAAAAATGTAAGATTTGGAATATTCTATGAGCAGCAAGGGATTAGCCATAACTTTTCAGCTCTTAGGACCCCTCAGCAAAATGGGGTAGCTGAAAGAAAGAATAGGACCTTAGTGGAAGCTGCTAGAGCCATGCTTACTAAGTATTCACTTCCAAAATACTTTTGGGCAGAAGTGGTGAACACTGCCTATAATGTGCTGAATAGGGTGAATGTTAGATCCAATTTGAATTAGACACCTTATGAGATCATTAAGGGTAGAACTCCAAACCTATCCTACCTCCATATCTTTGGCTGTAAGGTTTTCATTCTGAACAATAGAAAATCATCCTTAGGAAAATTTGACCCCAAATATGATGAAGGAGTATTCTTAGGTTATTCTAGTGTGGGAAAATCCTTTAGGGTGTTTAATAAGAGGACTTTGGTGGTGGAGGAGACAACTCAAGTGGTGTTTGATGAATCTGATCCTAAGGAGACTAGAGTTGAGGAAGAAAAAGATGTAAGAGACAATACCCAAGGAGTCAAAAATACAAATCTGGAGGAAAGGGTAAAACCTCAAAACACTTTGCCTAGAGATTGGAGATATGCTTTGAGTCATCCTAAAGAACTAATCTTAGGAGACCCTTCTAAAGGTGTTAGAACTAGGCATGGTCTTAGGAAGGAAGTAAACCATTCTGCCTTTATCTCAATGACTAAACCCACCAACATCAATCAAGCCCTTTCTGATGATTTTTAGATCTTATCTATGTAAGAGGAATTGAACCAATTTATAAGGAACGATGTTTGGGAGTTACTAAAAAGACCTAGGAATATCATTTGGCATAAGTATTAATTTGGAATAAATAAATAAGTTGGAAACTTGTCTTTTGCAAGTTGGGTGCAATTTGAAGTGTGAGGGTGTGGGAGAAGAGTATTCAACATTTCTCTTTGAGTTGTTTGGGGTGGTGTAGGAATGTTGGAGAGCATACATATGCTTTGTGTTTCAATTTTGAGCATTCTTGGGTCTAACATAAAGTGTTTTGGTTATGTTGGAAAGTGATACATGCATAGCTGCGTTCCATTTTTATATATGAAGAGCCTCATGTTGTGTTTTGGGAAGAAGAATGTGTTGGGAATTCATTTTATCTGGAAGTATACATATTGAAATTGATTCTTGCTAAGTAGCATACATTTTAAAATTGCTTTAATAATTTGATTTGATTTATATTTTTAAATATTCACTTATTTGTCAATTCATAGCAGCTTCTATATTTGTATCCATGAAATTTTGACACAACTTTCTCTCTTCGCATTATTTGCGAGTTACTGATGGAGATAATTGGAAGCTAAAGCTAGGGATATCAATCGCCTCCATTTCTTTCAAATGGAAGCTCTATAGCCGGAACCATAGTTGACTTGCTCCGATGAGGTGAGCATTATGGTTTATTTATATTCACATGTATATTCAAGGATTAGTGAAACCGATTGTAATCCTACACAACACTACTAGCATTTAGGGACAATAATTAAGGATTAGTCTTAGTGAACTTAGGCAAAGACTAGGACTCATATATACATCCTTTAGGGATTAAATATCATACATAGAGAACTTAGTGACACTACACCCTAGGAATAATATAAACCATTGATTTGACAACAATAAAACTCAAATAACAATCAATCAATAATTAATTCTTCTTTAAGATTTGAAAGCTCCAATAATTAATAATAACTAGAATAAAATTTATAAAAATATCAAACCTTTCTCAATCAACCACAATCAATACATATAATCATTGAAAGATAAAATTCAAACCCAAATTTCATTAACTCTTAATTAATGTTCTAATTACTCCTTGCTTGAATATTAATTAAATGAATTCATTAAAAATAAAACAAAATGCAAAGACATAAAACAAATTCAAATAAAAATGAAATAAAGATAATAAAACTTTAATATCAATTTAAAATGAAAATTTTTTATTAAAACTTAATTTTAATTCATTAAATAATTAAATTCATCTATAGTTAATTAAATACAATAAAAATAACTCAAAAATATATTAAAAATTGAATAAAATTAAATAAAATCTAGAGATGAATAATTCAAATTTTAATGAAACTTTTGAATAAAATTTAATTAATAATTTATTATCATTAATTAAAATTGACGTAAGAAAATTGAAAAATCAATTTAAATCTCTAAATAATTCAATAAGAACCCAGAAATTTAATAATTGACCCAAACTTCATTCAACCATTAACTTAATCATTTAAGTCATTTAATAATCAATTAATTTAAAATTTTATCAACTATTAAGCTTCAACCAATTAAACTCTTTAATCTATATCGATTTCTGCTTAGTAACCCAAGCCTACGAGGCTATTAATTTAGCCCCAAGGAATGTGAAATAAACTTCACGGCCCTAGTGTAAATAAAGGTAGTAATTAATTAACATTTCAAATACATTCTAAAACTAATTTTAAGATATTAATACTTAATCTTAAATTAAAATCCCTTAAGCATTTCAACAAATCAAGACACCAGACAACTTTAATAAATTACCAAGTCTAGGACATATCTAAGCATATAGCCTTCTGCACACATTTTAGATGGTTTGCTAGTACAACTGACTTTAGATTTAGGCTAGGCTGGTGTTTACATTCTTGCTACTTGTGTGCCAAGTTTTTCGTGGCATTCACTGCATGTTGTTTGCAAAATTGATTGATTAAAGGGATTGTTTATTCATTTATGTAATATGTGAATTGATTTAATAGGTGCTAGATTACTACTATGTTTAGAATGAATTGGATGCTCATAGAGTTTTTTGTAGGTGATAATTCTCATGCAGGGCTAAGTCGAGGGGGTAAAATTAAATGATTTAAATTGACAAATTTTTTGAAGGTGCAAAATGTTAAGTCCCCCTTAGAATATAATTTGATTAAGTTAAGAGTTATGAAAGTGTAGCTTTGAGGTGGAACACACATCCAACTTGGTATCCAAAGAGGAGGCAACATCCCTTAGGAGAGAGTTCCCTTCTATTTGGAGATTCAAGTTAGGATGATTTCTCAAAATTCAAAAAGAGAAAAAAAAAACCCCTTCAGAGAGGAGTTTCTTATCATTTGGATATCCAAACCTGATGAATCCAAGGAGCTCGCAGAAATACGAAGAAGTGAAGATAAAGAGTATCCCACTCAGAGTCACTTACGTCAATCTTAGGATTAGAATTCGGGCTATTGTCAGTGGTGCCTGACCACTTTTAAATTTTCTAGACCCTCTGTTGTAATATTAAGTGGCACTGGCCACATGAACATTGTATTAAATTTAATTGATTTGATTTGATTTGATTTATTTAAATTGATTACGTAGTAGAATTGACATATTTTTTTAGCTTTATTTCTTGCATGTCGTATTTTATTTTAGCCTGGAATGATCGGAGGCTTGTGAGCATACGAACAAATATTTACTACTTTATTTAAAAATAAAAATTTTAAGCCCACGTAAAAACTCTAATATTTTAAGAAGTAAGCTCGGGATCGCCGAGAGTTTTTCATGTATACATCTTAAATCTTCTCTTCCTTGTTAGGTACCTCTCTGCCTGCAGGTTCTAGCAGACCACCTGATATATTAGGGTGCGGTTCTGTGAAGGGGATATTGTGTAATCTTTAAGGAAAAATATATTTTTTAGCCTTTTTAAAATTACTTCATATTCATTTTATGCATTTATCAAGTCAATCAACATGCATTACATTAAAAATAAATTTAAAAAAGTCTAAAATTTTAAATACATATTCTCAAGTATCAATTATCCTACATAAGTAAAGGGGCTATTTAGGATCCTCTATAGATGTCGGCCACAATTCCTTAAAACATAACTAACAACATCCCTACCAATCTTTTATTAAAGACTAAATACATGATTTTAAAGCACCTAGGTAATTAGTTGGCTCCCTAATCTAGGCCGGGTAAGTCAAAATTTTATATGGCATTAGCTAGGTTTGGGCTACTATTATTCAATGCCCAAATTAGACTTAGGATGTGGGGCAGACTCAAAATTATAAGTCCCAACCTTCGAGAATCTAATCCCAACATTCTAATAAATTATTAACTCAAATTAAATTTTTCTTCAATCCAAAACTTAAAACCCAACACATATGGTAGACTGGGGTTCATCTAAAATGTTTTAGAATCTCAAAACACCTCCACCTCTCTTCCCTTGACCTCCAAAAATAAGTGTTCTGACTTGATCCATTCCCATTTGAAATTCTAATTTCAATACTTTGATATCATTCCTTAAAAAATCTCTAAATAGAATTTTTGTCATTATTTTAATCGAGTGCATTCATGGAAAACTTTGGTTTCCTATAATGTAATTAACTATGAGGGCTTGTGCTCGTAGGAGATTTAGAAACCATATCAAATTTCAAAAATAATTTTCAAAACTAAATTAATTTCCTTTGGGTAAATCAAAATCAACGACGATCATTATTGTTATATTCAATCGATCAATAACAAATGATATTTTCTTTCCCTGGAGAGATAAATCATTTACTATCATGGTTTTGAATATGAAATTAATGATCATTCATCCATATTATAATAGTTAAATAAAGGTATAATATCATTTTGACCCTTCGAGGTCTGATGTAGTTCTCCCCTTAATTAAAATTTTATATCCCGGATGAAACTTTCAATTTCCTCATCTAAACCCGTTAGGGAATAATATCTTTTCCTCCTGGTGCAATATATCATTCATAATAATGTGTTCGATTTTGAGACTGAAATTCCAAAGATTAACTTTTTCTTGAGAAGATTAATGTTTTCAAAACCTCTTTTCAAATTCAACACCATACAAAAAGTGGCAACTCCGTTGTGGAAAATCTCTCTCTCCATCTTTAAAATTGGTAGAAATTTTATTGCATAGGTAGTTTTGACTACCTTCCTTCTATTGGTCCCTCTACCCATTTCTTCCTTGGGTGAGTGTGGCCAACATCAAAAAGAGGAAAATTAACAAGAGAGGTGAGTGAGGAAACCTCTATCAAATCCAGTCTATAACATTTCAACCCCAAGTCAACTCGTGAGATGAAAGAGTCAAGCCAAACTTCTAAAGATCTTCATATCAATTTTATAGGCCCACATGTTTGGGTGAAAACTTGATGTGTTGAGTATTAAAATTTGAAGATCTGCTCCATTTTAATCTCAAGTTCAAGTTCATTTTCAAATCTCAAGTTTATATCAGGCTGTGACATTTCACCCCCAAGATAATTTGTGGAGTGAAAGAGTCAAGCCAAATTTTTTGAACTTTTCATATCAATTTTATAGACATCATGTTGAATGAAATTCAACATTTTGATTTTCAAAGTTTGAAGAAAATCCCTCAATTTCAAATTTCCAATTCCTTTTCAAAATCCTTCAAATCAACTTCGATTACCATTGTTATATTTTATGCTACAACATTCTCTTGTAGCTTATCATACCCAATGAAAGAAATTCAAATCTCTTCAGCCAAATCTAGACTTTAACATTTCACCCCTAAGTTAATTGGTAGGGCGAAAGAGTCAAGCCCAATCCTTGGGATCGTCATGTCAATTTTATAAACCTGCATAATTGAGTGAAACTCAATATACTGAGTTTCAAAATTTATAGAAGATCTATCAATTTAAATTTTAATTTCAATCTTAAATTTTAAAACTATTTAGCAAAATTTAAGCTTTGAAATTTCACTCCAAGTTAATTGGTGGAATGGGAGGGTCAAGCCCAACTATTGAGATTTCCTTATCAATTTTGTGAACCCTCATGTTGGGTGAAACTAAGCATATTGCATTTTAAAATTTAAAGAAAACCAATCAAGTTCAAAATTCAAATTCTATTTCAAAATCAACTAATTCAAATAATTATTCCTTAATTCTAAGAAATCAAACAAACTCTAATAGCTAGGAAACTCATCTTCTCACTATATAGAGACACGACTGTAGAAGGAACTACTTATTACAGTTCAAATCAGTTTGGGATGGGATTTCAGAACTTTAAACTAGCCGTTAATGGAGAAAGAATCATGTATTTATCTGCTTGAACACAAGTGGATGTCCCCTTAGTTAAGATTACCTTAAGGCTAGAGCTGACTCCCCCATCTCCAAAATGGAGGTTGTTGTCACCCCTTGCCCACTATACCCTCTACTCGAAAAGATAAGAATCAGAAACCTATAACAATAGATGAGAGGTCATCTGTGTCTGAGATCGAGTCAAGTTCTAGTACCACCTTTGCTAGCAAGAACTAGAAGAAGAACTACCTGTGTAGAGTCAAAAAGAAAATTATTAAGGATAGAAAGATTGCTAAATTGGAAGCCTTAAAGTAAGTCAAACCTGAGGCTAATAGAGAGTTCATTGCTCCTTACACATACCCCCTCTTTGGTGGAAGTCATTTCCACCCTCTTCATATTACTCAAGGGAGTGAAGTTATAAGAAGAATAGTGCGATCTCCACCATGCACTTTTGACAGTTACATATAAAGGATCAATCAAGCTAGAAGTGAGTAATCAATAGCAATAGACCCTAGGCCCGTAGTTGAGGGTTATGACCCATCCACTCTACTAGAAGAAATTAGGTCATATTTCTATATGTGCCCCACTACATCATCTATAGAGGAGGAAGTTTAAAAACTACTCAGGATGCCACTCTCATAATTGTTGGGTTACTAGTAATTATGAGGGCGGAATAATAATGGATCTAAGATCTTCTCAGATAGTGACACCATTTGAATTTAACTTCTAAAGGGGCTCATATCGTAATAGATCCTTAGATTGAAATGATGCAGCTTCATCTTGGAATAGTGTTGACCCCAAGATAGTCTCTTCCTCCTAGGAGATTATAGAAATATAATTCCATATTGGCAAGGTCTTGCCACCTAAACTTCTATTTTTTGAAAAACAAAAGGAAAACATACCATTTCTTAAGTGTACTGGGTCAAAATTTTCAAGATAGTTGATTCATCTATTTAATGAAAATTGCCCTCTACATTAAATCATAAAAAGGAGAGAGTTGTAGGTTACTCCACCGGGTATTTAAAGGCCCCTCCCTCCTACTGTTTCTATTGGTTGATTTGATTTTTGAATTAAAATCTATGTTAAACTTAAGTTGGTTTTAAAAATAAAAATCTTCTCAATTTTTTTACAAATTTTCTATCTTAATAGGCATCTCTTATATGCTTAAAATCTATTCAATGATTTTCCTAGTCAAGTTAATATTCTTATTAAAAGATTGGGTCTACTTCGAGGATTATTCTTCATTGCATAAGAGAATGAGTTTTCTTCTCTTATACTTGAGATATAATCTCATCATTCAAAAAAAAAGAGAGAGAACAATCATTTTAAGGTTTGGAAGAAAGTGAAGCCTCCTATCAAAATCAATAAGAAATTAAAAGATGTACAAAGTGCGCCAAAAATTAAGAGATTCACGAGTGCACCAAAAATTGAAAAGATGCACAAAGTGCACCAAGAAATCAAAAAGTGCGCAAAGTGCTCCACCAAAAAAAAGAGGCTTCCTTTTTTTCAAATCCTCAAATCTCAAAGAGCCCGATCACATTTAATAGCTTGACTTTGAAAAATCTTGAATCTCAATTTATCGTCATGTATGGACAATCTATCAGATACAAAAAAGAGTCATGCAAGAGAATTGAAAAGATTAATTTTCTCACTCCAACTTAAACCTATTGAAATTGATTTTAATTTTAAAAAAGTTTATACAAGGGAGAATTCCAGTTCAGTTTCTATGAAACTTGATTTGGGCCAACCAAACCTAAATCCTTAACCCTTTTTGGGTTAGTAAGTCACTCTACTTCTCAGTGTGCTTTTGAATTTGTTACCATTTCTCATTCTAACAGGGTCCAAATGGTTAAGAGGAAACTTTTCCAATAAAATAATTAAATCTTTATTCATTGAGAAAAATTTTAATCTCATTCCTGAAGAATGTGTGTGGATCCTTACTCATAGGCATCTTTTCCATCAAGGGCCTCTCTACAAAATCACATCCTATACTGGTTCTAAGAACATTCCCATCTAGAAGTGTGGTTTACTTCGCTAGGAATTATCGCTCAAAATTAAATCATAACTGAGTAGAGTGCCTGACTTCAATTGGAGGAGCTCGAGGGCCTTGTAGAGTGCCATCTCTAAGGCTCAATAAAACCTAGAGTCATATAAATCCTGAATGGTTCAGGCTCACGATAAGTTAGTATGACTTAAAACCTTCCAAGTAAGAGACTTGGTCCGGGTTCTTTAGAGGCCTATCTTAGCTCACCAAAAGATTGGTGGGGAGTTTGAACCAACATAAAAATGACCGTTTACCATAAAGCTGATCTATGAGGGGGTATCATATCAAATATAAATTAACCAATTCTAAGGATATCGCCTAGTGTTTCTTATCATTAGGGCAATTTTTTAAGAAATACCATGCATGATGAGTATTAAATTTAACATCAAAGTAAATTCTTCAAATTCAAAACTTTTGAATTCAAAACTATCCAAATTCAAAAAAAAATCAAGTTCAAATCAAATTCAAAAATCCTCCAGTTTCAAATCTCTATCTGAAATCAAAATCCTTCTAATCCTTAAGGTTGGTATTTCATTTCCTTAAGATTAGATCTACTAGTGATGGAGCACACCCTTTGTGGCACCAACCTAATTTCAATCTAGATCTGGTCCTCTATGTGGAGCAAGCTTCCTCTCTATATGAGCATCTACTAGTGATGGAGAACACCCTCTGTGGGACAATCCTAGTTTCAATCAAGATCTGGTCCCCTATACAAAGAAAGCTTCCTCCCCACATGACCATACATTAGTGATGGAGCACGCCCTTTGTGGCACCATCCTAATTTCAATTCAGCTTCAATCCTCTGTATGGAGCAAGCTTTCTCACTATAAGATCATCAAAAACCTATTTATTAGGAATAAGTCATTTATCGATAACCTTTAGACCTAGGGTTAGGTGATGCCTTTCCTTATACTTTAATTCAGATCTGTCTATTAGGTGTAAGTTCTCTATCAGTATCCTGTAAACCTGAGGTAATGTGATGCCTACCTTATAATTCAACTTTAATCTATCTATTAGGTGTAAGTTCTCTATTAGCATCCTATATTCCTGAGGTTAGGTGATGCCTTTCCTTAAACAAAAATTCAAAAATGTCTATTAGGAATAAGTCCTCTATCACCATCCTATAGACCTAGGGTTAGGTGATGCCTCTCCTTAGAATTTAATTCAAACTTGTCTATTAGGAATAAGTCCTCTATCGGCATCCTATAAACCTAGGGTTAGGTGATGCCTCTCCTTAGACTTTAATTCAAACCTGTCTATTAGGAAAAAGGCCTCTATCATCATCCTATAGACCTAGGGTTAAGTGATGCCTCTTGTTAGACTTTAATTCAAACCTATCTATTAAGAATAAGTCCTTTATCGGCATCCTTTAGACCTAGGGGTAGGTGATGCCTTCCCTTAGAATTAAAACTCTATATTTGATCTCTTTCCATTTAATCAGTGCCAATATTTTATTCTACTGCACATATTGGGGGTCAATTTATTAACCTCATATTTAGCTTGTAAAATCATCTCGTTAATCATCAATAGATTTCAAATTGATTTTATTTGAATTAGTCAAAGTGTATTTAATGACACAAATTAAATTTGACAATGTTGAGTTTGATTCGACTCAATTTGAATTTTTTTCACGATGATGCTACCGTCGATTATGAATTTGAGTTAATCGATTATTATATTGAATTGAGCAAAGTTTAAATTAACTAAAACTCATATGATTTTTATCAAATAAATTCAATCAAGTGATAAAGCATTGAGTCGACCAATTTGTATTTAATTTAAATCTTGATGGGTTTGACCGATGGGATTTAACCTATTTTAGCTCGATATAAATCAAAATGGCGTTAATTAACTTGAATACTTTCAATCAAATTAGTGTGGATAATTAAATTAGCTTATTTAATTCAATTATTTCATTCCAATCATCTTAATTATAACTTTAATTTTAGCCTTTGGTGTCAATATCAAGGAAGGGTAACAAGCCCTCTTCCCAACCATTAGATCAAGAGGTTTCCAAGGGTTAGATTGTAACATAAAATATTTTTTTATCGTAGGTTTTGAGGAAGGGGTTAGGGCCGGCTACAGCTCTAATATACATGTTCCATTCTCTCAAGTTTTCCTAGCCGTCACTTACTCGCATTCCTCATGATCCATCCTCTAGCTTACATCTCCAAGTAGTTTATACGCTTTTAAGTAGTTTTTCCCTCCTCTTCTACATCCATCCAAGTAAGAGGAAGAAGAAGAAAGTCTACTTAAAGGTCTGGCCGGCCCCTATAGCAGATTTCAATCAAGATAGAGAGCTACTGCTTAGGTATTTTGTTCAAGAGAGGGGATTTGTTCTTCTTTCATCGATCAAGGGAAAGATCCATCCCATTTTCAGCAAGATTTTAGCACCAAACAAAGGAGAGCTGCAAGCCTTACTCTTCTTCTCAACACTACAGCAGCAATCTCTCCTTCCTGGGCATTCTCATCTTTATTCGGCCAAGTAGATCTCAATCCTTCTGTAGTCGTCTTATATCCAGTCAAAATAGAAGTAAACTTAATGCTGAAAGGTATCAAACTCTTCACTAGTTAGTTTCATGGTGGTGTTATATGTATGTGTCTATAGGTCATCTAATCAATAGACCATTCAAAGTTACCTCTGTGTTGTGGTTAGAGAAATTTCTATTAAACGATGAATGTGAATGTATCTAAGAATTTAATAAGTTTGTACATAAACTCTTTGAGTTCAGAGATACACATATTCTTTTATGACTATTTATTGTTAATGATGTGCACATGGGTAACCCATTATTATAAGAAGTTGTTCGTATTGTTTCCTTCTATGTGTTATTATTTATAAGATTTGTGCATTTTATGAATGGCCTTGAATTAAAACACTAGAATGTCCTAATTTTATTGCAAGTAATATAATTACTATTATTACTAATTTCAATAAATTCTAAATATACATATAGTTGTATATGTTAGTCTATCAGGTACTTAGTATGAAATACCCTACCATGTGAGACATTTTTGTTCCCATTGATATCTGTATTGATATTTGGTTTGCCCAAAAGTTTATAACAAAATCCATCATGCTTTGTGTTGAACAAATTTAGAATCTAGAGTTTGAAAATGGGTTTTATCGTGACAAGTTTCTATGAAGGATTATTTCATATACACATTTTTAGAGAGTAAAGCATCTTTTAATTTATAAGATATGCAGCATGTATATGTATGGATTGAATTTCTTGTGGGAATACATCGAATTGGGTTTCTTGTGAAAATGTTTGAATATAAATATTTCTTTTGGAATTGTTTGAATCAATGAAATGAAGGTTTATGAGATACATAAGTTATGCTTGAAAGAAGAAATAAATTGATGGTGCTCTTTTTTCAGTGGCAATACGTTGAATACATATTTGATCTCCACAAGTCATGGTTTATTTGGAAGAGTGCCATGCATGTATAAGTCTCTTCTCCTTTATGCAAAGTTCTCTTGTTAATGTCATTCTTGTGAGAAGTACATGAATATTTTTAGGAGGGATTTGACAAATTCAAGAAAGTAGGGTTGTTTTTCCTCATTCCAAAAATATTATAATGGCTTTGAATTCTTGGCAAGTAGTGGTTCTATACATTTGACATTAAGTGAGGTTTGTGAGTTTGTTGGAAATTCTACTTATACTTCATATTTCAATTTTGAAAATGTGGGGTTCAGAGGCAAGGTTGTATGCTTTATGTAAGAAAGATGTATGAGTCCTTGGAAAGAATGAAGTGTCATCAAATACTCTTTCTCATGATTACATTTTGGCATAAGTGTTAAGTTGGAAGAATTACATGCACGTTGGCTTCCAAGAAATAGTCTCTTGTTTGCCATGTTGATTCAATCCTTTCACAGAAAATACATTCTAATTATTTATAGTGGTGGATTCAACCAAAACTCCTCATGATGCATTTTATTCATTATGGTTGAGTAGTGATTTGTTCCTTATAGCATATCTTCTTAAGGCAAACTAAAGAGAATGTTTCTTATTTCCTTTTTTTTTTAATCTGATGGTGGTTGCATTTTTAGATGACAGCAGTTCTCTATTTCTTTTCCTTGACTGGTTGTCTCAATTTTTTTTTTTTCATTATAAGTAAAAGAAGCTATAAGAACACTCTCTAGTTGTTTCTAATTTGAGGTAGAGTGAGTAATATGTGGAAATTGAACATCAAACTTCAAGGTTGTTCTTACTTGTGATATCCTTTGTAGTTGTTCATTTAACATGAAAGAATTTGGCACATTATTGTATATGTTACATATGTTTTGGTATCTTAACAAGTGATTATATACATTATTTCATGCATGAAAGCTAGAAAAGATTCATGTGCTTCATGTGTTAATTGTAAGCATTAATAAGTTTTACATAAAGTGTTTTGTTGAAGGTTAGAGAAGATTCATATGCTTTATGTTTTAATTGTAAGCAATCATAGATTCAATACAATGGTGTTTTCGGTATTATTGGAAAGCTTCATGAGTTTTGGAAGGGGTTGAAGTTAGCTTTTGTTCTTTCCTTGAGTTGTATTTGGCCTAAGTATTGGGTTGGAAGGTAAAAGAATGTATGTACATATTTAGCCAATCTTCATTATGGGAATGAAATGTGTACATGATTGCGCTCCAACATTTTATAATTGGTAATAGATTCGAAGAGTCCATATGCCTACCAATGCTTTGATAATGTGTATGGAGATATTAGACAAGCTTCTTGCATGTTTCATGTGGTGCTATTATGTGACATTTAACTTAAAGAATTATGCTTATGTTAGTAAGCTTTCATTTCAATGATTGAATATAAATTTCTAAAGTTTATGTTGGGTGGCTTCTTGAATTGTTGGAAGGGAATGAATTTTCCATACTTTTTATTTCTTTTCTCAAATATCATTTGGCATAAGTGTTGATTTGGAATAAATGAATAAGTTGGAAACTTGTCTTTTACAAGTTGGGTGCAATTTGAAGTGTGAGGGTGTGGGAAAAGGGTATTCAACATTGTTCTTTAAGTTGTTTAGGGAGGTGTGTGAATGTTGGTGAGCATACATATACTTTTGTTTCAATTTTGAGCATCATGGGTCTAACATAAAGTGTTTTGGTTATGTTGGAAAGTGATACATGCATAGCTGTGTTCCATTCATATATGAAGAGCCTCATATTATGTTTTGGGAAAAAAGAATGTGTTGGGATTTCTTTTCATCTAGAAGTATACATAATGAAATTATTTCTTACAAAGTAGCATACATTTTGAAATTACTTTAATAATTTGATTTGATTTTATATTCTTACATATTCACTTATATTTCAATCCATAGTAGCTTTTATATTCACAAAATTGATTGATTAATGTGATTGTGTATTCATTTCTATAATCTGTGAATTGATTTGATGGACGTTAGATTACTACTATATTCAGAATGATCTGGATGCTCACAGAGTTTTCTGCAGGTGGCCATGCTCATGCAAGGCTAAGTCAATGGGGCAAAATTAAATGATTTAAATTGACAAATTTTTTGCATGTGCAAAATGCTAAGTCCCCTTTGAAATTAAAAGAACATGGCCAAGCATGGCGGTGATTTAATTTAATGCATATATATAACTGCTTGGGACATTTTGATTATAACAGTTTAGGATAACCATACAGGGTGTCTAGAACTTTTCTTTTATTTTTGATGTAATATAATTTGATTAAGTTAAGAGTTGTGAAAGTATAGCTCTGAGGTGGGACACACATCCAACTTGAAATCTAAAGAGGAGGAAACATCCCTTAGGAGAGAGTTCCCTTCCATTTGGAGATTCAAGTTAAGATGATTTCTCATTAACAAAATACAAAAGAAAACACCCCTTTTGGGAGGAGTTTCTTTTCAATTGGATATCTAAGCCTGATGAATCCAAGGAGATTGTAGAAGGATGAAGAAGTGAAGATAAATAGTATCTCACTCAGAGTCACTTGCGTCAGTCTTAGGATAAAAACTCAGGTTATTGTTAGTTGTACCCGGCCACTTTTAAATTCTCCAAACTCTAGGTTGTAATATTAAGTGGCACTTGCCAAATGGACATTATATTTAATTTAATTGATTTGATTTGATTTATTTAAATCGATTGTACAGAAAAAATGACATATTTTTCTAGCTTTATTTCTTATATATCATATTTTATTTTAGCCTGGAATGATCGGACGATCATGAGGGTGCAAACAAAATTTTTCTACTTTAATTAAAAATAAAAATTTGAAGCTCACATAGAAACTCTAACGTTTTAAGAAGTAAGATCAAAATCACCAAGAGTTTTTTATGCATATATCTTGAATCTTCTCATCTTTGTTCACCACCTCCCTGCTTGCAGGTTCTGACAGACCACCTGAACTATTATGGTGCAATTCTTTCAAGGGGATGTTGTGTAATCTCTAAGAAAAAATATATTTTTTAAGCCTTTTTAAAATTACTTTATATTCACTTTATGCATTTATCAAGTCAATCAGCATGCATTGTATTAGAAATAAATTTAAGAGTTTAAAATTTTAATTGTATATTCTTAAGCATCAATTATCCTACATAAGTCAAGGGGCCATTTAGGACCCTATCTAGATGCCAGCCCCAATTCCTCAAAACTTAACTAATAACGTTCCTACCAATCTTTCATTAAAGATCGGATACATGATTTTAAAGTGCCTAGGTGGTAAGTCAAAATTTTGCATTGTAATAGCTAGGTTTGGGTTATTGTTGTTCAGTGCCCAAATTAGACTTAGGCTCTGGGTTGACTCAAAATCATAAGTCCTCACCTTTGGGAATCTAATCCCAACATTCTAAAAAATTATTAACTCAAATTAAATTTTTCTTCAATTCAAAACTTAAAGCCCAAAACATAAGATAGATTGGGGTGCCTCTGAAATGTTTTAGAATCCCAAACCACCTCCTACCTCTCTTCCCTTGACCTCCAAAAATAAGTACTCCAACTTGATCCATTCCCAGTTGAAATTTTAATTTCAATCCTCTGATGTCATTCCTTGAAAAATCTCCAAATATAATTTATGTTGTTATTTTAATCGAGAGTATTCATGGAAAACTTAGGTTTCCTACGATGTAATAAACTATGAGGGCTTGTGCTCATAGGAGATTTAAAACCCAACTCAATTAATTTTGTTTGGGAATATCAAAATCAACGACGATCATTATCATCATATTCAATCGATCGATAATAAATGTTATTTCCTTTCCCTGGAGAGATACATCATTTACTATCACGATTTTGAATATGAAATTAATGATCCTGCATCCATATTATAATAGTTAAATATAGGTAGAATGTCATTTTGACCCGTTAGGGTCAGATATAGCTCTCCCCTAAATTTCACTAATACAGCCTAGATGAAACTTTCAGTTTCATCATCTAAACCTGTTAGGGAATGATATCTTCGCCTCCTGGGGTGATATATTATTCATAACTACGTGTTCAATTTGAGACTAAAATTCTAGAGATTAACTTTTCCCATAGAAGAATAATCTTTTTGAAACCTCTTTTCAAATTCAACACCAGGCGAGTATATAGTTTATTATAAGATTGGAATAATCCTCTTGAAAGAAAATATAAGAAGTGTATGGAAATCGAAGCTTATGTTTGCTTGGAGTGGACAACCAGCTAACCACTTGAGCACACAATTTTAAAATCATGTTGTCTTGTCTAATACATGTAGATAGATAATTATTATTTACATCAGAATTCAAGATTTTGGTTCAGAGTTTAATTAAGATATTAAAGATGCAATGCACCTATCTAATGTACTTTAAAATGATTTTAACTTATATTAAAGATCCTTTATGATGCTCTTAATGTAATCTATACTATATAACTAACTTAATCTATATGACCAATTTTTTAAAAAAATCTGTCAACAAAATGGACTTAAACCCAGATCATTTAGGCTGCCCCTTGCTTGTTGTTGGTTTGTGTATGTTGTTTTATGTACGTTATTTTGTGTATATTATATGAAAATAAAATTCATGCATGTATGCATGTATAGGTAATGGTGCTTGAGTCTATGGTATAAAAATGCCATGACATATTAAGAGCCTACTACATGTATCCCTACAAGGACACTCGCCATAAAGAAACTTAAGAAAAATAAACTACTCTTTAATATAAGTGATAAACTAGCCAATGAATGCAATGCATATGTATAAATGAAGCACTACATAAATAAATGTAATATATAAAAAAAATTGTGGTAATTATCACTGTACATACAACCCAGGGTCTACAGGAAAATAATTTGGCCAAGCTACACCACAACAAGCTTGTATTTTTATATTTATATAATGGCACAAATTTAAATGTGATTTCTTATTTATGTTCTTAGGTTGCAGGCATCAAGCTAATCAGTCTCCAGCTTGTTTGAGATTTTCATAATACTTATACTTGTACAACTCAATCTACCTATACTACTTATTCTATACTTTACATTTAAATGAACTCTTTATAAACTTTACATTTATAATTTATAACATATTCTTTTACTTTAAAAATTTAAGCTGACTTAGACTGAGCTAGTGCAAGTGTATGCAAGCTAAATAAAGTAAAGTACACTTGCTGGAAAAATAATTGATAAAAAAAAGCATGGCATGACATCCAGAGTGTAGGATAGTAAATAGACAAAGTATAAGATACCCTCCAAGCAAGGCATCCAATCACACCAAAGGATAAGTAAAGAAACATCGGCCTTGCATAAACTAGAGTTTGATGTCCTAGGAAATAGATTATATAGAGTGTACTGAGTAAATGTGGCTTTTATATGCCTTAAGAAAAATATTATATTTGAGTTATCTATATTCAAATTTATTTGTTGATTACAAGCTAAAGGGATTTTAATTTGAATTTAGATTTTAATGTTTTAACAAAATTTATTTTAATGGTTGAGTTATTTAATTTTAAGTTATATGGAATCCTGATGATTAATTACTTCAAGTGAAGTTTGAAGTTAAGAATCATCAAATTCTAAAGCTTATGATTGTAACACACCCCTAAGAGATAAAGCAAGTAATGAGTCATTAAAATTTATAATTGAGAATTCTACAGCAATATTACCCGTTTCTAAAAAATCTGATGCTGAAAAATCTTTTAGTGCTGCTATAGTAAATTTTGTTATTAAAAAATCTAAAAAATCTAGAGATAATAATTCTGATACTTAAAATTATGATGCTTATAAATTAGTTTCTGATAAGTTTGTAGTAGAAGAAGCTTTAATTTCTGATGATAAGGATTTATTTAAATATGCTGATGAAAGTTAAGTTTGCTCGGTTGGTTCATTAAATTTTTCTCTTGAATCTGAAGAAATTATTCAAGCAGTGGATTATATTGAATCAAAAAAGTTAGAAATAATGAAGATTACCAAGATAGATGAAGTTGTTGTCTCAAAAGGTGGAAATGTGGACATTAATGAAGATTTTGCATATCAATTGAAATCAAATGTTCACAGTGTCCGTGGAATCATTTCTTCTAGAGAAGATATATTTGTCAAGCCAACAAATGAAAAGAAGGTATTTTACTGGCCTAATAAGTCTAAGTCTTGTATTTCCAATCAAGTAAAGGCTATTGATAGTATTAATGATGAAGATACTGAAGGTTTGTGACATGCTTCTAAGTTTATGGCTAATATTACTCCAAAGTCTTTACATAAAAAGAATAAACTTAGGAAAGAATTGAAAATGATTGGTCCTATAAATGATAATCAAAGGAGTAGGAGAGGAGACGGAACAATTGAAAGGGCTAGAGCCTCTTCCCCATTTGATCAGTAATGTCTTCTATTCTATTTTGGATTAGTAGGGGAGCTAAGAAAAAAGAGGCTTCCTTTTACTTAAGAAGTTTAGTTGTTGAAAATAGTTTTTTTTTTTTTTTTTTTTTTTGTCTATTGGAAACTAAACTAGAAGCCATGGATAATAATGAAGTTAAAAAATTTATTGGAAATGACTAGGATTTTTTTAATTTTGAGGCTAGAGGAACTTCTGGTGGTATTCTTGCTTTATGGAGAAGTGGAATTTCTTCTTTTTTCAGTATTAAACTGATCAAATCAATGTGTTGTGGGTAATTTAAAGTCTCCCAATGGTATTACACGGACTATTTCTATAGTCTATGGTAAGAAGGATCTTCATGAAAGAAGAAATATGTGGAAAATGATTGAAGAACGTACTACTATTGATAATCCTTGTTTTATGGGAGGTGAAGTTAACTGTATTTTATCCAAGAAATAAAAAAAAGGAGGAAAAATATTTATTTTTTCTCAAGGTGCTCAAGAGATGAAAGAATTTTTATCAAATAATGATTTTTGTGATATTGTTACTAAAGTCCTAAATATACTTAGTGCAATAATAAAGAAGGTCATGCTAGAATATGGGAGAGGTTAGACATATTTTGTTTAAACTTTAAAGATTTGTTAAAGATCCCTTTTGATGTTATTAAACATCTTCCTAGAGTTGCCTCAGATCATTTTCCTTTTCTCCTTAATTTAAACAATTCAAATCATTCCAATCAAAAACTAATCAGATTTGAGAATGTGTGGTGCTCTTATGAAGCGTCTTGGGGTATTATTAAAAAAGCTTGGAATAAACCAGATTTTGGTTCTTCAGCTGATATTCTTCAAAGGAAAGTCAAAAGATCTCTTAAAAATCTAATTTTTTTTGGAGTAAAAATAAACTAAAAGAGCTGAGTAATCTTAAAGATTTGCTGCAAAAGGATATTCTTTTATTACAAGAAAAGGAAAGCTATTCGATAGGCTTTAGTCCAAACAAGCTACTGGAACTAAGGAATAAAGTTTATGAGTAGAAGAATTTGATCAGAACTCAAGATTTTTTAATGCTTATGCGTCGGCTAGAAGAAATGGGAATTTGAATCAAATTTCTCTTTCTAATGGTGAATTTGAGACTAATCCTGAAGCTATTCAACCAAATTTTGAAATGTTTGTTTAGAAAAAATGGGAAAAAAGACATTGCAATCTTAATGATTGGCCATTCTTTAATTCAAAACACCAGTTGAATGATAGAATGAAGCATCTATTGGTAGCTGATTTTAATAAAGAGGAGCCTTTTTCAATAGTTATGAATATGGACAATAATAAATCACCTAGTGTAGATGGAGTAAATGCTTATTTCATTAAATTCTTTTGGAATATTGTGAAGGATGACTTGTGGAATGCTATAGATAATTTTTTTTCATTATGTATTATGTCTTATTTTTGGAAAGAAACTTTGGTTGTATTGATTCCTAAAGTTCCCAATACTTCAGAATTAACTAAATTCAGGCGTATCAACTTATGTCAAAAAATTTACAAAATTGTTTTAGGTATGATATTAAACAAGCTAAAGAATTATCTTCCTATGGTAATTTTTGAATTTCAAGCAACTTTTCTACCAGGTAGAACGATTTCAAATAATTGCTTGATGGCTCAAGAGATATTGAATAAATTCAAATTCTCAAAAGCAAAACCTGGATTTATGTTAATAAAACTTGACATGGAGCAAGCATATGATAGTATGTGTTGGGATACTTTACTTCAAATTTTGAAAATTATGGGATTCCCATTTAAATTTATTAGTTTGATCAATCAATGTATAAGTCATCTGAAATTTTCATTAATTATTAATGGTAGAAAATCAGATTAGATAAAAGCTGAATGTGGTTTTCGTTAAGGATTTCCATTATATCTTTCTTTATTTATCATATGCTTGAAATTATTGTCTAAAGCACTCATTCAAAAAGGAAGTGAGGTTGGTATTAAGCCAGCACCAAATTCAAAAAAAATCTCTCATCTTCTATATGCTGATGATGTTTTAATTGTTTCAGAAGCTTTAAGGTATAATGCAAATCTTATTAATAGTATTATGAATGAATATTGATGTTAGACTAGTCAGAGAGTAAATCAAACCAAATCCATGATTTTGTTTGGAAATTCTGTTACTAGAAGGAGAAAATGAAAGTTATGTTTGATTTTGGGTTTTCCTTCAGCGAGGAAATTTAATTACTTGGGTGTTAGGATGGTTTTAAGAAGCATGAAGGCTACTAAATATCAAAATGTATTGGACAAAGCTATGGATAGATTAAACACTTGGGGATCTTAATATTTTCCTCTAGCTAGAAGAATTTTATTAATAAAATCTTCTTTTTCTTCTATTCTAATATTTATTATGACTCATTCATTGATTCCGAAAGGTGTTCTAGATGACTTGGACATGTTTTGTAGGAATTTTTTATAACATAAGGAGCAAGGAAGAAATAGAATTCATTATATTTCTTGGGATACTCTATATACTCCTACTAATCGAGGTGGATTTGGAATTCAAGGTGCTGCTCAAAGACAAGGATCTTTAAGGGCTTGGATTGCTTGAAACTTCATTCAAAATCAAGGCTGTATTCTTAATCAAATGAATAAGACTAGATATGGTGATGACATATAGAAAGAAGAAATTAAAAGAAGTTCATCTCCAGCTTGGCGAATTATAAAGGAAGGTGCTCGTTTTCTTCATCCTATCATCAGATGGAAGGTATGAAAATGGTAAAAAATAATATTACCCAAGATATTTGGCTTCTTGATAGAAGTTTAAACAAATGACCTTCTTTTTATAATACGATGGATCTTCAAAATAAATTTCTATCCTTTCTGATTGATGAAAATGAAAAAAGGAAATTGGGATCTTAATAAGTTAAAGATTTTTTTTAAAGAGATGATAAAAAATATTCTAAATATTATTTTTGAAGCTTCTATAAATGTTCATCAAGATATGGGAAGTAATACAAAATGGATGAAAAATTTGAAGGTCAGCCCGAGAGAAATATTATTCTGGTGGAGGCTTGTAAATAATGCTCTACCTATGAATTTTGGGTTGCATTATAGAAGATTGAATGATAATATTACATGCCTGAGAGATTGTGAAGAAGTTGAAGATATCCATCATATTTCAGTTTATTGTGAGTTTATTGGAAGTGATTGATATGTTTAAAAAGTAGAGTTTTTATCTACCTAAATTCAATAGTTTATTTTTTTCCATTGCTGGAACAATATGGAAAAGATAGCAAATTCCAATCCAGGACTCATTCGTATATATATTTATGATGTCTATCAGAATTGGAAAGCAAGAAATCTTCTCAAGCATGGTAAATCGGTTCCATCTCCTTCTTTGATTGCATCATATATTCTTTCTCAATCAATTCAACCACATGTGTATCCAATTTGTTAGAACTTGGATATTAACCAGCATGATATGCTATTTAAAAATTGGTATCCCCCTCCTACGGATTGGATCAAATTGGATGTAGATGCCTCTCTTCTTCAATCTAACTTGGCAGTCATTGTTGGTGTATTAAGGGATTATAAAGGGAGATTTTTACTTGCTTATGATAAAAAGTTACTGCATTGGGATATTTTATTATTGGAGCTGATTGTTGTTTTAGATTTCAAAAACAATATTCAAGAGCGGATGAGTGACAAGAAAGGTATTATTACAACAACAACATCATCATCAAGCCTTTATCGCACTATGTGGGGTCGGCTACATGAATCCTTTTTCTCCATTATGTCATGTTAAAAGTCAAATTCTGGTTTAAATCTAATAAAGAAAGACCATTTCTAATATTTTCTAACCAAGTCTTTTTAGGTCTACCTCTACCTTTCTTAACATAAGTCAAATCTAATACCTCTACTTTCCTAATCGGGTCATCAGGAGGCCACCATTTTATGTGACCAAACCATCTAAGGCAACTCTCTCTAATCTTATCTTCCGCTGGAGCTACTCCAACCTTTTCACGTATATGCTCATTTCGTATCCTATCTCTAAGGGTAAAGCCACTCATCAACCTGAGCATCCTCATCTCTGCAACACATAACTTAGTATTATGCTTCTCTATTAATGGCCAACATTCGGCACCATAAAACACTGCAGGTCTCACCACCATCTTATAGAATTTTCCCTTAAGTTTGAGGGGTACTTTTCTATCTCACAACAAGCCCGATGCATTCCTCCACTTCAACCATCCAACTTGAATTCTGCTGATAACATCCCCATCTATTTCACCATCACTCTGAATAACAGATTCAAGATATCTAAAACATGTACTCTTATTAATGACTTGATCGTCCAAAGTCACAATCCCCTTACGAGGTTTATTACTACTAAAATTACACTCCATATTTTTGTTTTAGATCTACTCAAGTGAAAACCTTTAAGCTCTAAGGTTGACCTCCACAATTCAAGTTTACCTTTAACTCCCTCTCTAGTCTTATCAACAAGAAGAATATCATTAGCAAAAAGCATACACCAAGGTCCATCCTCTTGCAAATGTCTAGTGAGAACATCCATGACTAAAGCAAAAAGATATGGGCTTAAGGCTGATCATTGATGTAATCCAACCGAAATAGGGAAATACTTGGTCAAACCACCTTGTGTTTGAACATAAGTAATAGTTCCTGCATACATATCTTTAATGATTTGAATATAAGCGTTATTAACTCCTTTCTTTTCAAAAACTCTCCATAGCACTTCTCTTGAAACTTTATCATATGCTTTTTCTAAATCAATAAATATCATATGTATATCCTCCTTATTCTCTCTATATTTCTTCATCAAACCTCTTAATAAATTTATGGCTTCCATAGTATACCTACCTAGCATGAATCCAAATTGATTTTGAGAAACATTAGTATCACGCCGCAACTTATGCTTCATAACTCATTCCCATAGTTTTAAAGTATGACACATTAACTTAATTCCTCTATAATTCGCACAATCTTGTGCATCACCTTTATTCTTAAAAATAAGGATTAACACGCTTATTCTCCACTCATTTGGCATCTTTTTAGTCTTCAAAATAGTATTAAAAAGTTTAGTAAGTCAAGAAATTCCTTCATCTCCTAAGCATTTCCACACCTCTATTGGAATATCATCAGGTCCAACAGCTTTTCCACCCTTCATTTTCTTTAAAGCCTCTCTAACTTCGATATTACTAATACGCTGATAAAAAAAATCTTTATTTTTATTTAGGGTGCTAAGGTCACTACAGTTAATTGTATTTTCACATTCTTCATTAAAAATTTTAGCAAAATATCACATCCACCTTTGTTGAATATCATCTTCTAAGAAAAGTACCTTTTAATCTTCATCCTTAATACACTTCACTTGAACTAAATCCTTACTACTCCTATCTCTTTGTTTGGCTAACTTATACATATATCTTTCTCCATCCTTAGTATCTAATCTATTATATAAATCACTAAAAGCTAAGCTCTTTGCATCGCATATTGCTTTCTTAGATTCCTTATGTGCCTCTTTATATATTTCCTAATTATCAAAAATTTTCCAATTAAAATATATTTTTATAACAAATCTTCTTATTTTTAAACTTTCTTATACATTTGGATTCCACTACCAACTATTTTTACTATTAGAAGCTTTTCCCTTTGAAACTCCAAGCACATCTTTAGTAATACTCTTAATATCACTAGCCACTTTTTCCCACATAAAATTAGCATCCTCATGCACAGACATAATCTTAAGATCTAAAATCTTACTCTCAAAAATATTTTTATTAATATTCTTTAAATGGCCCATCTAATCCTAGAATATCATTTTACTTTATTTTTTATTTTTTGCCCCTTTATATTAAAGTCCAAAACTAATAAACGACATTAGGTACATAAATTTTTTACTCAGAATAACTTTACAATCTTTGCAATTTAAATGATCTATTTTTTATAAGAAAATAATCAATCTGAGTTGTACTATATTCTTTTTTATAATTAATGAGATGCTCATCCCTTTTCTTAAATAAGGTATTAGCAATTAAAAAATCATAAGCTAAACAAAAATCTAATATAGACTTACCACCTTCAATTGTCGTTCCAAACCCATTACCACCATGAATGCTTTTAAAATCATCTACCTCTCTACTAACATGTCCATTTAAATCTCCTCTAATAAAAACTCTTTCTTCAATAGGTATCTTTCGTATTAATTCTTCTAAGTTATTCTAAAATTTTAATTTTGAACCCATATCCAGGCCCACTTGAGGAGCATAAGCACTTATAATGTTAACAATCTTAGCATCAACAACAATCTTTAAAGCTCTAATTCTATCTCTAATTCTATTATTTTTTATAACATTACCCTTCAAACTCTTATCTAAAATCACACCAACACCATTTCTAGTACGACTCCCACCCGAATACCAAAGTTTAAATCCTAAACTATCAATCTCCTTAGCCTTCTCTCCAACCCATTTAGTTTCTTGAAAGCACAGAATATTTATCTTCATATGAATCATAATATCTATTAATTCCATTAATTTTCCTATAAGGAAACCTATATTCCAAGTTTCTATCCTAATTTTAGTTTCATGGACTAGCTTATTTGCCCACATCCGTCCTTGATATGGGAACCCTTGCCTATTTAACACTGCACACAGGCACCGGTGCAGCGGCCCTTGCACACTTGTCGCTGTATTCAAGCCATACAGCGCGTCACTTCCAGGGGACGCCCTAGCATTAACACAATTTCTTAAAAGATTCAAGTTATTATTATTCGACAAGTTTTACGCTGGTTGTCCACTACCTAACGCAACCCTCCATTTTTCTCATCCAAGACTTGGGACATGGCAATGGCAGTGTTACAAGAAAGGTACTATTAAAGGAGATAAAGGATTGAAGAAAGGAATTCAAAGTTTTGATTTTTCTTTTTTAGAAGTTCTCAAGAATGTAATTTTTCAATTTGTTTCTAGAGATAGCAATAATGTGGCTGATTTTTGTTCACATTATGCCTTTTTAGTTGATTTTTTTTGGGACTCTTTTGTAGTTAGTGAGCTTCCTTCAAGTTTTGTTGACTTGATTAGGAAGGATTGTGATAGATTGTCTATCACTTAGTATCTTGTATCTTTTTATGCATTAATGCTATTTGCAGATCTTCAAACAAAAAAAAAGATAAAGCAAGTAACTTGGACGAGCAGTAGTCGGATTTTGAAATTCCACATTTTGCTGAACTGCTTGCATGAATTTTGGATGCAATTGATTTTGAATTTCAGAATTATCCAAAGGAATATCATTCACATTGAATGAATCATTGAGATCAGAATTATCATTCATGCAAAGATCTTTATCAGAAGTAATGATAAAATCGTCCTTCCATACTTCAATAGAGTCTGGTTTTATCTCCTCATAAATCGGATTAGTGTCGCAATTTGTAATTGTGTTTAACGTTAACATACCTTTTTGAATTTGACATTGTACTTCTGGAATTTGATTTGAAGAAATAGCATTATTATCAAAATTGCATCGAATCAGATGAATGAATTTGAAAATCAATAAATTGATCACGTTTAGAAATTGATGAATCAATTTCTTGATTGCCAGATTAGGAACCCACATAGACATCAATCAATTTTCCATTTGAGGTTCCACGTCTTGAAACCGACCCACCAATTTGATACTAAGAAGAAATTCCACAGGTGGATTTAACAGTTCTTACTAGACAATATTCATTCTCAATCTAACAAGGATCATGTTTCATCCTTTAATAAATTACATAACGCTTGGACAATGACTAAATTCATAATAATTGATGATGTTGAAGATCTCTCGGACATATCTAAAGATGGGGTTACTGTTGTTCCTAGAAGCAGTTCAAAATAATGCAAGACGTCTTCAAAGTGCCCTTATGGGAAAGGTTCTAAGAAGAAGACTGCCTTTTCTGATTCTAAGCACTGAATTAAAGAAAAAATGGGCACATCTAGGAGAATTTCAGTTCATTATGTTGAGTCAATATTGTTTCACATGTATTTTCAATTCACAGGAAGCCTGAGATGCCATTCTAATGGGAGGTTCATCGTTTGTTCTTGGCCAGCTAATTGCCATAGACAAATGGTCGCCTTCTTTCTCTACTCATTCAATGAATGGACTATCCATAACAAGCCCGGTCACTGTGGATAGATCATCATATCAATACTTAGGGTAGAAGTGGATATGCTAGAATTTTTGTCAGACAAGATCTAGCAAAGATAGGAGTTTGGGTTGAACGAATTCATGGATGGTTCTTCCAAGCAGTTGCATATTAAGGTATATCAAGATTTTGTTTTAATTATGGTTTGCTGGACACATATTGTCTCATTGCCCATCTCAAGTTGAGAAAATTAAAGCAAAGAATATTGATAATACCAATTCTGGAGTTCAATGACAAATATGGAGAAAAGTCAATTCAAACAAGCATGACATTAATTCAATATCAAAAATATCAAAAATCATCAAGCATCTGATGTAGTTCGGGACGTGAAAGCCAATTGTCTAGCAATCATATTTGCTTACAATAAGTTCAACAATTAATATTCAGAGTTTAAATGGAATAAAGCCACGTCTACTTCAATAAACTGAATCCAATGTGAAAAGATCCAATCTGAAGCAGCAAATATCCATAAGTGAGGATGAATACGGTCCTTGGAAGCTAGCTACTCGTAGAAGAAACAAATCAAAACAAAATAATTAGCTTGATAATAAATTGATTACGCAAAATAAGCTTCTGCCTTCCTAACAAACTTTGGGAAAACCTGGAATTGGTCCATTTAAATTTTCTGCTCCATCAGAAGGCAAAATCAATACAAGATCTCATAATTCAGTTGAGGTGTCAACATAAAATAATCAATTACATTAGCAATAATTTGTTGCATCTGCTAGTGTAGATCCAAATATACAAGGAAGTTCAATCAGTAAAACTATCAAGGGGGATTTACCTACATAACACTTAAAAACTCCCCTATTTACCTATGTAACACCTAAAACTATTAATTTACATTACCCACACAAGAAATCTATTATTTTCTCACATCCCGCACTCCGTTCCGTCTCCATGACCCGTGTTTGTGCCATCTCTCAGTCGCTCGCAGGTTTGTCTTCTTCGCCCTGCTCTCCATCAATTTTCTGCATGAGAACACCTTATGATGCTTGTGAATGCCCATTTCTTATGTCCTTAGTATACATACTCAATACTCTTGCTCCTTCTTCGTCGTTCTACTGTCTCGTGAGTTTTGAGTGATGCCCTGGTATGATTCATGCCTTACATTTTGTACAGCTATGTCAATCGTTGTTCGGCGAGAACTAGTTTTTGCTTTGATCATTTTTGCTTGTCATTTAGAGTTTGGAGTTGGATGGAATACTTGTTTGAGAATACCTTCTTTTTTCCTCTTTGTTGAGTTATGACTTATGTTTTTTTGTTTGTTGAAATCCAGGATCCCGAGCACTTAATTTTGATGGTGACAACTAATACTTACTGAATCCATATGGACTTCCTTTAGATTACAAATACTTATCCTTGTATATGAGCACTAACATTTCAGGTCAGATGCATACTGCTCAAGGTTACTGGAGACTCAAACTGAGTAGAATAGGATGTTGAAAAGTCTGTAATTTTTATTTCTTTATTTTTATTTTCTTGAGTCTGCCACAGAAGCATGTATGTAAAAGGAGCGACCATGCACACACACAGGGGGAGATTTGTTTTAAATGTTAAAATTTTTTTTAAGAATATCATACTGTACGATTTAAAATCGTACTGTATGATTAATTAATAATACTCAAGCTAACGGCTATTTTTCAGATGATTAAATTTGTAATCTAATCGTACTGTACGATAAGATTCAATTGAAAAACCCTAGCCGCCAGAATAAGTTTGGCAAGTTCCTAATTTTGAACTGATCGTACTGTATGATTATAATCGTACTATACGATTATGATCGTACTGTACGATTAATTGAATACTTACCAAAATTATCTCCCGTAATAAGGAAATAAATGTTGGTTTCTTATTTAATATCGATCGTACTGTACGATGATATATCGTACCATACGATAGACAGAGACGATTTCAGTCATCCCATCGATCGTACCAGACGAAACCAAGGTTTTTTGTTCTGTTCGTCCTGGTCGATATTCGTATCGTACAGGACGTTATCCTAAAATGAACTAATCGTACTGTACGTTTAGTGGCGTGCTGGACGACTAACAGAGATGATTTCAGTCGTCCCGTCGATCGTACCAAACGAAACCAAGTTTTTTTGTTCTATTTGTCCTGGACGATATTCGTATCGTACAGGATGATATCCTGAAACAAACTAATCATACTGTACGACTAGTGGAGTGCTGGACGACTGGCAGAGACGAATTCTTTCGTCCCAGGGATTGTCCCACAGATCGTCCTGTACGAACAGTATGAATCAACATTATTGTCCTGTACGATATACATATCGTACAGTACGATATGTATAAACTTTGATAACTGTTAGTCTGTGCTCGTACTGGACAGAGCTGTAATTGAACTGAACGTACTGTACGATTATATATAATACTGTACGAATAGAAACGCAAAAGTTGACATTTTTAGGGTTTTCTGAAGCCTGATATAAAAATAACTTAAAATTTTTTATAGAGAGTTGTTGGTCTATCCTCTTGCTGTGAGAGGCTTTGAGGGAAGAAGGAGATTCGTGAAGGAGAAGTTTTTCCTCGGGGAGATCCAGGGCTTGCGAGGAAGGTGAAGGTGAGCTTGAGCGTGAGGGAGAAGTAGTGTGAGGGGATCACACGGTGGCTCCAAGCTAGCTGCATGCTTTGCTCCTCTTGTGGCTTTGGGGTGTCTCGGGAAAGTTCTCGAGGGGAGAGTCACTTCAAGATCAACATCGTCAAGGTACTCTGCCATCTCCAGGAGGGAGAAAAAGGAGAAGGTTCACTGCCGTCACCAGGAGGGTGACATAGCATTTGGTATTCCGCCGCACCGAGGGAGGTGAAAGTGAGCATTATAAAGGCTTCTCCGTCTTGCTGTGGGAGCAAAAGGAGAGTCAACTTTTACTAGTGCAAATCCCGGAGTAGAGGACTCCGGGGAGTGGACGTAGGTCAAGTGATCGAACCACTATAAAAATCTCTAATGTGTTTTTTCCATTTTACCGTACTTTACTTTTCATGCTCTTAATTAGTATGTTAAATTGCTTGGTGAAAAATCATAATTTAAATCTTGTATTGTGAAAGTTACAATTGAATTACCAATATCGTCGTTGTGAACGTTGTACTTGCTTCCGCACGTTATTCGTTGAGTTATCCTTTAAAAAATACAAAAAAAGTAGAACTCTTGTTTAGGGTTGATTTTTTAAAATACCAATTCAACCCCCCTCTTGGCGCATCTCGTACTTTCATTGTTAACATGGTATTTTTTCTTTTCGGTTCAGAGATTGAAGCTCTGAGGGAATAAGAAGTTTTGCAACCCTTTTTACTAAGTTGAATAATGGTCTTGTGATGGTTTGTGTTTCTTCGATTGCCTTTATTTCACTATGATGGGTCATTGGTTTGTTGGTTGGCTTTCATGAGAACGCCCTTTTTTTATGTGTTGTGCTAGAGTTGTGAGGGAATAAGAAGTTTTGAAACTCTTACACTGATGTTGAATAATGGTCGTTGGTTGGCTTTATTTCACTATGATGAGTCGTTGGTTGGTTTTCTTTCACTGTGATGGGTCTTGGTTTTTTCGGTTGAATAATGGTCCTATGAGGGAATAAGAAGTTCTGCAACTCTTGAACTGATGTCGAATAATGGTTGTTGGGTGGTTTTATTTCACTGTGATGGGTCGTTGGTTGGCTTTATTTCACTATGATGGGTCATGGTTTTCTTGGTTGAATAATGGTCCGATGAGGGAATAAGAAGTTTGCTATAGTGGGGGATTTCTATAATGTAGTGGACGATTTCTATAATTATGCTACAGTGGAGGATTTTTATATTTGTGTGTTATGCAAATTTGGACAATGATGAAAATGAGCTTGATTTGTGCTTATTGGTTTATGTTGGACAACTCTCTACTTGGACAATTTGTGCTGACATCACAAGGCTTTCTCAAACAAGAAATTGATGGAGAACAGGGCGAAGGAGACGATCCTGGGAGCTACTGGGAGCTGACATAGAGATGGAATGGAGTGCGGGTTGTGAGGCAATAAAAGATTTCGGGTGTGGGTAATGTAAATTAGTAGTTTTAGGTGTTACATATGTAAATAGGTGAGCTTTAAGTGTTATGTAGGTAAATCCCCCAACTATCAAATAGAAGATAATTAAAACTAGAAGTTCAAAATCTCATTTAGATAAAGATTTAATACAATTGGTGACTCTTCCAAAAATTGCTAGAAAATGGCATAAACAAATGTACGGCAGAGTTGCATCCCTTTTATTTGAATGATGGTCTCACTATTTTCGGGAATTGCTATAGTGCTTCAATAATGGCCATGGCAAATTATGTGCACAATATACCATGTGCATTTGAGGGTTTGTTTGTTAACATTTTTCAAACAATACTTTCTTTTGGTACTATTTATGTGATTCAAGTAATTATTTTTTGGAGGTTATTTAATATTCACCATTTATCTAATTGGGAACACTAGGATGTTAACCAACCTTTTTGGTTGTTTTCTAATTATTGGTGTCCCCACCACCCCATTTGGATCAAGGTAATAATTGATGATACTCAAATTCACTATGAAAACTGCACTTTTGTAGTAAAAGAATAGAATACACAAATAGCTGATGTTCTATTGGACAATCATCAGAGTTGGAGCAAGTCTACATAAGTTTCTTTCCATGATATGTTATTGGCCAATATTTGCACCAAATTTTCTTTTAATATAGTTTCTTTTTAAATAAGCTATCCTCTCTCTTTCCTTTGTAAAGAAAGGAATGGTATTTATATTTTCTTTGCTTATATTTCTCGTTGTAATGCTTTTTATTTATGAAATGCTCTAGGCACCCATTCAAGAAAAATTAAAAGGGATAAAGCAAGTGCATAGTCCTTTGAATTTATTATTAAAGATTTATTTATTTTTTATTTTAAAGAATATGATAATTAAAGACCTCAAATTTCCTTGAAGCCTTTAATTAGCACATCCTAGGCTTACTAATTTAATGTATTTGTTTACTCCCTAAACAATAAAGCAAATTCATAAAGCCTTGAATTTTATTTATTTAATTATAATGATTTAATTATTTAAATTTAATTAATTTGGTTTATTTAATAAAGATAAATTTAATTACATTTATCATTTAATATTATCTAATTTAAATCATTTAATTTTTTATTGAATATTTGGTGATTTTTATTTATTTATTTTATTTTGAACTTTTAAAAATAATTTGATTTTTAATTTTTAATTTATTTAAATTAAATTATTTAATTTTTATTTAAAATTTTAATTTATCATTATTTAATTCTTGATAATTTTAATTTTATTTATTTAATTTTAATCTATTTGAAATTTCTATAATTTATTTTAATTTTATTTCATTTATTATATTTATGTAGTGGATTATTGAATTTATAAACCCTTAATGGTGGGTTTAACCAAATTTTCTTTCAAATTTCATGTGATTTCGATTTTAATTTTATTTTTCATGTGTTATACTTTTTATTTAGAATCATATTTAATTTTGATTATATTTTTATGATTTGTAATTCTTTAATTATGAAATTTACAAATTTAATTAATTTATTTAAGTTTCTTCATATAGAAGAAACTTAGGGTTAAGCAATTAATTGATTAAATGGCTTCAAATGATCAATTAATTACACCATGGGTCAAGGATAACCCAAAGTAACAAAAACTTTTAAGTTCAATTGATCAAAAGGTTGATTTCATATGATTTAATTTTAAAAATTTAATTAAACCCTATGCTTTGTTTAAGGTTATTTTAAATTAAATTGCATAGAGCTTTTATTTTATTTGATTTTACATTTAATTTGTTTTTCAAAACTATTTGTTTCATATTTTTTTATTTATTTAATTATGAATTTAATAAGCTTTAAGCACAAATTTGGGCCAGAAATTAGGGTTTTTTAATTTTATGCCTTAATGCCCTTATTTTATACCAAATTAATTCCTAGGGTTTAGCATGTCACTATGCTCACTAGTTTGAGTTTCATCTTCATTAGACTAGAAGTGAATTTCATAGAATTTTTCTAATTTTGCTAGACCTAGACATAAGTAGATTAACCTAGGTGTATCTACTGTTCAACAGGGTTTGCAATCAAGTGTGTATAACCCTCATGCAAAAAAAACAATACACACACACACACAAACCATAAATAAAAACCCTAATTCTCTATGGATTGTCTATAATGATTTTTTAAATATCTAGGTCAAATTATAACCCATGTATTTAAAAAATATTGTTAAGCCAATGGAGGCTTCAACTAGGCTTGAGAAAATTATGAATGCATGCAACATCCCATAATATGTCTCAACTAACTTTCAAGTCAATTGGATGAGTGTATAGGGCATAATAAATGAAAAATAATGGGCATTTAAAATTAAATTACTAAAGATACACTAAATCAATTAACTAGATTTTAATTTTAATGTATAGTGCTTCTTTTTCTAAAACCATAGATCTCTAGAACATGCAATTTGGCTATGTGAATGATTTATTATGAATATTTGAAGCTCTAGGCATTAAAATTTATTTAATAAGTTAATTTAAAGCATTTTCCAATAGAGGCATTGACCCGGCCCACACATTCTAGGTGGTGGAGAAACAATGGATGCACATTTTGGCAGCAATCATCATTTATCCACATTGACTTAATTGTTGGGTATTCGATCTCATGCTATTTGATCGAATGACTGAGAGTTAATCCACTTGATTGCATGATCTTGAGAGTCTAATAGAGGGATGAAATGACAAGATTTGGACCATCCGAGCAAATGCACGGGAGCTAGATAATTTGAATTTCCTCTTCTTCCTCTAGATAGTGGAAGGACTGATTTTCATTTTACTTTAAACTAATTTCTTAATATATTTCAATGATTAAAAGTATACAAAGGCTCCTACATGCCTAAACTTTCATTATTTGAAGTTTGGGGGCTTCATATAATGAATTGATTGAAAATTATAAAACCCTAGGCCTAAAGTTAGGGTTTAGGTTTTACCTCTATGCATGAGTTTTAGGACTGGATTTCAATCATATTCTCTTCTTCAGATATAGAGGGGAAGGTTTGCTGAAGAAAATGTGGTTAAAGGAGTGACAGAGAGGGAGTAAGATCATTTGGGATGGAGAAGCTGATAGATCTTGTTGGTTCTTCTGACCAACATCTTCCAAATGCCCAAATTCTGAGTGGGGAAAGTAGAGGGAGGTCTGAGGGAGAAAAAAGTAACAAGAGTTTCACTAGAGAGCAGCTAGGTTGGAAATGTAGTCTATTTGAGAACTTTGCTAGATTTTGAGTATTCCATGAGCTAGGCCCTAATCTAAGGCTAGGTATTGATCAAGGAGATAGCTTAGGATATTGCCATGTATCTAAGAATGGTTTAGGAATAAGTTCTTGAGCTTAGAGTGATAGCCAAAGCTTGAAAATAAATTGGGGTTAGTTTTCCATGTGGCTTAGCCTAGGTTTGACCACAGGGATTTAGGTTTAAAGGATTTAGTGTTTACTAGGGTGAGACCAAGCTTAGCCTAGATTTCACAATTTCTCATGAGTTGAACAGGTTAACTCAACATGAAATGACTTGGCTAAGGTTTAGGCATATTTAGGAAGCCTATTATATTGAACTTGAGTAATTGGGGCAAGCTAATTGGTTATATGTAAGGGTTTGACCAAAACTTGATTGGTTAGAATAGTTCTAGGTTGATTTGACCAAGTCAACCTTTGAACCAAGAATGTGGACTTGGTGTGTGTGAAACTTTAGGAGCTTTCATGGATTCAATTGAGTGAGGTTATGTAGACTCAAAGAGGCTATGGGAGATAAATACGAGGATTTCACCTATTGCGCTAGTTTGACCTAGCTCAAGTTGGTTGATTGGGTCAACCCCTAGCTTGGGAAGCTAGGGTTGATGAGTTCAATTTATGAAGCTCCTAGGGTGAGAGTTTAGGTAGGGTTTGAAGTCAATATGACAATTTCATATGTGATGCAATCTACTAAGTATACAGGAGTTAAACCAGGGTTTTGCTTTGATTCTTCAGTCAGCCAAAGTAGTTTGCAAGGTTTAAAATGGTTTAAGAATATTTAGATATACTTTAGGGAGCTTGAGGTTCAATAATAAGGTCTAGATCACTTAGACTACTCGCCAAACTCAAGGTAATGTGTCTCAGGCATGTAGGGGTATAGGGTGTCATCCTATGGTCAAGCAGGGTCAATATGGACTAAACCTAAGGTCTTGTGTTTTTTAGACTAACTTAAGTATGATCCTTGACTGATCAAGATTGATCCAAAGGATTTTTGGGTATGTGATTGAGCAGGCTTGAGTGTATGATTCATAAGCCAAGGTAGGAGATCTAGCACAAGGTCCCTACTATTTAATAAAGTTATATAACACTTTAGCAGTATAGTATTAGCATTAAGTAAATTTCAAATGTTGAGATTCCAATGACCTCTGCTAAAAAAATGTGGCCAACGATAACATATATACTTCTCATGAATTTTAGCTAGAGTGAGTTTTGAATCAAATTTATTAAAACTAGAGAAATGAATTTAGCCACAAAACAGTAATTATCATCATTTTTGTGATTCGTGCTTATGTAATATGAAGATATTTCTATAAATTCAAAATAAAGGGTACATCATAATGCTGGAGAAATGATTTTAGCCACAAATATATTATTATTCTGATACATGTAGATCATTTGAAGTGATTCTTATTCGTAAGCTCCTTGTTCTTCACTCTTTTAACTTCAAGGCTAGTATTAAAACCACAAACTTAGCTTTCTCAATAGAAATATGCATTGCAATATTTTGTGCATAACGTGAAAATAAATCTTCTATAATATCATCTCCAAAATGAGATATAAGAAGAGGCTCTACCACTGCTCTTATGTATTTAGCCACATTTTGTCCACTTAAAGTGCTATTTATCACAAAATTATCAGTTGAATCATCAAAGGGATCCCAATTTGACTCAAAACTTTGCGCTTGATCAACGTGAAATGACCCTTCCATCTCAATAACTGATTTCACTTCCTCCATCACTGGTGCATATAATGGTATATTAAAGGCATTTACTTTTACCTCTTCCACAAGTCCCTGCTTATAATGCAAATGATTAGATGTGATTACAAAAGTATGACTCATATGTGGTTATTGAAACAACACATAATGGAGCTAGCAATCATTGAAATAAAAATTATTTATTTGATTGCAAAATAATATTTATCAAGAGTAAAAAAGTTAAGTCCTTGTGTTTTTGTATTAGTGGAGATGCTTACAAATGAGAATTTTCAATGATGAATGGTAACTTTAAATGACATAATATGTATGAATCTCTTTGAAAAAGTAACACAATATGTGCCTTTAGTATTTAAAGGATTTATGATTAGTAAAATATAGATTAATGATATGACATATGATTTAATTTGATATGAAACTAATAATTATTCATCTATAATCTTAAGAAAATCAAATGATACTTAGTATGATAAGGTTAAGTAGCTTTGATGAAATATATTATATAATTGAGGTGTAGATGATTACATCTAAGAGAGAGAGAGGATAAGATAGAGAAACACCTTTAGTGCTGCATTGTGTGGTAAGAGATTATCATAAAAAAATTCCATAAATACAACTAATAATAACATGAATTCAAATTAAGGCAGCTAAGCTCAATGATGAAGTACAAAACTATGTGTCTAAAGATATTTATTGAAATTCATTAATAATTCTAAGTTTAAGATATTTTAATACAAAAGAAAATTTTCCCTTTCAACAATTCCAACATGCAAAAATAAAAAAAAATAATAATAATAAGTGTTATCAATCAATCTCATAAAATAATGTTAAAAAGGAAGTACCTCAGAGATCATAGAATTTAGTGCATCAGCAAGAAGACTCCAAAGGTTAAAGAGGTCTCCAAGTGCTGGAGAATTTTTTCTTCCCAAAAAAGATAATACCATCTTTCCACCAAAGATAAGCTCTTTAGAACGAGATCTAAGGAATTCTGAGAAATCCTTCTTAAATTGATTTAAATACAAATGGTAAACGATAGAAGAGGATGCATCTGCTATATATATGTTTCCTTTATTCAATTGAGCACAATTTTTCTCATCAAGTCCTTGAGGTACCTACATTTAATTAATAATTAAATAGAGCATAAAATGAGTAATAGAAACTTTCTAATATCACTATATTATTAGGTTTCTTTTTGTTATTGTAATTAGATGGGATCTTAGACTTGTAGGTTTTTTTTTATATAGCTCTTCTGAGCATTAGATGCTTTTGATCCCTTGTAGAAAGAACATCTGTCAAAAAATTATGAGAAAAATAGATTATGTACACAACTATGATAACCTGTGATAGCCACATCAGGCCATAAGAAGAGTGAAAAAAGTGAACAGCCTTTGTAGGAAAAAGTCTCCCATAAAATGAACCAGGCAATCCAACAGCATAAAGATTCACATTATCTGCTCCCTTATTTTCCCTTAATTGCTTCTCATAGAGCATTAAAAGCTGAAAAATATTGTTGAAGTCATTACTTGGGAGATCATTGAGAAAATATTGGATCTCTGGTTGGTTGTGGTTGTACTGACAATAATGCTTTTCTATAGCATTAGAGATTTGTGAAAGCACAAGTAATGTGTTTGGGCCTGAGGAGCAGCCTAAATCAGCCACTACAAAGTTGTTTGTGTGTATTGTGTTGCATATGTCCCTTATTGCTTCTTCCACCATTGGTTTTGTCTTCAGGATGGCCTTTTCCTACATATTTGAAGGGAATTTAATTCTGTTATTAACTTATACATTTTTAAGCAAAGCGGTTATCATTAATAAAATAATAATAATAAAGGTGGCCACAAACAAAACAAAAAAACTAAATCAAAACAAGAAAATTTTAGATGTTAGCTAAGGGGTGTTTGTGATCACTTTTGTTTCCTATTTTGATTTTATTTTGTTTATATTTTGATTTGGAATAAATCATGTTTAATATTTAAAATTTTATTATTTTTCTTTTTATGTGTGGAGATGGTGATGGCTGCGGATGGAGGACCGCCTGTGGTTTTTAAAAACGCTCAAAGCATTTAAAAAATATTTTGAGTATTTATAAAATTAACTTGATTTGTGATTAACAAACATGATTTTAGAAAGAAAAATAAAAAATAAAAAACACAACTAAATGAGTTCTAAATTTATGTTTAATAATCAGGCCAAAATATATGAACAAATTTTGATATTTATTGCTTGGAGCGAATAATTCGTTGCATATTGAGTTCTAAATTTTTGTTTGTATTCTACTTAGACTAATTAATAGATTATTATAATATATATATATATTATCAGCAACTAAAGTATAATAAATTTCTCCTTATTTTTGTAAATTTAATATATGTAATTTATCTTATGCTCATTTTTTATCTGCATGTGGTATTGTGCCCACTTTATGCGTATACTTTCTTTAAGCAAAATTATGATCTATTTGGGATGATAGTAATTTTTTATAATGATAGTTGTAAAATATTATAAAAAGTGCTTCCTATGTATAAGTAGTCCCAAACAACATTTTGATGAAAAAATATGATAAATTTCTATCCTTCAGAAAAAAAAGAACCCCCGCATCATACCACTGTTATCTTCATAAAAAAATTATTAGATCTGCAATTTATTTAGCTCTTGTATCAAGGGCTTGTACCTTTTAGTAATTGATCTTCTGCCCGATTTTATTTGTGATATATTTCTAATTTTTAAAAATTAAAATTGAAACAAAAAAAATATATAAAAAATAAACCCCTCCCTTAGCTCATCTTCAATCTACAGAAGACTTGTGGGAAAACTTGCATGCCAACTATAAGATCTGTGATTGGAAGGGATACAGTATTAATAAATGAAGTAGCAGAAATTAATTAATTAATGAAGTAGAAGTCTTACTTGAAGCTTGGAGTTATTAGCATAGCTATTCCCTCCAACACCTCCTACCATGTGAAGAACTTGCTCTACCTTCATTCCTTTGAACTGTTGCAAACAACTCTACTCTCTTTTAGTTTATCTCACACAGTGGAAATTTGTACTCAATTTATAGGACCGCCTCAATGGTATGACGTATAATATGGTGATGTTATAAGTCAATAATAGACTATATAGTTTCATATGTTCACACAGCATATGTTCAAGCAATATATGGTGATGTAATATGGTGATGCTATAAGTCAATTATTTATGTTCAGCATATATTCATGCAGCATGTGAATCATACGTGACATGGAATATATATTTTGATATGTCGCATTGACCCAGCACAAATCTCGAGGCATATCTTAGTTAGCAACTTCTAAAATTAAATCCGGGATCATCCAAACACAAATTCCAACAAACCTAAGTCAAATTGAACGTCTCAGTAAGAAGAATCCAGCAACACCAAAATCGGTCAAATCTGAGCCCAAATGGGCTCAAATCAAGCGATTAAAGCATATTGGGAAGCTTTAGAGTATTAATCCGATGACCAAATGACATCCAAATATAACATGCTTATAGTCGAATCGAGCGGCTCGACGAGATGAATCCAACGAGCTGAAGATCGCTTATATTTAACATCACTAAAGCACTTAAATGTTGAACAAATGATCCATGATCGAGACAATCGGTATGGGTCGCCTAATAGATCATTTCGAATTTATCCTGGATCTTCTACATATTTATAGGACATGCCACTACCAAAATCTATAAATAGACCCCCTCTTCCCACATGAAAGAAGGCTTGGACATTTGGAGGCTTAGACCCTAGGCTAGAGGCTTAAGAAAGCCTGAGGCTTGAAGCATCCCAGAGCTCCAACCCGACACCACCTCCAACGAAATCTCACCACTAACCAGCCGTTGCTGGACCTCTGCTTGAACGTCATCATTGGACCTTCGTCTGATGGCCATCATTTGGCCTTCATCAGACCACTGTCGTCCGCCGACTACAATCCCTCCCACCACCGTCGTCTGTCCACTACAGTCCCTCCAACCATCATCGCACGTCGACTACAGTCCCTCGGATCTCTAACTTCTATCGCCTGTTGATTATGGTCCCTCCTAACTCTATCGTCGGCCGACTACGATTCCTCCGACCTCTATCTCCCGCCGACTATAGTCCCTCTGACCTCCGTCTCCCACCGATTACGATCTCTGTCGCTATGAATGTTCAAGGACGCAATAATTATATATTAAAAAATATTATCATCATGAATTCTATAATAATATCATCCTTAAACTTTTTATAAATGTCTTCAATTATTTAGTTTACTATTTTAAATCAAAATTAGAGTTGGGATATGAATCGCTAGATTAAAGGTTTTATTTGGAATAGTTTTCTTATTACTTTCTACAGCAACTTTCTAGCACAAAAATTTTAAAAAAAACATAAAAAAATTTGTAGCCAAAAGCTAACCCAAATGAAGTCTAAGGCTTCGTTTGGGACAGCTTTTTTGTTGTTGTTGACCTCAACACAAATCCATAAATCCCGCTTAAATCCAACAAAAATCCCTGAAATCCCACATACCTTGTATCATACGTCATTTCCCATAAATCCTGCACACTTGCATTGATAGAACCTTCATTCTCATTATTAAAATGAGATCCGCCAGAGCCTTCAGGTCTCCTTTGAATCCACTTCAATAAGTCGCAGTCTCCCTAGCCAGGAAAATTATTAGGTCCAATCACCGGACCTATCTCCGCGTTCAAACGCCAATAGAAACACGCCATGTGGCAAAAAAAATTTATTCTTTTCAGCCCGATCGGCCCTACCCAACCCAGTGTTATTTTCATTTTAAACGTAGTGTTGGCTCTATTTTAGAACCCCGCGGTTTTGAAGAAAAAACGAGCTAGGAATTTGCAGAGAAGAGATGGACTGCTCACCGAAGAGAGAGGGGCAAGGGGTGCATGAAACCGAAAGTATGAATGAATCGAAAGTTAACTTAGCTGGATCTTCCTCAGGTTTCAACATTTCGGTAAGTTTTCCTTCAATCTCAGCGTAAGTTGTATGAAGAAAATACGAGCTAGAAAGTTATAGGGGTTTAGCTGTGTAGAAAAAGGTTATATGGTTTCCGGTCATTAGAGGCACAAGCTCTTAGAAGTAAACAAAGCTGTGCAGTCAGTCTAGTGTTTAGGTGAAAAAGTTAATAAACTCTGAGATCTTGTTGTTTATCTATAAAATTAGTTATTTTAGGAAGAAGAAAAATATTGATTTTAGATTTGGGAAAGCTGTAGAAGATGAGCTTTAGTTGCACTTTAGTTGCGCTTTAGTTGCACTTTTAGTTGCGCTTTAGTTGCGCTTTAGTTGTGCTTTCTGATCTGATGTTTTGTTATCATCTCAGGATGTTTATAAAGATGAGAGAGAAGCATATAAATATTATTGTACTTATGCCCATGATAATGGCTTTAGCGTGCGGAAGGATCATCATAGTTTCTATCCAAATTCTAGGAAGATAAAATCGAAGGACTTTGTCTGCTCAAAAGCTGATTTCAAGAGAAGTATTGATCTTAATTCAACAAAGAGATTTACTATACCAGATGTTCGAACCGGTTGTCCTTCTATGGTGAGGTTTGCTGTTGATGAAGATGGTTACTGGCATGTCAAAAGATTTATTGAATCCCACAACCATGAATTGGCTAGCCCTACCGACCGGCACCTTCTAAGATCATGTAGAAATGTTGTTGAGGAAAAAGCTTCAATCCTAAAATTAATGACAGATGCAGGAATTAGAACCGTTGATGCATATGCCTACCTTGCAGAGGAAGTTGGAGGATTTGAGAATGTTGGATTCTCTAAGAGGGATGCCTACAATATTATTCAAAAGGAGAAAAGAGCAAGGATTGAAAATGGTGACACTAATTCTTTGATTCAATTATTTAAAGATCGACAAGTTGAGGACAACATGTTCGCAAGGGATGTTCAAATTGATGAGCATGATAGATTGTTAAATTTTTTCTGGGTTGATGGGAGAGGCAGGTAGATTATGAATATTTTGGAGATGTGTTGATTTTTGATACTAGCTACAGGCTCAACAAGTATAATTTTGTATGTGCACCATTTGTTAGTGTTAACAATCATTGGCAGAACATTTTATTAGGGGTTGCTTTTTTGTCAGAAGAAATAATTGAAAGTTTTACATGGTTGTTTAAAATATTTGTACAAATAATGGGCCCTAAACATCCAACAACAATATTCACTGATCAAGACCAAGCTATGGCTAGGGTCATAGAAGTTGCCTTACCTCACACTCGTCATAGATTATGCCAATGGCACATCTTCAAGAAGGTTCCATCAAAAGTACCTATCTTCAATAGCAATACTAAAGCTAGAGGTCTCTTCTATAAGTGTATGAGGAAGTGTGATTCTGAGGAAGTGTTTGAGGAGGCATGGGATGAAATGATCAAGGAAGGGAACCTTCATAATCATAAATGGTTGCAGGATCTTTATAAGATAAGGAGAATGTGGTCAACAGCTTTTAATAAGGATTGTTTTAGCATGGACATTTTATCCACGCAGCATAGCGAGTGTACTAATAATGTGTGTCATGGTATTTCTAAGCCAACAAGTTCATTAACTGATTATTTTCTTGGGTTAGAAAAGGTACTGATGAATTGGCGACGAAATGAGCAGGATGAGGAGTACAAATGCAGTCAGTCTGAAATTGTTCCTATGATAAGGACCAGCTCAATATTAAAGCAAGCTGCAAGGTTTTACTCAAGAAAACTATATTCATTTTTTTAGGAAGAATTTATACAGGGTGTGGGAGAAATGAGCATAGACTTCATCTCGACTGATTCTTCAAAGTTTCTAGTCAACTACATAGAGACTAAGGACCAACAACATCCTTGGGTGGTTGACTTTGATGCAACGGCAGGTAACATTCAATGCACCTGCAAGAAGTATGTTACCATAGGATTGTTGTGTTCTCACAGTTTGAGGGTTTTGAGATAGTTGGATATTGCTAGAATCCCTGAGAAGTACCTACTACTGTGATGGTCAGCAAGGGCTCAAAAAGATATTTATTCAGGTAACTTGGCCAATGCTAAAAGAAATAATAACCTTGAAAGTGGTAGGGGATTAATATTCAGGAACCAACTGAGAAGATTTGCATATCAGATGAGCATAGAAGCTCAAGGGAATGAGGAGACAGAGGAGTTTATTCTTGCTTCAATGAAAGACATGGCTGAAAACTTATACTCAATTCTTGGTGGTAAGAAAACAAATCAGAAGTATGTTGCAAGATCCCAAGGTGGCAGTGCAAATTTGAAAGATCCACTAAAACGTAGACCTAAAGGCATATCTAATGCAAGACTAAAAAGCCATTGGGAAAAGAAGAAGCGGCCTAAAAATAAGTTTTAATAACCTGTCAAATTTATTTTTTGCTTAACTAAAACTAAAGCTGTAGTTTTTTACAGAGAAGCAATCTATGGTGGAGAAAAAAATAATGGAAGATCCTTCTTCAACACAGATGAACTTCTCAAGCATGCCTGAATATTTCAGTGAGGAATATATAACAGGCCACCCAACAAACTAGCCAGGTGCTGAGTACACCAGATTGATGATGGATTTCATTACTTCAGAGTTAGAATTTAATCAATTTTCAGTGTAATAATATTAATTTCGAAATTATGAAAATAATATTGAAATAATATTGGATTTTCAGTGTAATAATATTGAATTTTAATAATAGATATTTATTTAATGTACTGTTATGCGCTTCACTTGCGCTTTATCTGCGCTTTACCTGCGCTTTACATGCGCTTTACCTCCACTTTACCTGCGCTTTACTTGCGCTTCACCTGCGCTTTACTTGCGCTTCACCTGCGCTTTACTTGCGCTTCACCTGCGCTTCACTTGCGCTTTACCTGTGCTTTAGTTGTGCTTTACCTGCGCTTTAGTTGCGCTTTAACTGCGCTTTAGTTGCACTTTACTTGCGCTTTAGCTGCACTTTACTTTATGAGTAAAAATTCATTTAAAGAGTTACAAAGGCATAAACTATATATTAACAGTAAAATTTATAAGATATACAACACAAGGAGTATATATTAACATTAATATGTACAAGATTTACAACACGAAGATTCTATAAAAATATTCAAATGTATAAAATTTACAAAAACGCAGCTTTACATCTTTGTCGTAAGACAAAGAGCATATCCAAGTTCAGCCCTAAATTTTGGCAAATATTTTTGCCAGTCTTTTAAAGAAGCCCAGTCTATTTTCTGTCGAAGTATGACTCTCTCCATATATTTGCATACAAAATTTCGCAGTCATAATCGTTTGACTGAGTTGGAACTCCACGGACAGTTTGTAATTTCCAAGTTGTTATATCGCTTGGAAAGGCTCCTGCTTTATCTTCATGAATTTGTTTAATCTGAAAAAAAAATGTTTAAACTCGTGTGGTGATATTGAGTAAAACAGTTTCATAAAATCAAGATTTAAACTTACAACTTCAGTACAAATTGCCTTATATTCTGGATTGGATAACGAATCATATAATTTTTTATACTTTATCTTTTAACCTTCCTATAATTAGTACCCAATGACCTTTGAAATAAATAGGTTGAACAATAAGTTTGTTATCCCTAACAGAATCAAGATTTATGTGTTGTATGAACAATTTAAAATTTTGTTTATAACCTCTATAAGCCTGCAATAATTAAACATAAAAAGAATCTTAGACAAAAATAATATTATTAAAAAACTATATAAGATGAGTGTAAATTCTACTAATCCTATATAGTGGAGAAATGTATAGGTAGTTTTGAAATTCTTTTGGTAGAATCCTTCTATTTTCAGATAATAAAAAAGCAAATGCATCTACATGGTTATCAACCAAATACTGATTTGTCAGAATGTCATCAATATCACCCCGATTTATTATAATGTTTCCATATTGAAAAATAATGTTGTCCCTGCAAAACAAAAAAGCGCAGGTAAAGTGCAGGTAAAATGCAGGTAAAGCGCAAGTAAAGCACAGGTGAAGCACAGGTAAAGCGCAGGTAAAGCGCAAGTGAAGCGCAGGTAAAGCGCAGATGAAGCGCAGGTGAAGCGCAAGTAAAGCGCAGGCAAAGGGCAGGTAAAGCGCAAGTAAAGAATAATAAAACTTACTTTTTATTAAACTTCTTGAAACAGTCATCCATGAATGCTTGTTGTTCTATCGTAAGGAAAATCTTGTCGGGATATTCCATGTTTATTTCAGCATGTCGAGGTAATACCTCTATTTTCTCCATGGAAATCACATCCTGCTTTGGCTTTGGTTTCTCCAATGTGTCAGGATTTTTTTTCATCTCTTTTTCTTTTTTTTTATGTGGCTCGTACTTCATTATCGCTTGAGGATCTTCTGTAGGAGGTGGTGGTGGAGCAACTTCAATTATGGGTTGTTGGGGTGGTGGTGGAGCAGCTTCAGTTGTGGGTGGTTGGGGTGGTGGTGGAGCAGCTTCTGTTGTGGGTGGCTGGGGTGGTGGTGGAGCTGCTTCTGTTGTGGGTGATTGGGGTGGTGGTGGAGCTGCTTCAGTATTGGGTGGGGGTGGTGGAGCAACTTCAGTAATGGGTGATGGTGGAGTAGTTTTGGAAGGATTTACAGATTTGTTATTCGAAGAAGAGGAAGATAGAGAGAATTTAATAGGATGATAATCACAATGGGTAAAATGGTTGATAAATTTATATTGCAAAGAATCTATAATTGCTTGAAGTTTTTTCAAATTATCTTCAAGTCGATCAATTCTTTTTCTCATATTATCTTCAATTCTATTGCACATTTTCTGTATTATTTTCATAAGTTTATTCTGTACACTAGACCATTCTGTTGCAGGAGGTGGTTCAGCAGGAGGTCGAGTAGCAGGTTGAAAAGAAGGTTGAGTAGGCTATTGAGGAGAGCTTTGAGGTGGTTCAACATGAGGAGAATGGGAGAGGGAGGTGGGGAGGTCTGAAGTTTTTGGGTTTTGGTGAATGAAGTTTGATAGGATACACATCTGGACGGATATCCCAGTTCTGAAGGGCATTTATGTCAGCCCCTAATTGTTCTACTTCTTCATCTGTAACATTCTGTAGAACAAGATAAATCTGCATAAAAGATAAAACTAATATCAGTTTTAGTTGCGCTTTAAGTGCGCTTTAGTTGCGCTTTAGTTGCGCTCTAGGTGCACTTTAGTTGCGCTTTAGTTGCGCTTTATTTGCGCTTTAAGTGCGCTTTAGTTGAGCCTAAAAGCACAACTAAAGAGCTTTAGATGCGCCTAAAAGCGCAGCTAAAGCTCTTTAGTTGCGCTTTAGTTGCGCTTTAGCTGCACTTTAGTTGCGCTTTCTAACAATAAAATAAACAATTAAAATGAAGTCTTGAAAATTACCTCATTATTCTTCAAAAATTTAAATAACTTTGTAGCACTGTCTTGGGTATAGTACATGTCTGTATTCCCCTCCCATCTGAAAAACCGAGGTCTTAAGTCTGGATTAGATGGTTTATTACAGGAAAAGTGTTTCAAAAATCATATCTGTATAATAACACACATAAAATATTATAAATTAACATTAAAAACCTTAATGAAATGAAATAAATTTAGTACACGAGACTTACCAATAGGAGAGGAAAAAAACCATTGATGTAACCCAATGGTTTTTCCATTGCAAACTTGTCAAGATTTGTATTGAATTCATTGACCATGAAATTCCTTATGCATGCAGCCCAATTAATTGAAGTGAACTCATTTACATTATTTGCTATAGATATGAGCCTTTTGGGGGTTTTATGGTTATTTAGTGGAAAAAAAAATTAGATAACAAAAACATTATGAACACCTTTATCTTAGTAGTATTATCGGTTAATCTATCTAATTTTGTGATTTCAGTTTTTATATCGGTTGAGAGAGGTCCAGTCAATGGATCAACCTTCCATTTTATTTCCTCACCTCTGTTAGGCAAACCTGTGAGAAATATTTGTTTAATTAGCCAAATATAGTAAATTTAAAGTATTAAAACATCTCAAAAATTTTTTATTCAAAAGCTGACCTGTCAACAATGAAATCTCATCAGAAGTGAATTTAAGCAAATAATCATTGACAACAAAGCCTTCATCAGCAGCATTTCAAAATTTCAGAATCTCAAATAGCAGTGGTATACACTACTGGAACGCTGGAAACTCCAGAAATTGATAAATTTTCAAATTTTAAAAGGTTTGCTCAACTTCATCATCAATTATCTCAAAAAATACATCGCAAATTTTTCTAAACGTCGTAACATAGCATCGCGAAGTTACTGGCCTTTAATACGGCATCTGAAAAAAATAAAAAATTAGAAAGCGCAACTAAAGCTCAACTAAAGCGCAACTAAAGCGCAACTAAAGCGCAACCAAAGCGCTTTAGCTGCGCTTTTAGGCGCATATAAAGCTCTTTAGATGCGCTTTTAGGCGCACCTAAAGCGCACGTAAAGCGAACCTAAAGCGCACCCAAAGCACAAATAAGGCGCACCTAAAGCGCACCTAAAGCGCAACTAAAGCTTAACTAAAGCTTTCGCTTATTACTGTTTTCCTCTTTTCTGAAGAAGGATGAGATATGGTTCATAAACTTTTTAAGATTACATTGAACAAAGTTGTATATATGAAATCAACACTAAACCCTAAAAATAAAAATATAACTTAAAAGCGCACCATAAACGCAACTTATGAGCAACGAAAGCGCAATAAAGGCGCAGCATTACATTTTCTAAAATGCAGTACTCAACTGTCGTTGTCTACCACCGGGAAGAATGTCTTGCAAGAATGGAAATGCCAACGAATGAAGAACAGCTCGACTGATGGAAATGAAAATGTCATGTGTAGAAACTCTTCGTGCACCATTTTTGTATTCGAAATTTCGAAACATCTTCGGGTTGGGTCGGGCCGGTCGGGCTAAAAAGACATAAAGCAAAAGTTTTAGAATAAAAAAATTTTGCCACATGGCGTATTTATATTGGCATCCGAACGTGGAGATAGGTCTGGTGACCGGACCTAATAATTTTCCCCCTAGCCACAGCTCTACCAGTCGCTCTTCCTCCTATCTCCAAATCGCACCAGCTAAGAACCTCCCATCGCCACTCACGATCAAAACCCCCAACAACCTCAACCTACACGAAGCTGATCTTCCTTCGCTTCTACCTCTGAACTCCAGATCCATGCGCCATCCAAATTTTGACCCACATATCCAGTCGAGCTTCACTCACAGCCTTAGACCCATACGACCGAGCCCCTTTCATCCCGTCTGACCTAGGAGCCCCCTCGATTTCGTCTAACTTCCAATCCCACGCCTGAGCCGAACTGCACGATGCCCATACCTTGTTCGATTCGCTACTTCCCATGCCAATCCAGTCCCAATCTACTCTTTGAATCGCCCTAGAACCGAACCCCTCTTGCGCCCGTTTGAGATCTCTAACTCCTGCATCTACTAGTCACCTCCTTAAAGTCGAACAAGACCTATCCGCAGGCCTTCCCGATCATGTCCACATAACCCATCTGAAATCCACAAGAACACCTGTAGCCCCATCTGACTCCACCTATGTGTGTGAGTATATATAAAGCTTAAATAAAAAAAGAAAAAGAAAGAAAAAAAGGGGAATTTCTTTGTGATTTCATCATCATCGTACTCTCGACCTCGACACCACCTCTGTTGACCCCTACTCAGGTATAATATCCACTAAACCCAAAAAACTTTAAATTCCTATTTTTGGCATTTATGATGCACCGAAAAATCACCTATGCACGCTTTTCTCTAGCATGGTGTGGTAAAAAATAAGGGCTTGCTTGTGCCTCAGTGTTTGCGGGGAAAAATATATTTTTAAAATAGATACCCCCGAAGACTCATGCATGCCTTTCTATGGCATCGTAAGACCAAAGACTACGGCCGTGTTGTCGTCAGACACTGACCATGTACTTCTTTCTCTGATGTAGTGGGCAGGCTATGACTCCTAGAATTTCCCCTAAATGAGGGAGATGTCGAGAGGCTGTTGAATTTTCTAGTGAATAGGAAACTTGAATAAATATAAAAGACTTAATTTAGACTTGAATTGAACAAGAACAATAGGGAACCAAACATAATTCAAATAATAGGGAATTAGACTTTAAATTGATAAATACACGATCAAAATGAAAATAACAAAATCAAATGATAACTTTGATCATCCAAATGCATTGAATTAAACATCAACATGCAAACAAAATAGTAGTTCACCAACAGAACATATTAGAGGAAGTTGTAATGAATGTAGCATGCTTTCTTGTAGCTAATGCTAATTAGCGTGAGGTTAATGTCAATTAGCTTACAAACAAACTCATTAACCCTCTTGCAATTAGTGATGATTATTTATATGCAATGAATACGGCAATTCGCTAACTAACATGCATAAAGATATTGACAGTAAGTGCATCTTATCCATCTGTCAATATTCATACACAAATGAGTGCACCAAGTCGCCTATGAGCAATAACAATGGGCATAATACAAGTGTAATAATTCTCCTACAAGCATATCCATGAAGATCATTCTGAATGTACAGGCATGACACAAAACTTGCTTGTAAGCAGTGCTAATAAAGATAGCAATCGTGCGATAACCCTCCTATGGATGATAATAAGCTAGGTGCAATCAGCAATGATGAAGCTTCTGCAAAAACAAATGAGAAGATTGTAGCGAATACGACACGTTGCCTACCATTAAAAATGGAAAATTCATGATGAATTCGAGCTCCTATAGTTCACTCTAGGAGGCTCGTCATGCATATAGCAGCTCATTTATAATTAGTAGCTAGAGACACGTCATGTACACCACATACTACTTACAAGCAAAATGCAACAAATGCAGGCTCCTATGAGCTGCTGTGGAAAACCAGCCATACACACTAAAGGCCATCTACAAGCAAAAATAAGGAGAAAAACAGGAAATGTAAGTTCTTATGAGCAGCTATAAGAAGCCCATCATACACATCACAAGCAAGGCACAAAAGAAATGTGATCAATGCAAAAATCTATGAGTGGCGCTAGAAGATTTGTATTTAATGCACCTCGTCTGTGGATAATAACAGAAGACCTGTAATGCATACAACAATCATGTTTGCGGTCAATGATACAAGAAATATGCTACAAATATGATGAACCCCCTATGTATATAAATGCTCGTGCGACATGAAATCTATAATAAAAAATACAAAAAGGGCCATAGCAAATGCAGAAGAATGGTAGCAAATGTAAATACCTATGAGCCACTACATAAGACTTGTTGTACATACAGCAGGCTATTCGTGAACAAGTATGAAAGAGCTGTGGTGAAGGTAATTATCAACCAGCCACAATATGAGATTCATTAATACACGATAATCTACTTGCATAAAGCAGCGATAACTCGTAGTGCGATGCCACACCACCAGATCTGCAACATGCATACAAGCAGACAGAAGACATTCATAAATTCTCAAATGGAGCCCTGTGCATTTCTCAACAATAACTCATCTGTAAGAAGAAACAAATAATCATTGTGTAATGTAGCTCCATGCCATCGAATCTATAATATTTGTACATGCAAATAGAAGGCGTCTACGGACTTCTAAATAGGATAATGTGCACATTCAAATGGTCGTTATTCATATAGTTGATTGGCATCAAATACTTTAAAATGCCCTCACACATGCATTATAATGTGCAAAATGTGTCATTCAAACATGTCATTCAGCATTGTAAAATGTATTATGCCGCAACAGTGCATCACATAAAAATATAAAATGCAGTGCACACACATGCTCTACTACATACCAATACATCATGCAATCATGGCTAAGCAACGTGCAAAAATGCAAAATACTGACATATATGCATATACGTAAAATACACATGTTTATATATATATATATATATATATATATATATATATATATATATATATATACGCGCATATGTGAGCACGTAGATATGTCATATACATTCACTATATCGCATACATACAATCATATAAATATATCGTGCAAAATGTATGTAAAGTCATACACCCACATGGACTCCGGCGACCATGTTATAGCTACACATGTGACATCTAAGAATGATGTACGGGTCGAGAAATGAACTTAAGTTCGAGGTTGATCCTTTTACATGAATGGATAGGAGTCGATATAGTTCAAACTATCAAATAAATATACTATCATGGTGTCGATCAGGATATTTATTTTATTTATATTAGGCCTTCAAGGTTTATCACAAGAAAATTTCAATAATAAAGGTATAAAGCCGATAATGAGCCTGATCCTTCTATATGAGTAGATAGGAGTCGACACGTCTTGGCTATCAAAAAATTATACAGTTACGAGGCTGACCAAAATATTTATTTTATACAATCATATTAGGCCTTCAAAGCACTCAACAAGAAAAATTCATCAAATTAAAACACACAGTTGATAATGAATTTGATCCCTTGTTGTCAAGTAGATAGAGTCGATAAGGTTCAATTAGCAAAATGAAAATCTCCCATATAAATCCCAATAATGGCCGTGTTAAAAGCTAATCTTAATCGGAGGGGTCGCCAAACATTTAAAATGCCTCTCAAATACTCATGAAAATCTAAAATTTCAAAATTACCAAAATCTAAAATATTTAAAAATCAAAATAAATCATCAAACACTTAAAGCAAAATGCATCCACCCTTCGCAATAATTTATTGAGGTGCACAAATCTGAAAATTACTTCAGCTCACAAAAAGTCAATGTCTGGTGGAGAATATCACTAAGATTCATTCTCAAATAGTTGCTTGCTAGTAAGAATGTGGCACACCTCCTTTAACCGGTGGTCTCACCACCAAATGGCACCACACCATGAGTTTTGCCGCTAAATGGCACCACATGTAAAGGGTTATGACCAGGATCCTCTAAACCAGGTGGTATTGCCACCAAATGGCACCACTAAATTATGGTCATGGTTAGAGCCCGTATGCTTCCCAATGGCTTTAAATCTTTGAGATATGAATCAATAGGATATAATCGATAAGGTACAAAGCTCTCTGTTAACTAAGGTGGATTCAAATTTAGCCCCCTTTGGCAAATATTCATCTTAGGTCTACAAGGTACACTTGGACGAAGCAACCCATGGTTGTCGACAAGGATCATTTGGTCAAGTTGGGTTGACTACCTCCTCTAACTAAGTAGACCAGGGACCACGATAACCTGGACAACGGAACCATGGGATCTTGATCGGGCTCATCAACACCCCCCCCCCTCCCCCCCCCCCCCCCCCCCCCCCCCCCCCCCCCCCCCCCCCCCCGCCCCCGCCCCCCACGCCATCCGCTTTAAGTGCAAGATGGTAGATTTTTAATTTTAAATATTAAATTTTGAAATATTAACCCATACTGCTACTATATGCCAGATACTATGTATATGTTTGATGACTAGTCTTAATCAAAAGTTCTCTCTCGTTATCAAGAGGGATAATTAACTATAAGGACTTGCACCTATAAGAAACCTGAACTTACATCATAAAGTCCTCGTAAAATGAAGGTGAAATCTCTATGTAATGTCTTATTTATAATTCAAGCTGCCTTCTAAAAATTTACCGTGAAACTTAAGCGTTAAAACTCTCCTTGATGACCTAAAAAGAAAGAAAAGGGGTCTGTGGAGAGGTCGGGGAATGAACTTTTGGAGCCCAGTACTATTTACTAAAGCAAATTTCTAGTTAAAATATTTTTGAACTAGAAATTTTTATACTAGAAAGCCATTTAAAAAGTTGTAAGAAAGCTGTCCCAATAAAGACTAAGATTTTATATGGGCAGCTTAAGCTTTTGTGTTTTTGCTTTTTAAAGCTCCTTTCTCAACCTAAATTTTCAAACCGTTGTTTCAAAAATTGCTTTTAAAAGCAATAATTTTAAAAAGTAGTAAAAAATTTGTCATCCAAACACAAATTTTTTTACGAGTTATTTTTCTTATTTTTATTTTGAATAATGGATATGAGAAGCTACTTATGTAATTTCTTCCTAAGTCCCTTGGCTTTCTAAAGGCTAGTAATGACTCTAGGGCTGTTAAAACGGGTCAACAAGTCGGGTTTGGCTCAAACCCGGCCTTACCTGGGTCCAAACAGGTTAACCCGAACCCGCCCCGGTGTAAAGGGGTCCGGCTTCCTAACTCAGACCCGACCCGCGAACCCTGATGCAAATAGGTGGGTTAAGGTTCTAGGCTTTGCACTACACTACAGGCTTCGAGATGCGGAATGATGGCCAGCAGGCCTGGGCTAAGGACCTAAGGCGGTGCCGGCGAGGCCAACGTCAACCAGTCGTGTGGACATGCCAGATGTGGCACGACGGCTGTGATGGTGGACGACTCTGGCCGACTAGCGCCTAAAGGTTTAGGATTTGGGTCGCACGAGAAGTCGCAAGGCAGTAGCTACGACTCGACTAGACGGTAAACAGGGTCACTAGATCACGTGACAAGCGAGCGTAGACAGCGAACGCGATGAGACAACAGACGTGGTCACCAGTCATGCGACACACATGAGACGCGGCAGCCATTTTCCCGGGGTGGGTTGAATTTTGGTTTCCGAGTCAACCCGACCCAATTTTGCAAACTGGTCAAATAACTCGAACCCGGACCTAACTCGTATGGAAAACGGGTTGACCCGAACCCAGAATTTTGGTCTGGTTCAAGTCGGGTCAAATTTTGACACCCCTAAATGGCTTGCAGACATTTAAGAAAGAGGGAAATAATGATCTTATTATATAAATTTAACTATGGTGTAAAATATATAAATTAAATTGACAAAATTAACTAAATGTTGCAAATAATGTTGAATTGCAAAACACTATGTAACTATTATTAATGATCGTTAGCACTGATATCTCATGAGAAAAATCTATTTGATCAAAATGTTTTAGAATTTAACTCAAAATCATCCAAGCTCTTATTTCAGAAAACTTCAGATAAATTGAATGCCTAATGAGATCAAAATTAATCTTATCTAAGTCTAAATAAGCTCTGATCAAGCACTTGAAGTGCAATTAAAAAATTCATGACATTGATTGTTGGATATTTGATATATGAATCTTGCATGTTTATAGTCAAATAGAGCATCTCTACAAGAGGATTTCAACAAGCTCAAAATCTCTTAATTCTTAGATCATTAAAACTTAAATGTTGAAAGAGTGGTTTATAATAAAGGCAATTAATATGAGCCATCAAATGGAATGCTTTGGAATTTTGACTAATTTTTTTAAAATGTTACTCAAAAAAATATAAATAAACCCTCATTCTCAACGTGAAAGATGAGAAAAAAATGATAGAGCCTAAAGATTTGAAGAATCCTACTATTATATCCCACCGTTGTCATTAAACTACCACCACCCAACCATCAATGTCAGTCCAACCTCAATTGTTGGACTACCATTGTCTAAGCATCATAACCGAGCCACAAGTCTGGCCACCGCCACTCAACCAACACCATAAGATCATTGCTGCCCAATTATCACCATCGGATCATCATTGCCCAACCACCATCAAACGACACTACCATTGAACTACCACCTTCAAATTGTCACTATCTGACCGACGTCATCAAACAGTTGTGCCCAACCACCACCTTCAGACCATGGAAGCCCAACCACCATCATCAGACTATTGTTTCCCAATCGCCACAGCCATGTCGTCCACACCAAACCTTTAACATCGGAGTTTTATAGCTCAACCACTGCAATCGGATCACAATTCAGCCAACACAAACACCAATCTAGTTTTCAAGCTACCATTATCCGATTAGGATCTCACGACCATTATCGTCTCATTATAATATGTCAGCTACTATCACTGGACAACCACATGAAACAAATTTTGAAAATCTTCTTTATCTGTCTTTATAATGACAAAAGCTCTCAAGTGTTCTTAAAGTCTTTCAACTCTCATCATTCCTCATAAAAATGCTCAATGTCCTAAGAAAGTTCCAGAGCTATGATCCTCCAAAACTCGTTAACTGATTTTGTTTTATGTGCGCGTGACCTTAAAATTTATCTAGAATTAACTTTCTAGTGCGTGTAGTTCTTCTACTCATGTAATATTTTTATTTATTTAATTTACAATTTAGCTAATGTAGCTAGCACACTTTTCTCTGATATTCATGTGTGAGGACTACTCTTGATCACGAAAAAAATAATTCTTGTTTGCTTTCCAGCCTAAATGAGATCTTAACGATTGAGTTGGTGTCGCATGATTTGAGAGCACTGGTATTTAGCATTCCTAAGGGGGTTTGGGAGTGAATTCTGTATTTCTCTCATCAATTAACTTCGACAGACATTATAAATACTAAAGATTCATTTGAGACGATTGTAGTATTTTATAAAATTAATTATAAAATTATTATGTATAAAATAATTTTCTTAAAAGCTATTGAAGAAAGGAACTTCCTAGCACAAAATTTATTTTAAAAATAACAAAAATTAGCGGACTAACATAGAGAACTGAAAAAATAAAATAAAATGACCACAATCTTAGGTATTTTTCTTTTTTGCTTTGAAACTTTAATTTATCAAAATTTACTCAGCTTTGTGATCCGAGAAAATTATTTTTCAAAATTGCACACTATTCAATTTATCGCTCCCTATTTAAAAGAATTTATTTTAACTTTTATGTGATATTCTTAAAGCAAAAAACTTGAGATTAAAGAGATGAAAATAATAAACCTATAAATAGGAATAAATTTGAAATTAGGATTTTTTTAAGTTAATTTTTATGTCATAAATTTATGAATTATTGAGCGGTGAAAATATCGTTAATAATTCTCTATGATTTTGCAATTAATTTTTATAAGAAAATTGTGTGGAGGCAGAGGATTTCTTATCCTCCTTAAGAAAAATTGGAACTAAAGAAAATTTGAGTATGGTGATGATATCATTATGATTTTGTCATCACAATGATGTCAATATACAATGATTGATAGGGGTGTCAAATGAGTTTTCGGGTCAGATTCGGATCCAACTCAAAGCTGAGCCGACTTCAACTGAATTGACCTGAACCCAAACTGATGAAAAAAATGGGTCAAAAATCTAAACTAGGATCCAACCCACCCCTAACCCAGGTCGACACGACCCAACCTGCTAAACCAATTGAGGGAGAGCGGGTGACCAAGCACACTCGAGAGGGCAGCGAAGCGGGTGACCGAGCACACAGGCAGTTGAGCGGGCAAGCGGGTGAGCGAACGCAGGCAGTTTGACGGGCAAGTGAACGTGATGATGAACGGGCAAGCTCGAGTTGCTTGAGCAGTAAGCGAGTGAGCACGACGAACACGAGCAACAACGAGTTTCGAGTTTATTTCGGATTTTCAGGTTGACCCGAACCTGACCCAAATTTGCAATCGGGTTAGAATGTGAAATCCGAACCCAACCCACTTTTCAAACAACATGACCCAAACCAAAAATCTTCGAATCAAGTTCAAATCAAATTTTCGGATCATATCAAATATTGACACCACTAATAAATGATACAATGTTAATGTTAATGTGTCAATCACTATTATGTCCTTTGCTATAGATTCTTTAATATATGAAGATACGTTATAATTACGCAATACAAAGATATTTAAAACTCGATAAATTGATTGAAGAGGACGCATTGAATCAGTTTAAGAATGACTACAAGTCTAGAGAGGTAGAGGGAGAAGTCAAAACGTTTTTTTCGTTTAATAATTATGGATAACCTAATTCCCCTTAAGATGTATTTATAGCATTATAACACACCTAATAATCTAATAATTGTAATAATATGTGAAATCACATCTCTGACTTGCTCAACTATTTATTTGTGTTTATTAATATTATTACATGCCCCTTATCCTCAAAGTCGAGGAAATTGAGTGAAAAAAAAAAAAAATCATGTGAGATCTGAGCCATTGATGGGCTAGGAAGCAAATTTGGGCGGAGATGAAATCAGGCGATCGTGGTCATTGTTAGATCTAGCTAATATGGACAGAGAAGAGAGACCTGCTATTGAAGATGGTGACTAGTTGTGAAGACCAGATTTATTGTGTTCAGGGCAGGTGACCATGGGAACCACATAGAAAGCAGAAATTATTACGTGCAGTCCGGACGTAGCTCTACATCCGGACTCCAATCAAATTAAGATACATAAATTTCTTTCTTTTTTTCTAATGACCCGACCCGACCCAGTCGTGAACATTTTGAAATCGCAGGAGCCCATTCGTTTTAATGTTTTTCAATGTATATTATGAGACAATATAAATTTTGCTGAGTTTAATTTTTCAACAGAGAAATCTGTCATAGAGGCAAGTACAACAAAACTGTGTTCATCTTCAAGGCAAATCAAATTCTCAAACAAGTTCAAATATTTCGACAATGAATTTATAGACTGGAGATCAACGGTTTATGTGTTTTTTTTGATATTTCACACACATTAACTTAGAATGTACTCTTAAAAAATTTATATGTTGAATGTCACGAAAACACATGCTTCTGTTAATCAACTATGTAAAATTTTATATAAAATGATAATTTTCAAAAGTTCATTTATTCTCTCATATATAATTATTATGTATTTTTCTCTTCTGTTTATATGATATTTTATTCATTTTGATATTGTATTAATGTGTATTGTTGTGTATTACTGTGTATTGATGGGTTTACTTTGTACTGTTGTGTATTTTATTATGTATTACTATGTATTTTGCTAGGTATTCCTATTTATCGTTGTATATTTTACTAGGTATTGCTGTATATTGCTAAGTATTCAAGCTTATATAAATCCACAATATTTTATTTATTAATTTGAAAGCTTTTTGAACTTTTACACTACTGTGTATTAGAGAAATTATATTGGAAAATATAATTTTTTTGCTAATAAATACTATGTATTGCTCTGTATTGTTGTGTAGGTCGGGTTAAATATGATCAATATAAGCTTTCTGAGATTGAATTTATTTTAAGATGAAAATAAGATAAGATTTAATTAATTGACTGGTCATACGTTATCTTTTTAAAGTAAATTTTTGTTTTTAACAATCATATCAATACTAACACTAACTGTTTATTGTTATATATTATTGTGTATGATTGTGTATTATTTTGTATTATTGTATATTGATGTGTATTGCTGTGTATTTTATTGTGTATTGTTGTGTATTGCAGTATATTTTACTGTGTATTACCGTTTAGTATTGTGTATTGTTGTATATTAATGTGTGTTATTATGTATTGTTGTATATTATTCTATATTGCTATGTATTGCTGTGTATTTTGTTGTGTATTACTATATATTTTGATGTGTATTTTTGTATATTGCTTATATTGCTATATATTAATATGTATTTTATCGTGTACTATTGGGTATTGTCGGGTATTGCCATGTATTGTCATGTATTCAAGCTTATATGAATACGCAATGTTTTATTTGATCATTTAAAATCTTTTTGAGCTTTTACACAGCTGTATATTAGAGAAATTATGTTAAAAAAGTATAAATTTTTTTGTTAATACGCAATATCTATTGATAGGTATTGATATATATTGTTGTGTATTGTTGTATATCGCATTAGTTCCTATGTATTGTTATTTATTGATGTATATTGCTATGCACTCAAGTCTATATGAATACAAAATATTTTATTTAATTATTTGAAAACTTTTTAAGCTTTTGCACATGCGTGTATTAGAAAAATTATACTAAAAATGTAATTTTTTGACTAATACACACTGTGTATTATTTTGTATTGATATGCATTGCTATGAATTTTAGCTTAAGCCTTAATGGCCTCGTGGATTTATTCAATTGAAAGCAAACTAACAATATATTCATTTTATCTAATCTTTATAAGTTTTATGTAGGGGCATGAGATTCTAGAATGAAATTATTTGAGGTAGTTACATGAAAAGCATTTAGTGAATACAAACCTACAAATAATCACCTTTATTATATTATTGTGGTATACTATTAATATTCTTTATAGTTATATACTTTTTATTTACAAATCAAGTTGAGCTTTCATATTAGAAGACCAATTATGCATCTGCCCTACAATTTATAGCAGAATCATAATATGCATTCACGAGTAAGGGTATGAGATGCATATGCTTTGTATGTTGTGACACATACACTATCTCAAAGGGTGATTTTTAAGTGGTAGTGTTGATAGGATTGTTAAAAGCAAAAATTTAATTTAAAAAGAAAATGTACAATTAGTCAATTAATCAACTCTCATATTATTCTCATCTTAAAATAAATTCAATCTCAAAAAATTTATCTTGATCAAATTTAACCCAATCTACACAACAATATAGAGCAATACATAGCAATATACAGCAATACCTAACAATACATAGTACGTATTAGCAAAAAAATCGTATTTTAAACATACTTTATCTAATACAAAGCTGTGTAAAAGCTCAAAAAACTTTCAAATGAATAAATAAAATATTGTGGATTCATATAAGCTTGAATACTTCACAATACATAGCAATATATAGTACATATTAGCGAAAAAATCACATTTTTCAACATAATTTCTCTAATACGCAACTGTGTAAAAACTTAAAAAGTTTCAAATGAAAAAAAAATATATTGTGGATTCATATAAGCTTGAATACTTAACAACACACAACAATACCTAACAAAATACATATCAATACATAGTAATACACATCAATATACATCATCAAAATGAACAGAAATATCACATAAATAAAAAGTAAAAATACATAATAATTATGTATAAGAGAATAAATTAACTTCTTAAAAATTATCATTTTATATAAAATTTTACATAGTTTAATAGAAGCATGTATTTTGCTGCATTTATAAATTTTTTAAGAATACATTTTAAGTTAATGTATGTAAAACATCATAAAAAACACAAACCGTTACTACCCAATTTATAAACCTCATCAGAGCATTTGGGCTTGTTTGAGATTTGATCTGTCTTGAAGGAGAACACAATTCTATTGTATTTGCCTCTACGATAGATTTCTTTGTTGAAAAATTAATCTAAGCAAAATATATATTACCTCATAATATACATTGAAAAGTAATTATTAAATAATTACATCTTACTTTTAAGCTTGCTTTTTTCGAATGGCCCTTCAGAGAATGTGACGTCCTCCAAATCAATTTTCATCTTCGTCACCTATTACTCATTTTTCTTTCTCAATAGCTATCAAAAATTTTATTCCGCAAAAATCTTAAATAATTGAGAGCTTTCGCGTGTTTCTTTTATAAAAACAATTGGGCTACTGCGATTTCAAAATTTTTGCAATTGGGCTTGGTCGGATCATCGGGTCATTAGAAAAAAAAGTAAGAAATCCATGTCTTAGTTTAATTTAAGTCCGAAATTAAACCTACGTCCGGACTCCGCAAATAATAATTTCTTAGAAAGAAATGAAGATGACAATGAGATTGCAATGGTGAGAGCGATCCAGATGAGATCGATGCGGATCTGCCGTGGCGAGGGAAAAATCAAATCTGGATGAGAAGAATGGTGGAGGGATCTACTGGACACTAGGGATAGCGATAGGGACCTAGGCGAAGGCGAACAGAGCTATGCAGAGTCAATCAGATCTGGAAGATATGGTCTAAGATAAAGGTGGATCCGGGGATCAAAAATAGAAGATGCTGGATCTGGGCGAATCTTTGTGGAGTTGGCTTGACAACAGCTAAGAGAAGGTCAAGACGTGCAAACATGTCAGACGGTGAGACTAAGAGATGAAATCTAACGAGAAAGTTAACAAGAGCTCAATTGAATAAAAACAAAAGTTGAAAAATATATAAAAACACATAAAAGCCTTAAAAATACATGATAAGTAGGCAATTTAAAGAAGCTTACGCTTTGAAGATTGATTAAGAATCAGGGTTGGGCAATTCAAGAATGCCCACAACTCCGGATAGCCACAAATAGAGAGAGGGAGCAGCCAAAGTTTCATTCACGGATGTTGGATAGTCTAATTCCTCCTAAAGACAGGCATGTATAGCACAACAAGACCCAAAATAACTTAATAATAACCTAACAAACATAATAACTTATAAGCTCACATGATTCACCAATGACACACTAAACGACCCATTTGCATTTATAGTTATCATCCTCCTAATAGATCTCCATCCATAAATCTGCCAAGGACAATACAGTCATAGGGCTTATTTGGCTGCTTGTAACAACAATTTACTTTAAAAAATGCTTATAATTTCATTCATTTTATGTATAAAATTATAATCATCCCATTTTAAAATTTTTGAAGATATATTGGGTTTGAATGTAATATTGATTTCTAATTCAATCAATTATTGGGAAAGCAGCCCTAGCCCATTAATGAAATCTCCAACATCATAAATATAATTTATAATTTATCACTCAATATTAAAAAAAAGAACCTTTAATCAGCTAAACTACTACGATTTCAATTTAGACAACTTTCTTACTGTTTTCTAAAGCAACTTTTTAGTACAAATATTTCTTGAAAGCAACAAAAAAGCAATGGCCAAAAATTGTGCCAAAAGAACTAGAAAGCTGCTTTAAAAAGCAGCAAAAAAGCCGTCTCAAACGAAGCCTAAGATTTCGTTTGGGACAGCTTTTTTACTGCTTCTTAAAACAACTTTTTAATACAAAAATTAAAATTTTTATACAAGAAAGCCGCTTTAAGAAGCATTAAAAAAACTGTCCCAAACGAAGCCTAAATCTAATAAATTTAACACTTTTCAAAATGTGATTTTAAATTGCAAGCAACAAAAAGAGCACTAATAAGTTGTGTTCGCATAATTATAAGCATTCAGCTCCAAACCAACAGCAGCTTCAAATTCAATTATTGAACAAAATAAACTAAATTTAAAATTAAAGAATTCCAAACACTTTAGTTTAAATAATAAAATTCAGCATGCATCCCATTAAATGAGCCTTTACATAAATTTGGCATCTTTCAGCATGTTTGTCTCTTAATCTTAGCCTGGGTGCCAAATGCTGTGAATTATTAAGAAAAAAATCTAGAAAGAAAAAAAGTTTGCTTAGAAAAAAAAAAAGATCTGTGCTTATGAACTATAGTGGTATTAACCGAAAGAAAAGCTTAAGTTCCATAAAAGTGAGGGTACCTGAGCCCAATTTAGTTGGCTACTAGCCGTTCAATGTACTTATCATAATAGTTAGCTGCTCGCTCCAGGTCTCCAAGTTCAGTAAAGCAGTCAGCTATCGCACCATAGGCCTCTGTAGTCGCAGAATCCTCACCTTCTAATTTGGATATTGCTAAAACCCTGGAGTAGTACAACATGGCATCTTCGAATTTCCCTTGCCTTTGTAGTGATGCACCTATAGTATAATTTAATTAAAAAAATTAATAACTAAACAGAAAGAACAGAAATTATGTTTCAATCTAAAGCTTCTTTAAAAATAATTTCATATGACTGTTGAAATTATTGCATATTAGTTTTTCAAATCTTTATCTTTATACCCATGTGAGTTTTTGATGATAACAAAATCTTATTATTTGATTATTGTTTCTCCTAACATATTTTGGAAAGTTTGTTTTTGTGTGTACTAATATGTTTTTCAGGAAAATCATACTCCAGACTGCTAAAGACTTCAAGACGTATTAAATTAAGGGTTATTGTAAGTGAAGTCTGTAATTTGTATTTTTTTTTAGTCTGAAAGAGTGTGATTGTAAGTTGGATAACTGTGCACACACACACTGGGAGAGTGAGATAAAACTTAATTTTTTTTAAACTAATCGCACTATACGATTAGGGCTATCAACATTTGATCCGACCCGAAAACCCGATCCGAAACCGACCCGAATTTTTCGGGTTCGGTCGACCCGTTTAAAGAACGGGTCATGTTAGGGTTAGATTTTTGACCCGTTTAGTGTTTCGGGTTGGGCTCGGGTCAACCCGAAAACCCGAAACTAACCCGAAACGACCCGTGCCTATTTAGTAAATAGCGAGCAACACGAGCAGTCGCCAGTTAGCGCCTCAGCGGATTCTTTCGTTCGTTTCGTCCGTGAGTTCTGTCTAGGATTTCTTTTCTCTCTTTCTCTCCGATGCTGGAGCTCTCGTCGAGTCCTTAAACGTCGGCGCGACGGCGTCCTCGCTTACATTTTGGTTCCGACTTCCGACGCTTCGTGATCTGTTTGTATCTCATTTCTATTACCATTTTTTGATATTTTAGAAGATGAGATTCTCTCGAGATTTTGTGTTCTTCACTTATTCTCTGCAAGGGTGTTGAGATTTTTATTTTTAACAATTTAAATGGTTATTTAAGAGTTAAGATGCCATTTTTAGAAGCACTGGAGCTGTTACCTGTTAGCCGTTAGGTTGTTCTCGGCTAGGGTTTCATAAATTTGTGTGATTATTGTTGGCTACTGGCTAGGGTGTTTAAAATGTGGTTAATGTTATCTCTACTTAGGCTGGTTTAAACTTTTGCAGATGTGGAGATTGCAGGAGCACTGAGGCAGTTAGGGCATCATATTTTTTTCCATTCTTCTTTTGGTTTTTGACTGGTTTGTTGGTTATTGACTAATTGACTGGTTAGGGCATCATATTTTTTGCATTTTGCATCTGCCCCTTTAAGATATTCAAGTGTTAAATATTTTGTTTACTGTTTAGTTTGAAATTTGAGTGGATGATAAACAAATAGAATATTCAAAGACTCAAAGTGATATCATTTTAATTGTTCAAATGACAGCTTACTAAATAATGCCTAAAGACTCTTTTTTGCCAATGTTTTATTTCCTAATTTACTTTGTCTTTTGGTACTTGGTTCCAATTTGACATGCAAGAAATATTTAAATATTCGCATTGTGATGTCTTCTAATATTTTTGATAGATGGAGAGCTCTAATACCATTCCTGATAATGTTTGTTCTGATGAAAATGAAGAAGTTGCACCATCTGATAATGTGGTAGAGCCATGTAACATTGAATGTAATGAGGGAGGGGAAGTTGCTAAGAAGCGGAGAAGAATGACTTCGGTTGTTTGGGGTTACTTTGAGATGTTGCCTAAGCCAAAAGATGGTAAGCAAAGGTGTAAATGTAAAAAATGTGGCGTAACGTATTTCTGTGATAGCAAAAATGGAACTGCTAATCTAAGACGACACTTGAAAAATTGCAACAAAAGAAATATGCGTGATATTGGACAAGCCATTTTATAAACAAATTCTGAATCATCCATTTCTATGATTGATAGTAAGTTTGATCAGTCAGAATTTTGTGACCTGTTTATTGCATGTATCATTATGCATGACTTGCCCTTCCAGTGTGTTGAGTGGGTTGGAGTTCGAGCTCTTTTGACTTATCTTCGTCGGGACTTGCAATTATTCTCTAGAAACACTGCACGAAGTGATTGTAAGAAATTATTTATTAAAGAGAAGTGTAATATACGTTCACAGTTAGCTAAATTGACAAGTAGGGTGTGCTTAACATCGGACCTTTAGACTTCCATTAATACAGATGGGTTTATTTGTTTGACAATGCATTTTATAGATAATGATTGGCATTTGCAAAAAAAGATTATTAGCTTTGGGTTCATGCCACCCCCTCATGATGGCATTGCATTGTGTGAAAAGTTACAGTCTCTTGTTATGGAGTGGAAAATTGATACTAAACTTTTTAGCATTACTTTGGATAATGCGTCAGCAAACAATATCTTAGTTGAACATCTAAGAAATCATTTATGTTTGCGTGGTCTTTTGCTATAATCTATATGTAATATGTTGTTTTAATAAGCGATGATGATTAACATTCTAAAATGAAAGTGGGGTTGGGAGTCGTATAAGTGTAAGTGCTTATGAGCTATTACAATTTACAACCAGGTGACATTTATATTATCTTAGAAATTAGAATGAGCATATACTATCTTACATTCTTATTCAAAGAACAGATATTAAGTTAATACAAATTGTCACCTTGGATGGTAATTTGTTAATATTGATTAGACTTACATCTTACACCGCAATGACCTCATTATGAGATATTGAGATTAATGATTTGGAGGGTTTAATCTGAGCAATATATTATTATTACATATTAAAGTTTGCAAACTGTATAATTGGTTTTGTTGCATGTCATTGGAGATTTGAAGCCGTTATTTCAAGGAGCATTTCTTCAAATCATCATAGATTTATTGTAAACTCTTTTGTAATTTATAAATTGAATTGAGTTTGTAAGTGAAAGGCTCAATTGAGTAGAAAGTTGTAAGTAATTTGATAGATTTGTAAATGAGTTGAGTTTGTAATTTAGTAATTTAAATAAGCAATTTAGTTATTGTTTAATTGTTTTCAAATTTAGTTACATTTGTTCATTTTTTTACCCTGAAATTCTAATAAAATTTACCGTACATCATGTTTATCGGGTCGGGTTGGGTTGACCCGAACCCAAGCCGGGTCGGGTTCGAGTCACATAAATCGACTTGTTTATAAAAAAGGGGTCGGGTTGACCCGAACCCGAAAATTGCCGGGTTAGTTTCGAGTTCGACCTGAACCCGACCCGTGACCCGAAATTGATACCCCTATATACAATGTCATATCGTACTGGACGATTTTTCCTCTGTGTCCCTCCGAAGCGAAGTTGATCGGTGCCTGACTAGAAAAATTTTCTAAGTACATTTCGTACTGTAAGAAATGGGGTCGTCCCGGACGCCAATCAGAGTACGAAATCATCTTCGTTCAGACCATCCCGTACAATCCTGTAAGTTTTTGAACTGATCGTACGGTACGATGTGGGTTCGTCCTGGACGCTGATCAGAGTAAGAAATCAGGCTCGTCCAGATCGTCCCGTACGAACGCACCAAATTTGAACTGATCGTCCCGTACGAACATGGTTCGTACAAACGCCGATCAGAGTACGAAATAGGGTTCGTACACGATAGTACTGACGAAGTGGAAGTTATTGTGAAAATTTTGAACAAATAGTACTGTACGAAGTGAGTTCGTACAGATGCCGATCAGAGTACAAAATCGGGTTCATCCACATTTGTACAGACGAAACTCTCACATTTTGAACTGATCGTACTGTACGATCAGCGTTCGTACAAACGCTGATCAGAGTACGAAATGAGCTTCGTACAGCACCGTACGAGACTTTTTGAATTGTTCGTACGTATGAAGATCGATCGTACTGTACGATCCAAGTCCGTAAAAGTTGAAATTTTCAAATTTTGGATGGTTTTTCTTATCCATTGTATATAAGGGCCCTAAAAACTGACGGTCTGAGAGTCCTTGCACGAATTTCGCTTGAGTGCTCTTGAGGAGTGTGTTTGGGAGAGTGTTGGTGAGATTTTATAATAGGAAATTGTGAGGGATTCACAAGGTTGTCCAAAGGTGAGGATCTCATTGTTTCTCTTCTCTATCTCTTTGAAGTCTCTTGGGAGAAATTTTTGAAGAAAGGACCAGTTCTCTGCCGTCACCGAGCAAGGTGAAAAAGGCGAGCGGTTCTCTGCAGGCACCAGGAGGGTGTGAAAGGACGAGTGGTTCTATGCCATCACCAAGGAGGGTGAGAAAGGACGACGGTTCTCTGCCGCACCGGAGTTTGGTGGAAGAGAGTTTGTTAGGGCTTCTCTGCCTTGCTGTGGGGGCTAAAGGAGAGACACTATTGGTTAGTGCAATACCTGAAGGAGTCTTTAGGGAGTGGACGTAGGTCTTGTTGGACTGAACCACTATAAAATCTGGTGTTCTCTGTTCATGTGTTTATTTTCCGCATTTTAATTTCCGCATTGCACTTTATTTTTCTATGATTGAAAAATAGAAATTTTATAATTGATCGTACGGTACGAACTAAATCGTACTGTACGATATATATATATATATATATATATATATATATATATATATATATATATATAATTTTTATTTAAAAGGGTTTTTGAAACAATCAAGAGATTTTTAAAATAACCAATTCACCCCCCTCTTGGTTAGCTTTGGGACATAAATAATAGGTCTAACCTATTCGCACTTTCAATGACCATGTTAGGGAATATAGTATGGCAAAATTTAACCAATTTATTAGTAATAAGAGCTCATTTCATTGCTTGTAGATGTAAAATATCTTGCAGAAGATAAAATTATCACTTGTGAGGGATTTAAATGGTTTTTGTAGAGCTCGGAATCAATATTAATTTGTAAATTCATCCATCGAAATGATGGAAGCTAATAAATTCATCATTTCTCATAACATGTTTTCTAGCTCAAGCAACTAAATGAGCCCCAATTATAATCATCCAAAAAGATGTCTCTATAATAGCAACTTGTAGAAATAAGTGGAAGACTTCATTGAATTAATTTTCATCTAAGTTTAAATATAAAAGAGGGAGAGATGATTCACAATTTTCCTATGGACAACAAATAATCACTTTTCAAAACAGTAATGACCAGAAAAGAAAAACAGTAAAATATGATATGAATATTGAATTCAATTTTTATTACGTTTAATCATACAGAAAGAAGAAAAGAATAAATAATTCCTTAGACGGTGAGTTAGATATAGCTACAAAAATTAGTAAAGACAGATAGCTTAGATTGGTGGCTGAAATAAAGAAAGAATAGAAGCTCCCTATGGCAGATCGATATGAGAATCCATATATTCTAACAGCATCCAATACTTCCCTTAAAATTGGGTGGTAAATATTAAACATTCCAACTTAGATTTTACTCTCAAAGTTGTGGTGAAGAGGCTTAATAAGAAGATCAGATGTTTGTAGATTTGAGAGAGAGTATATAAGTTGGCTAATATTATCACCAATCTTTTCCTTGATGAAATAGCAATCAATCTATATATGCTTAGTTCGATCAAGAAGGATTGGATTCATTGCAATGTTAATAGAAGCCTTATTATAACATGATGACTTTATTGGACTACTAGATTGTTTTTTTTAATTCTTCAAGCAATCATCTTCTTTTACAAATCCCAAGTAACATAGCCCTGAATTCCGCTTCAGCATTGCTTCATGCCACAATAGATAGTTTCTTGTTTCTCCATGCAACTAAGTTTTCCAATGCATTTGTGTAATATCTAGAATTTACTTTTTTTTCAGTACTAGAACTTGGCTATTATGCATCAGTGAACTTCCACAGCTTTATTTGGAGTTTTCCTAAAATAGTCATTTATTAAGATTCTTCTTCAAATATTGATGTAGAATGATGCTATAAATTTGAAATTAATTCCTGATTTGGGGATAGATTAAGAAAAGGACAGTAATTCATAAATTTTGGAATTAATTCCAGCAGTTTAGGAAAGAAATCCAGAGTTAATTGATGCTTAGGTGGCTAGAGAGATTAAAGCAAGAATCAATTTGGATTGATGTGGGTTAAATGACTGCTGTAATTGGGGTAATTAATTGGGGGGAATTAATTAAGAGAGAGGGGAGAAAGGGGGCCGGCCAAGAGAAAGGGAGGAGGGGTTGTCCACATTCAACGAATGTGTCTAGGTGCAATGAATGTTGAAATTGGAATTCATTCTAATTCAATTTCAGATTTAATCCATCCAAGATTGAAGGGGGTTTTCCTAAAATATGTTAATTAATTTAAGAAAGGATTTGAATTTCAAATTTATTTGAATTTGAATTCAAAAACTTTTCAAATTAATATCAAACTAATTTAGGAAAGAGAGAAATTAAGGAGGGAAAGAGACTAGGGGCTGGCCATGCAAGGGGGGCCTTGATGGTGGATTTGAAATCCTTTCCAAACATAGGACATTAATTAAGAAAAGAGTACTAGAGAAGAATCTCTAATTAATGTCAGATTGAGGAGATTGGGGAGGTTTCCAAATAAGGCAACTTATTTTAGGAAAGAATTCAAATTCAAATAATTTTGAATTTCGAAAACTTTCCAAGTTTAGAATGGATCAAAATTGGAGGGTATTCAATACCTCAATTTGAACAATTTTTTTGGAGGCAAAGGGGGAAGGGGGAGGCCGGCAGCTTGTGGGGGGTGGAGAAGATTGTGGTCGGTGGATAGGAGAAGGAAAAGGGAATTTGGAAGAGATAAAACCACAAACCCGGACGCTTCCTGCGATTGGTGGGTGATGCATTACCCTTCACCTAAGGACTTCAAAGCATGAGCCCGGACGCTTTCTGCGGCTGGTGGGTATTGCATTTCCCTCACATAGGGACTTTCACTCTCCTAAAAACTCCCATAGCTCTCAAGAATAAAATTCAGAAATTTTCTTCTTAATAATCCATTGACCATTAATACAGAACAAAAGACAAAAGTGCCCCCTGGGGTCACAAGCATCTACTCCCTCAAGTGAGGATAAAAATAAAAAATGCATAAATAAATAAGAATACGAATAATAACTTAAAATAAAATGATACGATCATGGTCATCGATCTTCGTCTCCTCCTCTGATAAGCATTCACGGTCGGATGTCTGCATCATTCCCTTGGGATGGAAAAGAGCTCGACTTCGTCGAGTGCGCAATCATGCTCTGATACCAAACTGATGTAAAATGGGGCTAGAAATTTAAAATTAATTCCTGATTTTGGGATAGATTAAGGACAGGAATTCAAAAATTATGGAATTAATTCCAGCAGTTTAGGAAAGAAATCCAGAGTTAATTGATGCTTAGGTGGCTACAGAAATAAAAGCAAGAATCAATTTGGATTGATGTGGGTTAAATGGCTGTTGTAATTGGGGTGATTAATTAGGGGGAATTAATTAAGAGAGAGGGGAGAAAAGGGATCGGCCAAAAGAAAGGGAGTAGGGGTTGTCCACATTCAATGAATGTGTCTAGATGCAATGAATGTTGAAATTGAAATTAATTCCAATTCAATTTCAGATTTAATCCATCCAAGACTGAAGGGGGTTTTCCTAAAATATGTTAATTAATTTAAGAAAGGATTTGAATTTCAAATTTATTTGAATTTGAATTCGAATTCAAAAACTTTCCAAATCAATATCAAACTAATTTAGGAAAGAGAAAAATTAAGGAGGGAAAGGGACTAGGAGCCGGCCATGCAAGGGGGGGCTTGATGGTGGATTTGAAATACTTTCCAAACATAGGATATTAATTAAGGAAAGAGGATTAGAGGAGAATCTCTAATTAATGTCAAATTGAGGAGATTGGGGAGGTTTCCAAACAAGGCAACTTATTTTAGGAAAGAATTCAAATTCAAATAATTTTGAATTTCGAAACCTTTCCAAGTTTAGAATGGACCAAAATTGAAAGGTATTTGAACAATTTTTTTGGAGGCAAAGAAGAGGGAAGGGGAGAGGCCGGCGGCTTGTGGGGGGGTGGGGAAAGTTGTGGTCGGCAGATAGGAGGGAAAGGGAATTTGGAAGAGATAAAACCACGAAACCGGACTCTTGCTACGGTTGGTGGGTGATGCGTTGTCCTTCATCTAGGGACTTCAAACCACGAGCCCGGACACTTCCTGCTACTGGTGGGTATTGCGTTTCCCTCACATAGGGACTTTCGCTCTCCTAAGAACTCCCATAGCTCTCAAGAATAAAGTGCAGAAATTTTCTTCTTAATAATCCATTGATCATTACAAGAAAGAAGGAGGCTATAAATAGTCTAAAATACAGAACAAAAGACAAAAGTGCCCCTGGGGTCACAAGCACCTACTCTCTCAAGTGAGGGTAAAAATAAAAAATGCATAAATAAATAAAAATACAAATAATAACTTAAAATAAAATGGTGCGATCATGACAGTTGATCTTCGTCTCCTCCTCTGATAAGCTTTCATGGTCGGATGCCCGCATGAAATATTGAAGTATTCAAAAATAGCATCTATGTGCGTTGCTGTGAAATTATTCATTAATCTGTTAGCCATACTGATTGTGAAACAAATATACAATCTATATGGTCTAATATCTACTAATATCTATTAGATATATAGCTTTTTCACAAGTCTATAACATAACAACATCAAGTTTTTATCCCACTATATGGGGTCAGCTACATGAATCATTTTTCTCCATTGTGTCCTGTTAAGAGTCAAATTCTTATTTAAATCTAATAAAAAAGGTCATTTTTAATATTTTCTAACCAAGTATTTTTAGGTCTACCTCTACCTCTCTTAACATAGGTCAAATCTAATACATCTACTCTCCTAACCAGGTCATCAAAAGGCCGACGTTTTATGTGACCATACCATTTAAGGCGACTCTCTCTAATCTTATCTGCCATTAGAGCTCCAATAATTTTACGTATATGCTCGTTTCGCATTTTATCACTAAGAATAAAGCCACTCATCCACCTGAGCATCCTCATCTCTACAACACTTAACTTAATTGTATGCTTCTCTTTTAATGGCCAACATTCTGCGCCATAAAGCATCGCAGGTCTCACCACCATCTTATAGAATTTTACCTCAAGTTTGAGGGGTTCTTTTCTATCACACAACAGGCCTGATGCATTCCACCACTTCAACCATCCAACTTGAATTCTAATAATAATATCCCCATCTACTTCACCATCGCTCTGGACAATAGACCAGAAATATCTAAAGCATGTACGCTTATTAATGACTTGATCGCCCAAAGTCACAATCCCCCCATTAGATCCATCACAACTAAAATTACACTCCATGCATTCGATTTTAGATATAATCAAATGAAAACCTTTAGACTCTAAGGTTGACCTCCATAATTCAAGTTTACCTTCAACTCCCTCTCTCATCTTATCAACAAGAAGAGTATCATTAGCAAAAAGCTTACACCAAGGCACATCCTCCTACAAATGTCTAATAAGAACATCCATGATTAAAGCAAAAAGATATGGGCTTAAAATTGATCCTTGAGTTAATCCAACTAAAGTAGAAAAATACTTGGTCCAACCTCCTTGTGTTTGAACACAAATAACAAATCCTGCATACATATCCTTAATGACTTGAGTATAAGCATTATTAACCTCTTTCTTTTCTAAAACTCTCCATAGCACTTCTCTTGAAACTTTATCATAAGCTTTCTTTAAATCAATAAATATCATATGTAGATCCTCCTTATTTTCCATATACTTCACCATCAAACCTCTCAAGTCTCAATACATGTATAGCTTCCATAGTACACCTACCCGGCATGAATCAAAATTAATTTTGAGAAACAATAGTAATTTTAGTAGTGACTTATGCTCAATATCTCTCTCTCAAAGTTTTAACGTATGTCACATTAACTTAATTCCACTATAATTCACACACTTTTATGCATCACCATTATTCATAAAAATAGGAATCAACACACTCATTCTCCACTCATCTGGCATCTTTTTAGTCTTCAAAATAATATTGAAAAGTTTTATAAGCCAAGAAATTCCTTCATCTCCTAAGTATTTCCACACCTCTATTGGAATATCATTAGGTACAACAACTTTTCCACACTTCATTTTCTTTAAAGTCTCTCTAACTTCGGTTTAACTAATACGTCAATAAGAACAAAAATCTCTATTTTCGTTTAAGGTGCTAAAGTCACTAAAGTTAATTATATTCTCAAAATCTTTATTAAAAAGCTTATCAAAATATCTCATTCACTTCTGTTGAATATCCTCTTCTAATAAAAATACTATTTGATCATCATCTTTAATGCACTTCACTTAAACTAAATCCTTCTCTTATCTCTTTGTCTGGCTAACTCCTTTCGACCTCCTTAGTATCTAATCCATTATATAAATCATTAAAAGCTAAATTCTTTAAATCACATATTATTTTCTTAGACTCCTTACAAACCTCGTTATATCTTTTCTAATTTTTCGAGTTTTTGCATCTAAAATATTTTTTATAATAAAGCTTCTTATTTTTTATCTTTTTGCACATTTTGATTCCACAACTAACTATTTTTACTATTAAGAGCTTTTAATTTTGACACTCAAATCACATCCTTTGCAATATTCTTAATATCATCAATACTCATCTTAATTTTTAGATCCATAAAAGTATTCATTAGTTTATATCCAATCATCCCAATTTCTTTAAGGAGATCAATAATGTACTTTCATTGAGAGACAAACATCCCTTGATTAAGCAATTTTCAAGCCAAGGAAAAACTCAAGTTATTCCAAATCTTTAATTTCAATTCTTTTTATCAAAAGACTATTTAAGCTAGTTATTTCTCTCTCATCATTTCCAATAGGAATAACATCATCAACATAAACAATTACTATGAAAATCTTTTAATTTGATATATGTGATACGAACATAACGTTATAATTTGATATATGTTACACGAATATAGGTGATCAATTTGACATTGAGAGAATCCATACACCTTAAGTACCTCGATAATATATCAAACCATGCGTGATTCTTTATGACCATATAAGATGTTTTGAAGCTTGCAAACTTTATCGATGTTGACTCAATTCTCAAGCCTAGAAGGAAGAATCATGTAGTTTATATCAAGATCACAATCCAGATAAATATTTTTAATATAAAGTAGGTATAGAGGCATCCAAATTTATTGTAAGCAAGGTTTAAAATTGCGTAATGGGTATTGAGGCATTTTTCGTTCGTGAGGCGAGGCGTAAGCCTCAAGGCATTTTGAGGCGTAAGCCTCAAAATCTAAAAATTGCGTAAAGTCAAAATAAAAATTAAAAATAGCTTTTTATATAATATCAAAATAATATGTTAAAAGATGACATATTAACTTTTTATTGAGCTATGAAGTAACAAATTTACATACATATGAAATAAATACTTGTATAAGATGTAAAGTGTCAAGTGATAAATTATGTGAAATAGAATTGAAATCCAAATATTACAGGAACAAAACAACATAAAATATATGAATTGCATAAAAATATCATATAACATTAAGTTCAACTCTAATTTTTTCTTTCTCAGTTGCCTACTCATCTACCTTTAATTCCTAAAAAAAGTTGAAATAATTGGCAACAACTCAGAAATGATTTGTACTATCATTATTAAGGGGATTTTTATTTGAGTCTCTGTCATAACAAATTGTTCTCTTTCCTACCTCATTCTATAGGGCCCAATACCTCTCAATCTGCTTCTTCATTTATTTTAGTCATCTTTATCTTTTATAAATGTTTGTCATCAACATAAAGATAATACTCCAAAATTTTAAGAGAAAATGGTGATAACGTGCGGCTTTCTAGTGATCCCCTGTGGCGGCTACGACGGTGGTGGCTACGGTCAAGGCGGTGGGCTAGAGGTCGAGGCAATTGAGAGGAAGTTGTTGTGGCTTAGGGGTGCAAGAAGGCATGATTTTTTTGGGGCTTTTTTATAGGATTTAGGTAAGTTTTAAATAAAAAAAATACATAAATAGAGTGAGGCGTACGCCTCATGCCAGCAAGGCGAGGCGCAACTCAAGGCGGGCATCTTCCAAGATGAGGCGTAAGCCTCATAAAAAAAGCTTGAGGCGTAAGCCTTGAGGCGTTTTTTACTGGAATTGCGCTGAGGCGGGCCTCAAGGAGAGCCTCACATTGCGCAATTTTAAACAATGATTGTAAGGAATAGAAGTAAACAATTGAAGTTTAATAAACAATGCAAATGTCTCTTTATAGTATATCCCATACGACTAGACCAAACCCTTAGCCTAGAATTTTCTTCTTTCCTTGTAGTTTTTTATTTGCCTAGATATTTCCACATAAATCTGAATATTTCTTGATTGATATTTTAGTTGCCCAATTTTCAATATTATCGTCATCCTTTTTCATTGTTTTTCCTCTAATCATCATCTTTCAGCTTCGACTGATGAGATATAAATTAGGTTAAAATGATCGTGATGTACAATCTAACAAAATTTTCTATCATAAAATTAGAATTTTAACCTAATAAAATTGAATATAAATGTTTTGTGCTAAAAAATATGTCGGTAGAGTGCATGTTTTATGTCTTAGCTTTGGAAAAAAATTTAACCTACACAAATAAAAGTTATAAGACCAAAATATTTTATGTGGAAACCCCCCAAAAAGGGAAAAAAACTAAAAGGCCTTAACCAATTATAATAATCCACCATAAAATAGGAGATACAAAAATTATCCCTTCCTCAGCTAAAGAAGATACGATTATTTACAATTGAGAACAATTGACTGATTCCCTTTGGTTAGAATAATAAAATTCAGATGTCCGCATGCGAATAGCAAAAAACCTAATAGAGTTAGATCGTACCAGGAGTGTTGACCTCTGAGTAAAAATCAAAAGAGAAGAAATGATATAATAAAAAAAAGCCTGAATCATTACATACCTCTGCCATCCTGCTCATATCCCTGCACAGCTGTCCAAATCCACTGTTCAAATCCTGCTATTACTGTAGCAAAATCCGGCTCAAATCCCTGCTCTAGCCGCCTATCACATCCTGCTCCCCCACTATACCAAGCAGCCTTCACCATTATTCCTTCTCTTCCACAAAACAGCAGCTCTTTCTCATTCCACTCTCTACCTACTCAACCACGCTACAGCCTCACTATTCTACCAAACATCCCACCTATTTGCCTCCTTACCCAACCGTAAAGCAGCAGCCGTTCTGCCTCCATCAAGTGAACAACACTAGCAAAAATCCATCTCGCTTCTTTCAGCAAGCTGAAATCGCAGCTTCCCTCTGCTTGCCGTGAGTGGAGCTTCCATTCCCTCCACCTCTTTAAGCCAAGAGACACGCCGGTAAGCAGCCACATCTCTTGTTTGATTACCTCCACTAGATCTCGTGCCTTCCTGTGCTGAAACAGACCACCTGCTTTCACGTGGATCTTCCTCATATCCGGTTATAGATCCGAGCAGCACAGCTCACACCCTCGGTTCCACCTCCAGCATAGTGTTCACTCCAACAGTTATCCTTCCCGGTTTAAACCTCCACTCAAGTGAACAATCGTGTGTATCCAGTTCACAAAGCTCCCGAAGCTTATCATAATAGCAAGGGGCCTCCATCCCAAGAGCGACATGTTTCAGAAATGCAGAGCATGAACTCATCTTCTGTAATGAATGGAGGCAGGAGAAGAAGTAGAGGAGCTGAGGAGAATGGGTGGTGCGATGAGATCTCCTTTTGAGGCCACTGAAAATTAATGGTTGTCGGATTCATAAAGCTCGCCTGGAGAATGAAGGTCCTTTATATCATTCTGAGATGGGCGCTCCTTCTTCAAGAAAATCTCTGGGATTTCCTACTAGGCCTGGATTTGGGCAGTCAGGAACTCAAGTAATTATCAGGGCTAATCATTTCATCGCGGAGTTTCCAAACAATGATTTATTCCACTATGATGTGAAGATACCACCTGAGGTGGCATCAAAGAATGTCAACAGAAGTGTTATAATGGAACTTATGAAGCTTTACCGGGAGTCTGAGCTAGGAATGAGGTTGCCTGCTTATGATGGAAGGAGGAGTCTTTACACGACAGGGGAGAGCCCTTCTCTTACAAAGAGTTCAACGTCAAACTTCTGCATGAACATGATGGAACTAGTGGACCAAGGCCAGGGCTCTGAATAAAGCCCCTGGAGTGAAGTATGTAGAGAAAGATGGGAAGGTAAGGAGATTAACAACGCATACACCATAGTTCTTGAGACTGCCAACAGGAGTATGGCCAACAGGCGGAGGCAATTGTCTGCAGGATATTTGATGGGTGGAATTTTCTTCTCCCATATTCTATAATTTGATAAATTTTCCCAACCATGGCCCTTCTTATCAATTCTAGTTGCAGTCTTATAGAGATATATTAATTGAATTGACTCATACTGATTTCTGATTAAGTTGTCAAATTTGCTGCATGAATTCTCATGCCTTCATCAGTCTTTTAGCAGAAAGAAAGGAAGTCTACTATTATTATTAGCCCACTTCTCATACCAAATCCCATTCATTTAACCATTCCAAAGCCCATTGCTCCAAACAAATTTCTACAAATCTCAATCCACCACTTCCATAACCTGTTGCAACCTACTCCTCACTCTAAATCTACCTCACAGAGATCCAATACAAAATAGTTTACTTTTTTTAACTAATTTGTTTTATTTTAAACATTGTTAGGATCTTGTTAGCTTATGTCATTTGGAATGTGTATGCATAGTGGGAGGAAACTCGGTGCGGCGCTTACAATGAGGTAGGCGGCGCTTACAATGAGGTAGGCGGGCCCTATGCATACTTTTCTCTAGCGTGGCGGGGACGAACATATAGAACTGTGTATTTTCAAACAGGTGCCTGAAGACTCATGAACGCCTATCTCTGGCGTGGTGGGATTGAAGACATTCGGCCTCGGTGTCATTCGAAATCACCTGTGCACGATTTCTCTAGCATGGCGGGGGCCCAAACTCTTGAAATTTCCCCTAAACGGGGGAGACGCCGGGAGGCTGCCGAAATTCCAACTGAAGGCACAGGAGACTTGAACAAAATTTGAACAATCAAAGGACTTGATTTGGACCAAATGACAAAAAGACTTGGACTTATATTTAAACACAAAATAAAGTGATATTTAAGTCTAATTGAAATGAAATCAAAATGACATTGAACAAATGACATAAAGTTTAACATAAGCCTGGACCTAAATTGGTTACCAAAAAGACTAAACTCAAACGAACTAAATTTGAGCTTGAACTTCATTTGACTCAAGTGAACCAAGTGCAGGGAACTTTACCGCGACTTGAACTTGCAAAATGAACAAGGACAATCACTGTAGATTGTAACTTGGGACAACTACAAGAAACTTAAACTTGCAAACACTACTCACAAGCAAATGCATTGATTTCTTGTGAAAGATCTGAAAGTCAAAACATAATAAATGAAGCAAATTATCAAATGACATGTAAGGAATGCAGCATGTCTATGAATAATGAGCTGTTACATGATGTGTTCATTAGCAAAGCATAAAGGTGGTGGTTGACAAAGAGCAAGGATGAAACCAGTGACTTGTCATAATACTATCTACCATCCTTCTAACAAATGCAAGAAGACTATGACGGATGCACTAATAGGATTTGCGGACAACAACATAAAACTTCCAATATATGTTAAAAGGTTATCACTGTTGATTAAAGTGCAAGCATCAATATTACACAAGGTTGGGTACAGTTCGTCTCGTAGGCAGGAGTGCACAACACGCAATAAATGTAGCTCATCTACAAATAATCTAAAAGGGTCGTGGAGAGGACAGAAAGTATACTACTAATGCCAACTAGTTTGTGAAAGTAATGTGTGTTGCCTACACATATGGAAAAAAAATATCCAATGAATGTGATTTATCTGCAGGCATGAATCAAGGAACTAGCAAGACAGTAACCCGCTCATAATGCTCATAATGAGTGCAGCAAGTCGTATATAAGTGGTCATAAATACTGCATGATGAATGTGTTTAGTCACTAGAAATACTGCTGATGAATGAAGATAAAAAATAAGCTGTGAATACAACACATCTCCCTACAAATCAATGACAGTTGTCTTAGGGATACATATGATAGTCCCCATAAGCACTAAAAGATGTGCACAATAAATGTAGCAACTTCTCTACCACTTACAATAATGCAATGTCAAGCAAATGAAAGACTACATTCTCTTACCAGTCCTGAAGATTGATGTGCTATGAGCATAGCAAATCACTAGCTAGTATGCATGGAGAAATTGGTGATGGATATAACTCAGTAAAAAAATTAATATCAAGATACAAACAAGCATACTGATCTGTATACTATCTTGATGTACCCCCGCACGACACTGTAATATGTAAACACATAGGTACATAAAAAGGGGGGTATGCAATCATAAAACCCACACGGGTCCCGACGAGCGTGTTATTGGTACACACGTGACATCTAGGGATGCTGCGCGGGTTAATAAATCTGAACATGATCCTCCTAAGCAAGTAAACGGGAGTCGACAAGGTTCAACGAATAACTATAAAATGCCCCCAAATATCCGCATGGGCCCCGGCGAGCGTGTTAAGGGTACACACGTGACGTCTAAGAATGTTGTGCGGGTCAATAAATGAATTCAAGTTCGAGTCTGATCCTTTTATTCAGGTAGATAGGCGTTGACACGACTCGAACTATTAAACAAATATACTGTCACGGGGTCGAGTGAGATATTTATTTTATACGTTCATATTAGGCCTTCAAGGCCTATAATCAAGAGAATTCACTTACAAAGGCATCAATCCTATGAAACCCGATCCTCTGTCAATTGCTAGACAGAGTCGATAAGCTTCAAACACAAAAATATAAATAACCCCACACCCCGATGATGGCCTTGTTGAATGTAAATCTCAACCGGAGGGAACCATAACCACTCAAAATACCCAAACACCCAAAAACCCAAAATCTAAAAATCCAAAAAATCATCAAAATTCCAAAATATTTAAAATTGAAATCCAACCATCAACCACTTAAAACATAAAATCCATCCACTCTCCACAACAGTTTGCCGAGGTGGACAAATAAAAATTACCTCAGCTCACATTGAGCTAATTAATGCCTAGTCGAAAATATCACTAGGATCCATTCTCAAATAGTCTCCTGCCAATAAGGACGTGGTACGTGTCCTCTAACCGGCAGTTTCGCTGTCAAATGACACTGCAGGATAAACGGTTATGACCCGAGGCCCTCTAAACCGAGTGTTTTGCCGCCAAATGGCACCACGTGATACCGGTTATGGCCAGAGCCAATACGTTCCTTATTGACATCAAATCCTTGAGATATGAATCAATAAGATATGATCGATAGGGCACAAAGCCCTCTGTTAGCTAAGGTAGATTCAAGTTTGTCCCCTTAGACAAACATCCACCCCAGGTCTATAAGGTACCCTTGGACGAAGCAACCCATGGCTGCCGACAAGGATCCTTCTGTCAGGTTGGGTCGACTACCTCCTCTGACTAAGTAAACCAGGGATCACGATGACCCGGGACGACGGAACCATGGGATCTTGATCGGGCCATCATCCATTCCCCCACCATCCGCTTTAAGTGCAAAAATGGTGAAATTTCTATTTTAAATATCAACCTTCCAGACTCTCCAATTTTTAAACCCATACTGCTACTATATGCCAGATAACACGTATTTCTACATATCTGATTGACGACTAGTCTTAATCGAAAATTCTCTCTCGTGATCGGGAGGGGTAATTAACTATAGGGGCTTGCGCCTATAGGAAACCAGAACTCAGATCATAAAGTCCTCGCAAAATGAGGGCGAAATCTCTGAGTAGTGTCTTATCTACAAATCCATCTGCCTTCCAAAATTTACCCCGAAACTTAATTTCGTTAAAACTCCCCCTGTAGAAAGCAAAAGCGGGCGGAGGCCGGGGCCGAATTTTTGGAGCCCACAAGGAGTTTGAACACGGTGGTGATGATTGGTAATGATGGTCGTCGACGGTCATAGTTGGAAAATGCAATAGAGTTTTGTAGTACTCTTAGTCCTTGAATCTTTCTTTTGTAGAGAATGAGGGCCCTATATATAGCCTTTTTAAGATGGTCATTTTAGTAAATTTGGTCATAATTCAAAACACTCCACCATACGGTCTATATTGATCCTCTTGATCGTAATCATTTAAAAAACACTTAAATGCCTTAATGAGGTCATAACGACTGATCTTGGGTCGTTAGATGAGTTTCATTGAGCCACATAATTTTATTATAAGCATACTATAATTAGAGGTCATTTAGTCGATCAATTAATGTTCAAAAATTTTCAAACATAATTCTAATGCTTGATTTGAGCTCATTTGGAGTCGAATTGAATCATTTGTAGCATCGATAAGTTCGTTTCGTTGAGATATTCAGGTTGACAATAAGTTTGCTGAAATTGGAGTTAGCATAATCCTAAATTTAATTCTGAAAGTTTTTTATTCAAATATTACCTCGAGATTCATGCCTATGATATAAATTTTCTAGAATCGTATCAATAAATATATTTTTTCATACACTTATTAGCCTTCATAAAACCCATTCAAATAAAATTGACTAGTTTGCCCAAATTGATCATTACGCTTGCCTTAGGAAAGTCATAATTGATCTATTCACATTACCACTAGTGTTGTATTTCAATGGATAAAATTCACTTACATCAAGCTGGTTTCTTTCCTCTTAGAATCTTAGAAATTATCCATTATAACATGCTTTCACTGAGGTCCCTCAAGAGCGTCTTGAATGTTGTCTAAAATTTAAACATCCATTAATGATGTAATAAAGGCACAATAGATTGGAGCTAACTTGTTATATGATAAAATTACTAATAGAATGCTTCATATAAGATCTACCACCTTTCATTACTATAATAGGTTGATCAAGATCACATAGAGTCGGTTCAATAGTTTACTTATGTGGAGTTGAGAGGCCTACAGATTTAATTAAGAATCACAGTTTTGTGCATGAGTTATATGGATCACTATCTGATAGGAAATGCATGTAGGCTCAAGAATTTCCCCTGCTGAATTTGAATTTCAACCTTTGCAAAAACCGATTAGAGAAGAATTTGGAAGAAATAACCAGAAATAAACTTTTTTATTGATGAAAAATGAATGAAAGCGAACAAGATACAGTGGATCCTCAATTGGAGAGGAGGATCCGTCTCTCTCAATCTCTAGCTGGCAGCTAGAGCCCAAGCAAACCCTAGGAACTCTCTAAAATTCAACAAATATCCAAATAACCCTAACCCTAAACAATCTCACCTATTTAAAGCATATAAATATGATCACAATTACTAAACAGCCCCTCCCTAGTAATGGGCCCCACAAGATCAGTCGCCCCCTCTTTAGTCTAATTATGCCTAAACTCCCCCCTTCCTATTCAAGCAATGGGCCCCACAAGGGGGCCGGCGGCTGGCTTGGCCGTCTAGAGTAAACCAGCCTTAGGGCTGGTTCAATCGTCCCTCCTTGGGCCGGTTCCAATGTAACACTATCCTCTCTTTGACTTTCGAGCTCCTGGAGTATACAATCATTTCCTTAGTGGTAGCATAATCTGTATATTCCAAAAGATGGTTGTTGATTTTAAGTGAGTTTGTAAGAATGATGATATTTTGAGTGTACTTTGCTAGGATCAATAGGAAGGGCAAGAATGGGCCAATAGTTGGCATTAGGTAACCATACATGAAGGGTGAATTGTGCTAATTTAACAATTTCACAAGGCTTTTTTTGGTTCTTCTATTTTGACTCAACACATTTTTTGTGTCATTTTCTATATTTCTTGTGTCGGGGGGCTCAACAGCTTTGTCTGTCTCACATAGCTATCTTCCAAGAAAAGAGAGATTTCTTCCAAGAAAGCATGTTTGTCTCTAACATTCTCCTCTTGAATATCATCTTTGGTATAGAAGTAGTTTTTGAATAAGCCACTATACATAGTCGTCGACCCCACGTAGTAGGATAAAGGCTTGATGTTATTATTGTTGTTATAGTTGTTGCACCATACATGGTAATGTAGAATTTTTTAGTGGACGGTGAATAATATTTATACCAATTCTTGCTTAATGAGCGCCCAAGAAAAATATGATAGGAAATACTTGAGTTCGCAAGCAACCCTAGCAATAATTGATAAAAATAGCGGAAATGATGCGATATTCTCAATGAAATCAATTCAAAACGAAAGATTGTAGTTGTGAATTCAAAGCAAAAGCAAACACAAAGCAAGATACAATTGACTCTAAATTCAAGAGGATGATCATTCTCTCCCAATCTCTAGACGATGAGTCTAGAGCCCAAGACGCCAAAGAAACTTCAGGAGAAATAAATCAAAGCAAAACCCTAACCCTAACCCTAATCCTCCATCCCATACTTAGGCATACAATTAATTATTAAAGCCAAATTACTCCCTTGCCCTTGTCGCCCCCTCCTTTGCCTCCAATTAGTTTGAATTTGAATCCCTAGTGGGTCCCACTCCCTTCTCTCTCTCTATGCCACTACCCCTTCTCCTGTAGCAAAGAACCGACCTCTTTGAAGGGGCAGGTTGGAGTTGGGCCGGTCCACTAGGGAACAGTCTAACAAAATACAATTGAGTGATCTGGGTTCAAGTTTGTTGAAATCTTAAGGATGTATGTGGAGCAAGCCGGTGCATCTAGAGATTTTGGTTGTACTGTATAAAATTATTTGAGTTTGAGAATAGATTTGGAGGAAAGTTTGACAAGGAATTTAAAATTTTAGTATTCAAGAGGGCCTACAACTGATGATAAATATTGCAAATAACACAACTTCCCCAAGAAATGCTTTGGAACATATGAGGCGCATGATTTATTAAGCTACATTCATCATTTTTTTTAAAACTCTACTTTGTTATAGAGTATCGGCACTCATGCATTGATGGACAATCCCTTGAGACCTAAGGGTGGGTTGATAGTACTCACATTATTTATCAGTTTGGAGTACTTGGGTGTTAGATTGGAACAGAGTTTACAGCATCATATTAAAATTTTAAAATATGGTACTAACTTCAAATTTATCTTTCATAAGGAATAATTATACAACTCTAGGGTGATCATAAATGAATGAAATAAACCAATTTGAATCAGTGATAATGTTGACCTTAGATGGCCCCCATACATCATTAGAGATCAAAGAAAATGGATGGATTGATTTGTAGAGGTGATTGAGAAAATACTTTTGAGTATGTTTGGATAACTAATAAATTTCACATTGATAAGACCTAAAATTTTGTTTGAAAAGTAAGGAAAATCTTTTTAAATACAAGAAATAAGGATGACTTGAGTGGTCATTGCTATAATATGATGACATTCTCAGAATTCATGATAGAATATAAAACTATAGATTCTTTTTTTCCATGACGGCCACTCAAGTTCATCATTTTTTAGAAGGTAGAGATCAAAAACCATCTTAGCACAGACATTCTTTTCCCTAGAATCCAAGACCTGAAATTCACACATGTTTGAGAGGAAGTTAGTAACATAGATCCTCTATAATTTTGTTGATGGAAAAAAAACTACAATCCAATTTTGAAACAAAATACACATATTTAAGGACAATGTCCTTTGAAAGTATAATAAGTCCAATGCCGACAACAATATAACGGGTCCATTTGCATTTCAGACAATGAGGTTTCTAGAGCATAATTTATGCATATGAAAAACTGTATGTTACCAATGCTATGATAAGGAATAAGCACCTAAATTGACAATCTGTTACCTGATTTTCCAAATGTATTGAAAACAGAGGTTTGAGAAGAAAAAAGGCTTACTTTATTCCATGATTTCTTCCCTATTTATAGATCTATACAAGAAATCTTAATACAAAAACAAATAATTATAAAATAACTCTAATAGAATCCTTCCTAAATCAGCTACCCGAACATGGAAAGAATTCTGGAGTGAGTCATGCATCCCACGGATTATGCACTGTAGTCGTTGGATCTTATCTGCATTGAACTGCTTGATTTTAACACTCTCCCTCAAGCTAGGAAGTATGGATCTGTCATTCCCAGCTTTGCTATCATTCTGAGAAAGACAACATTGTCCACTCCTTTGGTAAGGATATCTGCAAGTTGATCTTTTGATGGTACATGGTTGATACATACAAGTCCACTGTCTAATTTTTCTTTTATAAAATGTATGTCAACTTCTATGTGCTTTGTCCTGTCATGTTGAACTGGATTGTGAGCTATGCTAATTGTTGATTTGTTGTCACAATGTAGTTTTATTGGTTTGTCCCATTTGATCTTCAGGTCTTCTAGAATCATTTTGATCCATAGTACCTCACATATTCCAAGGGTCATAGCTCTATATTCTGCTTCTGCACTGGATCTTGCCACCACGTTCTGCTTCTTGCTTCTCCATGTGACTAGGTTTCCTCCAAGAAAGGTGCAGTACCCAGACATAGATCTTCTGTCTACTAGTAATCCTGCATAATCAGCATCGATGTATGCCTCTAGGGTTATTGCTTGGTTTCTTCTAAAGAGATTCTCTTTTTCTGAGTTACTTTTAAGGTAGAGCAGTATTCTGTCTACTACTTGCATATGGATCTGTTTTGAATTTTGCATAAACTGACTGACCATACTGACAGCAAATGTTATATATGGTCTGGTGTGGGAAAGATAAATCAATTTTCCTACAAGTCTTTGATAGGCTCCTTTATCTACATCTTGATCTTCCTTAGCTTCTCCCAATATGAGATTATGTTCTACTAGTGTCAATGCTGGCTTACAGGCTAGTTTTCCTGTTTCTTTTAGAAGATTTTTAATGTACTTTTGTTGTGAGATGAAGATTCCTTTGCAGGAGTGAGCTACTTTGATTCCAAGAAAGAATTTTAGTCTACCAAGTTCTTTGATGTCAAATTCCTTGGTAAGACTTTTTCTTATGCTATCTTTCTCCTTTTCATTATTTCCAATCAAGATAATATCATCCACATACACTAACAATATTGTGACACCCCCTGAGTCTGAGTGTTTAAAGAATAGTATATGATCCCCTTGGTTTTGTTTATACCCATTAAGGAGTATGAATTTAGAGACCTTCCAAATCAGGCCCTTGTTGATTGTTTTAACCCATATAGGGTCTTATTTAATTTGCACACCTTGTTACCTCTAGAATTTTTCTTAAATCCTAATGATATTTCTATAAATATTTTTTCTTCCAGATCCCCATGTAGGAATGTGTTTTTTACATCCAATTATTCCAGATGCCAATTGTACTTAGCTGCTATTGAGAGTAGAATTCTGACAGTGTTCATTTTGGCTATTGGTGCAAAAATTTCGTGGTAGTCAATGCCATATATCTGAGTGTACCCTTTCTCTACTAGTCTTGCTTTGTATTTTTCCAGTTTGCCATCAGCTTTGTATTTTATAGAGAACACCCATTTGCAGCTGACTAGTTTTTTTCCTGTCGGTAGATTGATGATCTCCCATGTCTTGTTCTTTTTTAGGGCTGCATTTCATCATTCATGCCATTTTTCCAATTTTCATCAGATAGTGCCTCAGAAATATCATTAGAAATATGAATATCATCTAGTGTAATCAAGAAGTTTTTGTGAAGAGGAAAAATTATTAAAGGATATAGAGTTGGTTATAGGGTATAAGGGAGGTGGAGAATTTACCTTACTTTTAGGAGATGATTCATATTCTTGGATCTGCTTCAGAGCACAGGTTGAACTTGTAGGCCTTGAATATACCTTCCCAAATCTAAGGATAGTTGTCTTCAGTTTCCCTATTTTGAATTTCAGAAGGATTGGTTTGATGTGGAGGTCAAGAGGGGCAAGAATACTTTCATCATCTTCCTTTGTTTGTCTCCCCTAAAGATGAGGTTTGATAAAGTAGGAGTTTTATTCATCAAAAGTGACGTCAATGGATACAAGCATTTTCTTTGTAGGGGGTGATAGCATTTGTACCCTTTTTGGGTGGCAGAGTATCCAATGAAGATACATTTGAGTGCCCTTGGATCTAGTTTTCCTCTGTTCTGACTATGGATGTGAACATATGCAGTGCACCCAAAAATTCTAGGTGTAAGGTTATTATGGGTTCAAAACTCGGGGTAAAAGGAGGACAAAATATCCATGGGAGCTTTCATCCCCAAGGTTTTTTACGATAGTCAATTTATGAGGTAGGTGGCAGTTAAGAGAGTTTCTCCCCAGTAGGATTTGGGTATAGTGTAGTGGAATAGGAAGGCACGAGTGGAGGCTAGGAATTGACCATTTATCCTTTTCGCAACCCCATTTTATTGTGGGGTGTGAACGTAGGAGGACTCGTGGATGATACCTTCACTCTGAAAGTAAGAGTGTAGGGTTTGATTGAAGTAGTCTTTAGCATTGTCTGAATAAAATCTCTTTATTTTGACCCCGAATTGATTCTGAATCATGGTGTGAAAAATGGGAAGAATGGTGCTAAAGTCAGATTTATTTTTGGGGAGATAGATCCAAGATACTCGAGTGTAGTCATCAATGAAAGATACAAACCAGCGAGCCCCAGAGATATTGGGGATTTTTGAGGGTCCCCTTATGTCACTATGAATGAGATAGAAAGGAGTATTGCATCTCTCATTCTTGTTTGGAAAAGAGGTTCTTTTATATTTGGCTAATTCACAAGTTTCACAATGAAAATTTTCAATTTCCAATTTATGAAAAAGTTTTGGATAAATGTGTTTCAAAACTTCTCCTGACGAATGTCCTAATCTGAAGTGATTAAGCCAAATAGTAGATTTCTTGTCAAGGGATAACATAAAGTAGCTATTTTTAGATTTGTTTAGCTCTTCCAGGTAGTACAGTCCACCTCTCTTCTAAGCAAGTCCAATCGTCTTCCCCAATCCCCGATCCTGAAATAAGCAAAAAGTAAGGTTAAATAAAGCTTGGCAATTATGGTCCCTGGTAAGTTTTTGTATGGATATAAGATTTGTGGATAATTGAGGAACATGGAATACATTTTTTAGAGTGAGGGAAGGGGATAAGGGTATGTCTTCTTGGCCTTCTACTTTGACAAAAGAACCATCAGCACTGATGATTTTCTTGTCTATAGGGCAAGGATCATAATTGATAAAGTGGGTAGTGGAGTTAGTCATGTGATCTGTGGCTCCTGAGTCAATGATCCATATTCCTTTCGAATGATTTCTAGAGGTACTTAATCCAGTGAATATGGGAAACTTACCTGAAAGTGCAAGAGAGGGAGATGCAGGTAATTTTTCAAGGGATATCAGGAGTTGTCTGAGTCTTTTAATGTCTTCTCCATTGAGGCTTTGGGATGAGTTTTCTTCAGACATTGTGTTGTTATATCAGCAATAATGGTTGATTATATCAGCAATAAAGGCTGATATTTATAATGTTTTAATCAGGTATCAGGCCTGATTAAATCAGGTCACCTGACTAGTTCAGAAAACTCGTGAATAAGGCGAGGCACGTGAGTTGGCTCAAGCGGTTCTGTCCCACTAGCTTCCCAGTCCCATGAAAAAGGGCTTCGGGATCTTCACGCATGAGGTCCGTCTCCGTCCGCAAGGTTCATCCCACGAGGCTTTGGCTTTCGACTCCTTGCTCGACTTCGTCCTGCTAGGGTTCCATCGACTCTAGCTTCTAGGCTTCGTGGTCTAGCGTCTGCGGATCGGTCTATCCGTCTGATCCCATCCAAGATCGAAAGTTGAGGGCAGGTCGCGTTCTTCTGAGTCGGTAGAAGGGAACGGTAGGCAGCGTTGGGCGGCGTCTGGTTGTTCGACTCCATCTGCTTGCGTTCGTGCGTTCGTCCGAGTCGGTAGAAGGGAATGGTAGGCAGCATCGGTGGCGTATAGCAGCTCCGATCTCTTCTTCTTATTATTCCTCCTCCGACGATTCTACGATCGTTCTTCAATCGGCAATGAAGGCCATTGGTTCTGATACCATATTTAAAATAGAGGTTTTAGAAGAAAAAAAGGATTACTTTATTCCATGATTTCTTCCCTATTTATAGATCTATTCAAGAAATATTAATACAGAAACAAACAATTATAGAATAACTCTAATAACATCCTTCCTAAATCAGCTACCCGAAGATGGAAAGAATTCTGGCGTGAGTCATGCGTCGCACGGATCATGCACTGTAGCCGTTGGATCTTATCTGTGTTGAACGGCTGGATTTTAACAAAATGTAACAATGAGAGTATCTAGATGGTTACCTATTTCAATGACAAAAGATGAGATCACCATTGATCCAATAGTTTGCAATGTTTGTTGAGACTTTAGTGATTGTTGAAGAAAATTTTGAAGAAATTTAATTTACTTTTCATTGAATAGACTTAGGTTAGATGATATTGGCGCCTCCAATGGTGACCATGCTGCCATACATTTCATGATTTCGTGCTATCATTTTTTTATAGTCAAGGGCCTTTTTATGTATTTTGTGTAGTTTCCATAAGTTTACCAAATCTTATGACAATGATTGCATCACAATATGATCTTCTTCCAGTGTCTATCACCCCCATAGTTGAATTGTGAAAAGCCATATCTTTCTCCTCCTTATATTCGAACCTCAAAAAAGCTTTTATAATGTTGGGTAGAGGCCAGGCTTCATGCTTATGATTCTACCACAAACGTAGTCAAAATTTTAATTAGAAATTAATAGGAACTTGTACATTCATTCCCATTCCCCTATCTTTTTATATTGTTGATTATCTTCTAGGCACCTCCATTCTATTTAAAGATGCCCAATTATTGTCAATAACTAGTAAAAGAGTTGAAATATAACATGACAATGTCATGTCTTGGCATAGGTAATAGAGAATGCTCTTGATCTCTCGAATATGGTCCAAGTATAGTCAACATTAGAGAAACTATCTTTGCAGCATCCCAAATTTCTTTGGATTTTTATAATACAACAACAACAACAACATCAAGCCTTTATCCCACTACGTGGATTTTTATAGTATATGAAATTTTCTCCAATTTCATATATCATGATGTTTATTATCTATGAAATCACCATACTATTTTCTATTTTCCAAGGCTAAAACATGGGATCTTTTTCATTGGGTGTATAAGACATTCTTCTGAGATAATCTGCCTTGCCTTTTCATAAACAAACATCATCATTGATTGAAATTTCGCAAAAGCTTATGGTTGATTTCAGGAAAAACATTAGTATTAATAAGTTGGTGTCATTGTTTAGAATAGATGGACCGGGACTGGATGTCACCTCAAAGTAGGTGTTTTCTTTACTGCCAGACTTGATGAGGGATGGAAGGGAGAAGATTGGAGGGAAAATAAAAATTAAAAGCGAGGAAATTGCTCTAATACCATATAAAAATAACATAAAGATTTTATTGATCTAACTTTCCCTCGATTTTAGAGTACAATTTAGCTTTAAATAGAAAAAAGAGAGGTCATCCATAATTTTCCAATGGACCACAAATAAACACTTTCCCAAACAAGAATGACCAAAAACAAAAACAATAAGAATGATCAAAATATTTGAATTCAGATCTTTAATACATTTAATGATATTGAAAAAAGGAAAGAACAATGTCATGGATTGGTAAGCTAGATGAAGCTGAGCTACGCAAAAAAGAAAAGAATAGTGCCTTGGATCGGTGAGCTGGATGAAGCAAAAATGAAAGCTCCCTGGACAAGTGTTGGTGGATGAACAAGGGAAGGATTCCCAGCAACATCCAATACAACTACATACCCTCAAAGCTTGACAAATATTATTAAAGGAGAAGGTATCATAAAGCTGGTCAAAAAAGTTCAAATATGGCTAATCAAGAAAATGATATCAATATTAAATAATTTTGACACCTATACCATTTTATTAATTACATGGCTGATTGCAGGCGTCTATTACCATAAACCCAAGAATTTGGGATGAAACTACATAGGCTAAAGAAAGTTTTACTGTGACTGTAACATCTAAGGGTCAATTTCTAGCAATAACATTATGGGCGTGGCAACTTATAAGACTCCTGCCAATTAAATTTGGAATGAAACTATGGAAGCTAAGAATTGCAATGAGTGTAGCAAATATATGAGGCTCCTGCCAATCATAGGGTCAAGTTGTTGCCAATAGCATTATATAATGAAACTTAGCCTTATTCTTTAGTACCTTCCCTAATGATCATCCAAGGTTTAAAATTGCGCAATTGGGTATTGAGGCATTTTTCGTTCGTGAGTCGAGGCGTAAGCCTCAAGGCATTTTGAGAGGTAAGCCTCAAAATCTAAAAATTGCGTAAAATCAAAATAAAAGTTAAATGTGATTTTTTTATATAATATCCAAATAATATGTTAAAGGATGACATAATAACTTTCTATTGAACTATGAAGTAACAAATTTACATATATATGAAATAAAAAATTGTATAAGATGTAAAGTGTTATATGATAAATTATGTAAAATAAAATTGAAATCTAAACATTATAGGAACAAAACAGCATAAAATATATGAATTACATAAAAGTATCATATAACATCAAGTTCAACTCTAATTTTTTTCTTTCTCAATTGCCTACTCTTATTTTTTTGAGAATTTGCAAATTGCATTCAAGAAAGAAGTAATTACAAGGAAATAAAAGCCTCACATTCCTTCTTTAACAAACTAGACAAATTAGAAGGAATATTGGCAAAACAAAAACTATCAAAACAAAAACTATCTTGTAAAGCCAAAGTAGCGCAAACATCGGCTACCTTATTACATTCTCTATGAACATGATTAAAAAAGACTTTATTGAAATCATTCAGAAAGAAAAAATCCTTAGTACTTATATTGTTGAAATGCCACTTCAACTTCTTCAAAGAATCTTGAATAAAATTGATAATATTTATGTTGTCTCCTTCAATAATAACTCCTTTACTATCCATCATCCAAGGTTGTATGAAATCCTTTATAGCCAAAACAGCCTCCAACTCAAGTTGTGACACATCCCAACGAAGCTCAATTGCCTACTCATCTACGTTTAATTTCTAAAGAAAGTTGAAATAATTAACAACTCAGAAATCATTTGTCCTATCATGACTAAGGGGATTTTTATTTGAGTCACTGTCATAACAAATTGGTCTCTTTCCTGCCTCATCCTGTAGAGTCTAATACCTCTTACTCAGCTTCTTCTTCATTTATTTCAATCATCTTCATCTTTCATAAATATTTGTCATCAACATAAAGATAATACTCCAAAATTTTAAGAGATGGTGGTGGCATGCGGCTTTCTAGTGATCCCCTGCTAGTGAGGCTAGGCGTGTAAAGGCGGTGGGCTAGATGTTGAGGCAATTGAGAGAAAATTGTTGCGGCTTGGGGGTGCAAGAAGGCATGATTTTTTTTTGGCTTTTGTATAGGATTTAGGTGAGTTTTAAATAAAATAAAAAAATAAATAGAGTGAGGCGTATGACTCATTCTAGTGAGGCGAGGCGCGCCTCAAGGAGGGCCTCATCCAAGATGAGGCATAAGCCTCATAAAAAAAAGCTCAAGGCGTAAGCCTCGAGGCATTTTTTACTAGAATTGCGTTGAGGCGAGCCTCATATTGCGCAATTTTAAACAATGTGACCATCAACTTTGTTAAGTCTCAGTCGCTTCCTCTAGAAGAGATCCCACGGCCCCATATCAGGATTTCTGGGAAGCCCGCCTAAATCACGCTTGAATCCCGATGATTTCCTTCCATAGTTAGGTAGCTGATTTAGGAAGGAATGAGGTCAATAATACCTGATTTTGTAGTTATTTGTTTTCTTATTAAGATATCTTGTATAGATCTATAAATAGGGATGAAACTTGTGTAATAAGATATGTTTTTTCCCTCTCAAATCCCTGATTTCAACATGGTATCAGAGCCACGAAGGAAGTAAAGAGGAAACCATCGGGAAGGAAGCCGTGCGGGAAGGACGGATCCGAAAGCCTAGAGCCTTGACTGACGAAGCTGGAAGCCCTACAGAACGAAACCTAGCGGGACGAAGCCTTGCAGGGCGGAGCCGAAAGACTTGATCCTCGCGGGACGGAGCCTTGCGGGACGAAGAAGGAAACCCTGCGGGACGGAACCTAGCAGGACGAAACTTCCTTGCGAGTCTGCTCACGTGTGCAGAAGAAGAGGTCGAAGCCTCCCCTTATTATTCGCGCGAGTTTCGAACCCGTGAGACCGAATCGGGAGTGCGACCTGATTAACTAAATCCCTATTTACATGCATAAGTATCAACCTTTATTACTGATACAATTACATAAAATCGGTCTTCATTGTTGATATAATTAAAAATAGTATTTACTCTTTATTACTACCTATCATTGTGACACCACAATGTCTGAAGAAAATTCATCCCAGAGCTTTGATCAATTTGAAGATTCTAGGGTACGCCAAGAACGAGGTGATCTCTAAAGCATGCAACCTTCCTATCGCCTAAACGGGAAGTATTACCTAAAATGGTCTCAATTTGTGAAGACCTACATAAAAGGGAAAGGAAAAATACACCACCTCCTTGGAGGAGGACCAAAAGAAGAAGATCCAAATTTTGGGGCATAGGATGAAGCAGACTCAATGATTATGTCATGGTTGTGGAATTCCATGACTCCAGAAATTAGCAATACGTTTATGTTCCTTTCCACTGCAAAGGACATATGAGATGCCACTAGACAAACTTTTTCAAAAGCTCGGGATCTTGTTCAAATATTTGAAATCAAGATCAAAGTAAGAAGCATAAAACAAGGAAGCAAGATCGTAATGGAAAATGCCACTCTTCTACAAAACCTATGGTAAGAACTTGATGACTACAGATGCATAAAGACCAAATGTCCAGAAGATGCTGCTATCCAAAAGAATTTTATTGAAAAAGATAGACTTTATGATTTTCTTGCAGGACTGAATGCAGAATTAAATCAAGTAAGAGTCCACATTCTTGGCAAAGAGGAGACACCATCATTAAATGAAACAATTGCTCTCATCCGCGTTGAAGAAAGTCGACGAGGTGTAATGTTGGAGCCAAAAGTTATTGAAAGATCAGCAATGATAACCAGAGAAGCACCATGGAAGGAAAAAGGTAAAAACTCGGCAAAATTTGAAGACAGAGGCTCTCTTTGGCGTAGTTATTGCAAGAAATCAAGACATGCGAAGGAGACATGAAGGAAGATACACAGAAAGCCCCCAAGTATGGAGTGGAACCAAAGAAATGAGAAAAGGGACACATCATATGCCAATACTATAACAAGTCATCTTAACCCAGAAACACTGACCAGCTTCAAAGAACTCAATAAAAAACATTGATAAATTAAGACAACTCTTGGTATCCCTTGAAAAATCACCTGCATCTTCCTCTCTTGCACTTTCAAGTTTTCTATATCCACTGGATTAAGTGTCTCAAGAAATTATTTGAAAGAATTATGGATCATTGACTCAGGAGCCACATATTACATGACAAACTCCACTACCCACTTCATCAACTATAATCCTTGCCCAAGTGACAAGAAAATCATCACTGCTAATGGTTCTCTTGCCATAGTAAAAGGCCAAGGAGACATACCCTTATCTCCTCCCCTCACTCTAAAAAATGTGCTCCATATACCTTAATTATCCACAAACCTCATATCTATACAGAAACTTACCAGTGACCATAATGTCAAGCATTATTTAACCCTGCCTATTGCTTATTTCAGGATCAGGGATCGAGGAAGAAGATTGGACTTACAAAGGAGAGTGCTGAACTGTACTACCTAGAAAAGCTGAACAAATCTAAAAATAGCTACTCTATGTTATCCCTAGTTGACAAGAAATATACTATATGGCTTCATCATTTCAGATTAAGACATTCATCCTTAGATGTCTTAAAATATATGTATCCAAAACTTTTTCATAAATTGAAAAATGAATATTTTCATTATGAAACATGTGAATTAGCCAAACATAAAAGATCCTCTTTTTCAAACAAAAATAAGAGATGTGATACTCCTTTCTATCTTATTCATAGTGACATACAGAGATCCTTAAAAATCCCCAACATCTCTGGGGCTCGTTAGTTTGTATCTTTCATTGATGATTGTACTCGAGTATCTTGGATCTATCTCCTCAAAAATAAATCTGATGTTAACACCATTCTTTTCATTTTTCACACCATGATCCAGAATCAATTTAAGGTAAAAATAAAGAAATTTCATTCTGACAATGCTAAAGACTATTTCAACCAAACCCTATACTCCTATTTTCAGAATGAAGGTATCATCAAAGAGTCTTCCTGCGTTCACACCTCACAACAAAATGGAGCTACGGAAAGAAAGAATGGTCACCTTCTAGCCTCCACTCGTACCTTCCTACTCCACCACAATATACATAAATCCTATTGGGGGAAAGCCCTCATAACTGCCACATACCTCATAAACCGACTACCATTAAAAACCTTGGGACTGAAAACTCCAATAGATATTCTATCATCTTTTTACCCCAAGTTTCGAACTCATAATAACCTTACACCCAGAATCTTTGGGTGCTCTGCCTATGTTCACATCCACAGCCAGAATAAAGAAAAATTAGATCTAATGGCACTCAAATGTATCTTTATTGGATACTCAGCCACCTAAAAAGGTTACAAGTGTTATCACCCCCTACAAAGAAAACCCTTGTATCCATTAATGTTACTTTTGATGAATAAAATTCCTTTTGTACCAAACCTCATCTTCAGAGGGAGATTGAAACAGAGGAAGATGAGGAAAGTATGCTTGTCCCTCTTGACCTACCTCCACCACCTCAAACTAATCCATCTGAAATCCAAAATAGGGAAATTGAAGACAAAGTTGTCCTTAGATTTGGGAATTTATATTTCAGGCATACAAGTTTAAACTATGCTCCAAAGTAGATCCAAGAATCTGAACCATCTCCTGAAAATAAGGTAAGTTCACCACCTCCCTTATACCCTATAACCAACTCGATATCCTTCAATAACTTTTCATCCTCACATAAAAACTTCCTAGTTACACTAGAAGATATTCATATTCTTAATGATATTTCTGAGGCCTTATCTGATGAAAATTAGAAAAATATCATAAACGATGAAATGCAGGCCCTAAAAAAATAATAGATGGGAGATCATCAACCTACCAATGGGAAAAAATCAATCAGCTCCAAATGGGTGTTCTCTGTAAAGTACAAAGCTACTGGTATACTGGAAAGATACAAGGCAAGACTAGCGGCAAAAGGGTATACTCAAACATATGGCATTGACTACTAAGAAACCTTTGCACTTGTAGCCAAGATGAACAATGTCAGAATCCTACTCTCACTAGCAGCTAAGTCCAATTGGCATCTGGAACAATTGGATATAATAAATGCATTCCTACATTGGGATCTGGAAGAAGAGATATTTATGAAAATACCACCAGGATATAAGGAAAAATCTGGATATAATAAGGCATATAGGTTAAAAAAGGCTCTATATGAGCTCAAACAATCACTAAGGGCCTGGTTTGAAAGATTCTCAAAATTCATGCTTTTTAATGGGTATCAATAGAGTCAAGGGGACCATACACTATTCTTTAAACACTTAGACTCAAGGAAAGTCACAATATTATTAGTCTATGTGAATGATATTATCTTGACTGGGAATAATGAAAAGGAGAAATGAGTCTATGAAAAAATCTTACCAAGGAAATTGATATCGAAGAACTTGATAAACTAAAATACTTTCTTGGAATTAAAGTAGCTCACTCTAGTAGCAGAATTTTCATCTCACAATAAAAATACATTAAATATCTTCTAAAAGAGACAGGAAAACTAGCATGTAAACTAGCACAAACACCAGTAGAACCAAATCTCAAATTAGGGGAAGCTAAAGAAGATCAAGATATAGACAAGGGTGCTTACCAGAGACTTGTGGAAAATTGATCTACCTTTCCCACACCATACCAGATATAGCATTTGTTGTGAGTATGGTAAGTTAGTTCATGCAAAAGCCAAAACAAACACATATGCAAGCGGTAGACAGAATACTGCACTACCTTAAGGGAAACCCAGGGAATGAGATTCTCTTTAGAAGAGATCACAAAATAACCCTAGAAGCATACACTGATGCTGATTATGTAGGATCACCAGTGGACAGAAGATCCACTTTTGGGTACTGCACATTTCTTGGAGGAAATCAAGTTACATGGAGAAGCAAAAAACAGAATGTGGTGGCAAGATCTAGTGCAGAAGCAGAATATAGAGCTATGGCCTTAAAAATATGTGATGTTATGAATCAAGATGATTCTAGAAGATCTAAGGATCAAATGTGATGAACCCATGAAACTGCATTGTGACAACAAATCAACAATCAGCATATCTCACAATCCAGTCCAGTATGACAGGACCAAGCAAATAAAAGTAGACAAACATTTTATAAAAGAAAAATTAGACAGTGGTCTTATATGTATCAATCACGTATCATCAAAAAATCAACTTGCTGATATCCTTACCAAAGGATTGGATAACTCTGCCTTTCTTAGAATGATTGCTAAGCTAGGAATGACAGATCCATATTCCTTAACATGAGGGGGAGTGCTAAATCTCAGCCGCTTCCTCTAGAAGAGATCCCACGGCCCCAAATCAAGATCCGTGGGAAGCTCGCCTGGATCACGCCTAAATCCCAATGATTTCCTTCCATAGTTAGGTAGCTGATTTAGGAAGGAATATATGAGGGCAATAATACCTGATTTTGTAGTTATTTATTTTTTTATTAAGATATCTTATATAGATCTATAAATAGGGATGAAACTTGTGTAATAAGATATGTTTTTTTCCCTCTCAAATCCCTGATTTCAACAAACTCACAAGAAGGCTAACTAATTATTGCACCACTCTGCTCACAACAGAAACACAGCTAGCCATAACGTATTTTTCATTCTGTAACAAGCAACTAGGCATATTGGTTAAGTTAGCTAGATCACATGTTTCTATAAAGAAAATATATTCTATCATTTATTACAAAACATGTTTAACTTAACTGCTTGCCTTAAGGATGAGCAATAATTGCAATTTTGCATAACAAAACAAATATTGCGGTCGAGATGAACAAACCTAAACCTCTTGCAGCCTTCTTTTCCTCCGCATGGTCTCCCAAACTCTGAGCAAGCTCCAGAGCTAGTTTGAAGTCTGCAGCTGCCCTTTCAAAATCTTGCATCCTAAGGTTGTTTTTACCGTTTCTCAGACTAGAAATTAGTTTCTCTCTCCGAGGATCTACAACTTCCTTAGCTGTTAACCTGCCTACCGGGGCATAGCTCAAGTCAGGAGCATGAGATTCTATCTTTGCTTGTCTTCTGAGTGTTTCATTGATTTGGCGCAATTGATCATTAACCCGCTTCAACTCCCCTTTTCTTTTCCGTGCAAGCAAACCTAGACAGAAAATTATGCCATTGCAAACAATACTGAGTGCCTAAAATGGTCACTTCGAAAAATTTTTTGCTGCTCAAATATTCAACAGAAGAATTTGGACGCAGATAGTCAAAACGGCCTTTCTCAAAGAAATCAATTTCATTAAGAGAACAAATTGATACAAAGGAAATGCAATATTATGAGGCAAAGTTGACATCAAAATGCACTGTAAATCAGTAGGCTAAATCATGGTAAGCAGCTGCTGGCCAAGTGGTTTATTGAATATGCTCTGACATTGAAAATGCCATTAACTAAGAGACAATTTGATTGCACTTATTTAGGATATATGGGCATTCAAATACAGTGTAAATTGAATCCACTACAATTTGATTTATTTAAATTGTATGGTTAGTAATAAAATAAAGTTTTCTTTTTTTTATTGGTTGAAAAATGAACATATTGATTTAAGTCTAGGGCACGTTGGGAACAAGGGACATAGACGAAGGGATCAATGGGGGTGGCATGGATAGCGGAGCGGAGTTGCCTAGTCGAGGTTATTAGCACAAGATGGGGCTCAGGGATGATGAGTGCAAGGATAAGTTGTATGGGGTTGAAGTTGACAAAGGATGTTGGGAATGAGACCACGGTGATGGGGTCACAACAATATCAGGGCAGCGTTAAGGAAAAATTGAGGTGATGACGGCTTTGCATGACATCAAGAATGAGATCACAACAATGAAGTTCACATCATTTCGGGAATGAGATAACTACATGTGACATTGGAGATCATAGGAGAGAAGGGCTTAATCCGAATTCGCCCCGAATTCGCCGATTTGGATTTGGATGAATTATGCATAAACCAAAAATTGGTTCTGGAGGGTATTCTAAATTTCTCAAAAAGCTACTTCCATTTATTTTAGTCTCAAACAAACACCTAAAAATTTTAAAAACCTTGCATTTCTTTTATTCTACACTAACAATACATCATAATAAACAGCTCTTAAGATACTTTATTTTGGTTTGAGTTCTTATGTCAACTAACAACTAAGTAACAAATTATTAATACATTCCACACAATACTGATGCTTGTTATGATCTCATATTACTTGTAAGAGGATTAACAAAAGAATAAAGCCACATTAGAAGATACAAGAAATGCTACTGAAAGCTGCTTAAGATGAAGCATTGATGTTTTAATAACTAGGAGAAAATATAACGGATTAGTTTAAACTTTTGTAGCAATAATCCAGAAAGAAAGATGGTTTTAAAAAGAAAATAATGGAAGAAACCTTTCAAATGAAGAAGAGAAAAAAAACTCAAGTAGATGGCCCAAAATTTAGGTCAACTAACTTCAGGATGTGATTATAAATCAAAAAGACTGAAAGCAGCAACAATGTTTACCAAAAAAAACAAAGGAATTCATTAATTCTTGCGTCCAAATGAGAAAAACATTTTAAGTGTATTTTTCAGACCATGCTACGTTATGATTCTGAAAGATTAAGGAACACAAATAGATCATAATTGAGGGTTAAAAAGCAACTTGCAAGTAAATATTCAATATCAATTAAGCTTCAATTTGAGGATGAAAGTTCAATCAGAAACCATGAACTTCATTTTCTTTAGAAGGTTGTTTGGTTTGAAGTAAAAAGGATGTAAAGTACCAAATGCAAGGGTTTTCAAAATATTGGTGTTTGGCCTAAAGTAAAAGAAATACAGAGAAAATTTTTAAAGTAATTAGAATTCATCCTCTAGTTCAATTTTTGTGTACTTGAAAATGGTTATATTTGGCTAATTTTCAAATATATTATAAATTATCTGCCATTACTATTGCATGCCTTCTCAATCATTGCCTGACGTGGCCGCCGCAACTCCTTGTTGACCGCCGACCTCCACCATTATTGCCACCGTCAACCGCCGACCGCCGCTGCCACCACCTTCACGCCACAGCCAATCGTCGCCATAGCATATTGCTGCCAGGGGTGTAAACAAGTCGAGCACGAGTATTGCTTAACTCGAGCTAGGCTCGACAATAAAATAGTGAGCTCAAGCTCAAAGGGTGTGCTCAAGCTCGACTCGCAACAATAGAGACAAGCTTGCGAGTGCAAGAAGAAAGGGAGAAGAAGAAAAGGTGTTGAAGAAGAATGGGAGGAGAAGAAATGCTGCCGAAAAAGAAACACATGTGACTTTTTCTTTGAAATATGGTTTTCCTTTTTATATATATATTTGTAAAAAAGTTGCAGAGTTACTGTAGCTTTTTCCTTGGAATGTGGCAAGAAGCTGTAAAGTTGCTGCAGCTTTAATAATCATAAATTACAACTTTAGTAATTTTTTTGGGAAAATAGCAGCTTTAGCATTCTGTTGGTTTTTTTTTCATTTAAAGCCTCCATGTTTTCAAACCGAGTAATAATATTTATTTATTTTTTTTCAAAAAAAATCTGACAGCTAATATGAACAGGCTTGAGAGCTCATGTTCGAGTTCTATGAAGCTCGAATTCAAGCTCAAGGCTCGACAAGCTCATTATCGATTTAAGTTCGAGCCGGCTCAGCTCAATTACACCTCTAATTGCCACCCTCCGACCACTAACTTCCACCATCGTTAGGTTTTATATTGCATTCATTTTACTTCAAACCAAATAAAAAAATAATCATCTACATTTATTTTATACTCATCCAAATAACTTCAAAGATTTCAAATGCACTAAATTCCTTTTACATTATATTCCATTTTACATTGCATTCATTTTTTCAGCCAACCAAATGACCACTAAGATAAGCCGTAGTGGGGACCTAAAATTATATTCACATACTACCTCAGTTTATACATAAAAGAATACATCCAAGTTTTTCCTTTTATTCTAGCTGATGGGTTCATGTCTGAGGTTCTCTAGAACTATATATGCAATCCTGAGCCTTTTTTAGCGGTAATCATTCAATAATCACTATTCAAAGATAGCACATAATACATCAACGAAGGCAAATGTTCCATCGCCATCTCTACTCTTCAATAATACTGATGAAAAAGTTTAATTTCAGCTTACCGCCTACAGCTGCACCAATAAGAGCCACAAAAAATAACACAGGCATGCTGAGCACTGAGTTACCGATCCCGCATGTTTCAGCTAAAGCTTGAAAAGGTAGCATCAACATCAATGAGTTTGCGAGAATAAGCCCTTGCTCAAAGCTGAATGATAACTTCCTCTGCAATGAATAACTTGCAACGAAATGATAGGGAATGAGAGGTTTAAATTTCTAAATATGAAAATGAGTTAAAATATATAACTTAAACTTGGGAATAACATAACCACATGAAAGTAAAAAATAAAAATGATGAATGTATTCACTTTTAATGAAGAAGACTAGTAATAGCAATGGAAGATAGTCCTTAATAGGAAGAAAATAATGTTTGTACCTTCTAGATATGACTGCAAGATAACAAAAAGCGCAAGAAAATATGTTATTCGTGTTGACCTCATTATTCGAGGTCAATTTCCCCAGAATTAATCTCTAGCACCTAGGTCTTCGCAGCCTAGTGTAGACGTCGCTTTTAGGGTTCCCTTTAGGTGGACGCCCAATGACGTAGTGTTGACTCGGCTTCTTAATTCAACCTGAATCATCTCGTTGGTCACTATTAAATTTCCGATCAATTTGAATTTGAGTTGATTATGATTGATTTAATCGAACAAATTTAATTCAATAACGGCAGATTTAAGTCAATTCAATTCGAGTCTGATTTGAACCCGACGTCGTCATTCATCATTAAATTGAGTCAATTAAGCCCAATTTAATTTAATTAAAATAATTGATTAATAATCAAATAAATTTATTTGAGCCTGGTCGAGTCATTTTTGACTCGACTCGAGCCCAAAATTATTAAAATTTATTTGAATATTAATTAGATGAATTTAAACGAGTGAAACCAAGCCGATTCGACTCGAATCGAACTTGATTTGTGGCTCGTCGGTTTCGATCGACTCAATTTAATGTGACCCAATTCAATTTCGATCAAATTGATATATAATTCAGCTCAAATCAACTTGACCAATCAAATCCCAAATCTGCATCTAATAGAATCTGGTTCAACTTCATTTTAATCAAATCAGCCCTTAAACACCTCTTTAAAGCTTGAAAAGATCGTAGCCGTCGATTTGAATTGAGAAGTGGTTTTGGATTTTGATTGGGCCGGTCTAACCAACCCCCCACGATCCTTCTCTATCTCCCTCTTAATTCGCGAACGGCTCCCCACTTCGCCTCCAAGTCGCAACTCCTCTCCATCTCTTTGGCAAGAAACCGAAACTCCCATTTCGCAGAAGACTCCCGCTCCCCTCTAGTTCGCAAATCCCCCAGGTCCGCCTCCTCCCATTTCGCGAAATCGAAGCCCAACCCCGTGCTCCCAGTTCGCGAAGGCCAAACGCCCTCTCCCTCCCGTTCATTCCGCCCAGGGAAGCCCGACGCCGCTGCCTGCCCAAGCCGAAGACAAGCCATTCTCCCTCATCTCTCTGTCCCGAAATCAACCCCTAGCTGAACCTGATTAACCATCAGCCGCAGGTTTTCTTCTTTCCCCCATTCCTTCTCTTTTATGCTTCATCTTTTTCTTCTATATTCCTCCTTTCATCTTCATCTTCTTCCACTCCATTTCTTCTCTAATTTTCCCTTCCCTTTGTTAAAAAAAAAAATCTGGATATCTAAGGTAAGCAAGACTAAGGATCCCATGTCTTGCATAAAATTATTGTGCTATTATGGCCACTCATCAATGCAATATGGTATGTTAGGGCTTTCTTACGGATCTACCATTTCAATCAATATCATAATAGTGAGTTGTGCAAATGTTTGTGATATCTCATTTTATTTATAAATGGTGTTATATGAAAGTGTAGTAGACCCTAATAGGTGACAATTGCAATATTTCTGCTCTTATACATGAATGGTAGCGAACCCACGTCATTATCTACATTGTCTTTTATTGTGCAAAAGATGCATGCTAGTTGCTTGATGAAATGTCTCACATGATGATATGGAAACATATGACAACTTAAACACAATATAGGGCTTCTAAATAGTTGTGGATTATCACTAGATTCAATCATGAAAGTTTTGTCAGGATATGTGAATGATAAAGTATTGTCAGATGCTTTTAAATATTGCAAGTTCTAATCTTCCCCTTTCCCATACATGTCACACCAAAATCGATAGCATTATTGTTATACGATTAATGTTTAGTGTCTATTTGGGAGCATGAATTGTCATTGCATATATGTATATTGTTTCCTCAATAAGTTTTGTATAGGTATCTTTGAGGGATTGAGTGCATTCTTTTATATTCTATATTCATACAAGAAAAAGTTTTAATGACTTGATCTATACATCTGTAACATTAGTTGTGTATGTGTTGTGATTTGGGAAAGCGAAATGGGTGTATTTTAGGAGAGGTGGAATGTATGTGTGTTTGAATAAAAAGTATGTAATTTTCAAAAGTGAAAAGTGTGTGTGTGCGCTTTCAAAAGTGGAAAATTGTTTGATTTGAGAAGTGGAAAAGTGTTTCTTTTTTTTTTTTTTTTTTTTTGAAAAATACATATAAGAGTGATGTTGGAGAGGTGAAATGTATGAAGGTGAAAAGTGAGATATGTGTAAATGTGAAAAGTAAAGTGAGTAAACTTTTAATGGTGAAAAGTGTGATTTTGGAAGGTGAGGTGGAAAGTTTGGAAAAGTAAAACGCGTATGTGAAAAGTAAGAAGTGTATGTCTTGGAAGTGGAAGTGTGTGTTAGAAAATGTTTGGATTTTGAAATTCATAAATGTTGAAAAGTGGAACTTGTGGGTGATTTGAAAAGTGAGAGCTTATGTTAAAAAGTGAAAAGTGTATGTTGAAAGGGGAGATGTATATTTTGGAAAGTGTGTGTTTTAAAAAGTGAAAAAGTTTGTGTTTTGAAAAGTGGAACTTATGTGTTTTTGACTAATAGGAAGTGGAGTTTGTTTGTTTTAAAGGTGGAGGTATATGCTAGAAAGGTTTTGTGTGATGATTGTGAAAAATAAATTGTTTTGTTTTGGAGTGAAAAAATGACATGTGTGTGGGTGTGTGTGTTAAAAAGTGAAACTTGAGGTGTTGAAAAGTGGAAACTGTGTGGGTTTTGGAAAAGTAAAAGTGTGTGAGTTCGTGGGAAGAGTGTGTGTGTGTGCTTTGAAAAGTGTTCTTTATGTGCAAATTAAGAGGTGACATGTGCGTATGTGTATTTGGAAAGTGGAGTGGGTGAGATTTGAATAGTAAAGTGTAAATGTTGGAGGTGGATTTTGAAAGGTGAAAAGAGAAATATGGGGTTTCAAAGAGTAGTGTGTTGAAAGTGCTTGTATTAGAGAATAGTTGGTTTGGGTAAAGGTTGAAAAGCAATGTCTCTTTCTCTCTCTCTACCCTTTCTCTTTCTCTTTCTTCTACTTCTCCTTTCTTGTGCCTCGAGGTGAATGTTGGAAAAACAAATAGTTTGCTTTCAAAAGGGAACTGTTTAAAAGGTTGACAGCTTGTGCCGGTCTTCAAGCCCGAAGAAAGGTATGTTTTATTTTTAGTAAATTTTTAATCATTTCATTATTAATTATTAAATGTGCTTCTAATCCCTATTTTCTTGTCTTTATTTGCATGAATTGCGAGGAACGGTACCAATCAAGTGAACAAGAGGAAACAGACAATGGCGTCAGTCGCCTCTATCCAACCGGGTAGAGGTGCTACGGGCGAAATCCACCGGGTCATAGCCCCCGGTGTTGTAAGTTTTCTTAAAACTTAGAAAACCCCTAGGAGGCCGTGGTGTGTTTTGTGCGAACTCCTTCCCTTTAGGTCCCTGCAGTAACTTCAATTTTATTAGGATTGTTTATTTTATTTCAGATCCTTAAACCTCTTTACATGTGCGCAAAGTCCTAAGGGTTAGTGGTAACAGAATTCTTTTCACTCCATATAACATTAGTGACATTTAAGGACAAAAATTAAGAACCAAGTCTTAGAAAATTTAGACTTAGGATGCATGTACACTTTAGGGTAGAAATACAGAACATAGAAAAATTAGCGACATTCCCCTTAAGGATTAGTGTATGTCATTAATACAACCTTAATCAAGTCTAATTAAATTTAAATAATCAATTAATAAGAAATTTCAAATATACTAGGGATAAGTCAGATAAAAATTTACGAAAGTCATATAACCTTTAATAACCAAACCAAATAATAATTTCAACCAATGTAAATTAAACTTATGAAACGATAAATAACATATATTTGTTTAATAAGAGTAAATAAATTCTTAAATTGAAAATAAAATTTATATGTAATTAAACATTGAAATTACAGATAAAATTAACCTAATTAATAAAACATCAAAGTCATAAACTTATAACCAAAATCAAATCAAATCATAAAGAAAGGTTAATAAATGCCAATGAATAAAATAATAATAGTAATAATCTAATAAATCATTAACAAGTTAAATAAAGTCATAAAAATTCCAATTAAACATTAACACTCAAATAAATCAATTAAAATTTAAATAAATAATTTAGAATTAATAAAACATTAAAATGTTTAATAAATCATTAAAAATTCAATAGATCATTAAATATATAAAGTTAATTCAAATACACTTAAAGAACCAATCATATTAATCAACCTTAACAATCAAAATTCATTCTAAAACAAACTTCAAAATAGTAAAGACATTAAAACTTAAACCTGAACTAAAAAATTTCCTTTGACCCTTCAACAAATCAATTTCAATCAATTAGAAAAGTTCAACTAAAAATAAACCCAGGATATATCCAAACCACACAACCTATCGCACACACTTAGATTTGTTTGCTAGGACAACCGACTCTAGCTCTAGGTTAGGCCGGTGTTTACTTTCTTGCTGTTGTGTGACGGGCTTTCTCGATTTTCATTGCATGCTTGTATGATTGACATTGAGTGTTTGTTTACTTTTATTGCTCTCAGTAATATGATGTGATGGGCGATAGATTACCCCTAGGTTAGGAACGATCTGGATGCTCACAGAATCTTATGCAGGTGGCCATGCTCGTGCAAGGCTAAATAAAAAGGGGGCAAATTAAAGATTTAAATTAACAATAATTTCTGCAGGTGCTTCAGAAAATGCTAAGCCCCCTTTAAAATTAAAAGAGCATGGCCAAGTGTGGCTGATAAATTTAATTTGAATATATATAACTGCTTGGGAATGGTTTTATTATAAATGTCTAGGATAACCTTGCAGGTGTGTCTAGATTTTCTTTTTCTTTCTGGAATGTAATGTAAATGTAATTATTTGTTAAAGTCAAATGTTGTGAAAGTGATTCAAAAGTGGGATATCACACCCAACTCGGAATCCAAAGAGAGGAGAATGTCCCTTAGGGGAGTATTCTCTTCTATTTGGAAAGCCAAGTTAGGGTGGTTCTGATATCCAAAGAGAAAAGAAAATACCCCTTCCGGGATGAGTTTCTTTTCATTTGGATATCCAGGCCCGGCGGACCCAAGGAGCTCGTAGCGGACCCAAGGAGCTCGTAGCGGAACCAAGGAGCTCGTAGCGGACCCAAGGAGCTCGTAGCGGAACCAAGGAGCTCGTAGCAGATCCAAGAAGCTTGTAAAGGGAAGAAGACAAAAAGTGAAGATAAAGAAGACGAAGAAATGAAGATAAAAAGAAAAGTATATCCCATTTTGAAATCACTTGCGTCAGTCTTAGGTTTAGAATCCGGGTTTGTTGTCAGTGGTGCCCGGCCACTTTACTTTTTCAGTAGACCCTGGGTTGTAAATAAACTGGACATTGGACATTATATTTTTGGATAATTTAATTTGAGTGTTTATTTTGTTTGTGCACTAGTTTTTTTTTAGGACTCTTGCATGCCGTGTTTTGTTTTAGCCTGGATACGCATCGGAGTGTTTTTTTGGCAAGGATCACGATAAACTTTTTCTACTTGAAATTCAAAAATAAAATTTTTTAGGCTCACATAGAAACTCTAACGAATCTAAGAAGTAAGCTCGGACCGCCGAGAGTCAGCATAATCATATTATTACTTTCTCTTCCTTGTTAGGCACCTCCCCGCCTGCGGGTTCTGGCAGACCACCTGACCTATTAGGGTGCAGTTCTGTCAAGGGGATGTTGTGCAATCTCTAGGGAAAAATCTATTTTCTAAGCCTGATTTTAAAACTGCTTCATAAATCATTTTATGCATTCGAGTCAATTAGCATGCATTGCATTAGATACAAATTAAAAGAGTCTAAAATTTTAATTGCATTATGCTCCTAGGCATCATTTACCCTACATAAGTAAAGGGGCCAATTAGATTTTGTCTTAGATGTCGGCCCCGATTCCTCAAAACTTAAATAACGTCCCTACCCATCTTTCATAAGAGACTGGACACATGGATTTGAAGCGCCTAGGTGGTTAGCTGGCTCCCCAATCCAGGCCGGGGTAAGTCCAGATTTGCACTGCATTAGTCAGGTTCGGGTCACTACTTTGTAGTACCCAATTTAGACTTAGGTTCTGAGGCAGATTTGTGAATCTTAAGTCCTCACCCCTCGGGAATAAAATCCCAAATTTCTAATAAAATGTCAATTCAAACCTAAAAATTTTCTCTCTTAAAATGTAAAGCCCAACATAGGGTAGACTGAGGTTGCCTCTGAGCTTCTCAGAATCCGGTACCTCCTACTTTTCTTCCTTTGACTCGTTAATAACTGTTCAATGTTGAGTTTTCTCCTTGAAAATCCCTACTTCTTTCCTTGTCTTTTACTTTGTAATCAGAGGGTATAAAATCACTGCTTTAATCGAGAGTTTTCTTAGGAGTACCCCTCCTAGGATGTAATTAACTATAGGGGCTTGCCCCTATAGGGATTTGAGAATCCCAGATTAAAATAAACCTTGTTTTATTTTTATAAAACAAGGGAAAAATCTTTGGGAACGCAGACATGTTTTAAAAACCTCATTTCTAACTTTAAACATATTTATAGAATATTATTATTATCTTTACAGGTAATATAATATTCTATTTATTATGTTCAATTTTAGAAATGATGACTCTTATAAAACCCATTCTTTCTTTTGGGTGTTTTTGAAGAATGTTATGTTCGTCTTTTCAGATGATACAATATTCTCCTTATTACACCTAAATAAAGGGATGGATGAACTTTTCAAAACTATATTTCTATTTTTAAACACATTCTACAGAATTTCGTGTTCATCTCTCAAGATGATATGTTATTCATAGAATTGTGTTTGACTATAGAAATATTATTTTCTAAAACCCTGTTTTGATATTGAATCCATTATAGAATATTGTGTCAGTCTCCCGAGACTGTACTTTATTCTTAATGCAGTATTCGATTACAAAATAGGAGAACACAAAATCTGCGTGGCGACATAAATTTTCCCACCAAGGTTTTTCTGGCGACTCCGCTGGGGATCAATCCTCTCTCCATCTTTAGCAGTGATTCATACCCTTACATCGGTAGTATACTTGTGCTTGGCATGAGTTGTAACTACCTTTCTTCCGCCGGTTATATTATTCATTTCATTTTTGAATAATTTGGCCGGTATCTAAAAGAAATTGTAGAGGTCTTATTTTGGACCCCCGTCAAAATATCAACGGGAAGTTCCTTTAATGACCTTTTTGTCTAAATAATCAGAAAATAAAATCCCTACGTGCTAACTTGAACGTTGCAGTTACATTTTTATTGTAGCTTGATGTTTGACTTAGCACTGGGTCCAAACTCTTAGAGTGAAAATTGAAACACTAAATAATATTCATTCTTATCTCAACATTATGTATTGCAGTTATATTTTAATATAACTCGATATATATGCGATGAGATAAGACTTGAATTATTTGGTTGGGTCAATTAAGCTTTTGCAATTAAAATAATTTTTTCAAAAGACTAATTCAAAATTTTTCTTGAATTTCAGGAAAATGATGGGTAAACTAATCTTTTCCTTGTCGGATAATATGAACTTGGCTTACAATCCTTTTGCTGACGGAAGTATAATCAAATTTGGAAAAGGATTTGAGGATTTGCAGTTGTCTGTTAGTGGACCTGAGTTCACTATTGTCCCACCTGCTGAAATTGCAAACCAGAAGCCTATTCTAGAGTTCACTTTGGGATGCGGGTCTCAGACTGCCCCTGTAGCCCCTAGGCCCTCAGTGTTTGCTAGAATTGAACAGCCTAGCCAGGATCAGAAACTCAAATCAGTTGTCGTAGCAGATAGTGTTACTCCTTTCAGTGCTCCAAGCAAGTTTGAAATAGGCTCCTCTTCCAACATGTCGACGATTATGACTAAAACTCAGAGGAGAAATAAAAATCGTCGAACAAAGAGGAGAATGGAAAAATTGGGACTATCAAATCAGAATGAGCAAACTCCTCCTACCTCTCCACATCTTAGTGGTAGTAGGTTCCATCTTCTCTCCGCTGCTGATGGAGAGGAAGATGTGAGGAAGATTGCTCGTTCAGTTCCTACTACTGTTGGAAAGTCTGCCACTGAGCCAGTAAAAGATAAGGAAACACACATTCAGAATATGGTAAGGGCAATAGTCCAAGAGTGTGCAGATAATCATTTCCAAACCAAGGAAAGGTTTTTGAGGAATATGAAAAGGATGATTAATGAAAAGATAGAAGAAGAAGCATCGAGTCAGAAGAATATTGGAGCCCGGGTAGTGAGTCAGTCGAGGGCAAGAGATAGCAGAAGAAAGTTCAAACCTGTTGCAATCTCTGCACTCACTGATGGATACCCTAGGGAACCGAGGAAATCTGACAGAAAGACAGACAGTATTGTTTTGACTGATGTGTCGAGAAAATCCAAGAGTACTCAATATGTTGCCCAGAAAACTAGTCGTCAGCTGTCTCCTTCCTCCATGACACCTCAAGAAGTTAGAAAGGTTCAGCGGTTCTCTCGTGTCCACTCTTCTCCCCAGACAGATAGGCACCCCTCTACGGGTCCTTCTTCGTCTTCTCATCCGGATGTAGGGCAGTTGGAATCATCAAGCCAACTCTCTCCAACAACAGCTGAGAAGAAGATCTGGAGACCTAAGGAGGAAGTTGCTTCTCTGGTAGTGGCTTCACCTGAAAAGATGATAGAAGAAGAACCCGAAGTAAAGGAGGAACGTGAAATTAACCCTTCAGATCATATGGACTATGAAAGATATATTCCCGTTGATCCCCACTATGTTTCCGGAAGGTCTATAGAGGAGATGCTAGGTGAACTAAAAAATAGCATTAAAGATCTGGAGGATGAAGATGCATTGAACTTTGATTTAGATCAAGATGACATGTTAGATGATGCAGTAGCCGATGTCCTTATGGTGGAAACAAGGGGATCAGCTCATGATGATCAAGCTGAAGATGCTGGAATACAGGACGTCGTAGTTGAGGAAGGCATTGCGCCGGACTTAACTCAACGTCTTATACAACAGCTAAAACAAAAAGATGAGCAGATCTCAAGTATGGAGAAGAAGATAGAGGAAATGATGGCCACTATGGCATCATTCCAGTGCCAGGGTCCTTTACCACCACGAGCACAGGTTGAGTCTTCTCAACCCGAGTCTGTTCAGGTGGTAGGGAAGAAACAGATAATTGAGGCTGTAGAAGAACACCAATCAGATCCAGAAATCAAAGCCTCTCAATCAAAAGAGCTAAAACAGATGGTGGAAAGACAAGTGAGGGAGGCATTAGCTGAGTCACAGAGTGCGTCGTATACCCCAAAGGGTAGGCCCTACCCAGAGGAGTTTGATGCAGTTCCCTATCCAAAGGGATTTGTGCCCCCCTCATTCAAGATTTTTGATGGTACCGGGAACCCTAGACAGCACATAGCGTACTTCCGAGCCAGTTGTTGCAACGCTGGAGGAAGTGATGCTTTACTCTTCAGGCAGTTTGTTAGTAGTCTGTCAGGGGTGGCTTTTGACTGGTATGCAGACTTACCCAATGGTTCAGTGCACAGTTTTACAGAGTTGGAAAACATGTTTGTCAAGAGGTTTGCAGGCAGTCAGCATCACGTTACAGTTGGGGATCTTGTTATAGAGAAACAGAAGCCTGGGGAGAAGCTGGTTGATTATATACTAAGGTGGAGGAATTTGAGCATGAAGTGCGAACCTCAATTGCAAGAGCAACACGCGATTGAGATTCTGCTTAAGAACATTCATGGACCGGTAGCCTTTCTTTTGAAAGGATTTACCATCAAGACATTTGAAAAACTGCTCAATAAAGCCTCCAGCCTACAAGAAGAAGCTTCACAGTTCACTTTCCTTACTGATCAGTCCTCTTCAGATCCTAAAAAGTTGAAACCCCAGAAGGTCTTTGAGAAGAAATCTGGGACGGTGTCAGCTGTGGATAAGGGAAAGCAGCCAATGAAAATTCAGGTAGAGAACCCACCTCAGTTTTATAATCAACAGTATCAGAGGCCTCAATATACGTCACCACAGTATCAGAAACAGTATTCGCCACCGCAAGCTCAGCCACAGTTTAATCAACAACGGCCTTACCTTACTTCGGAGGAAAGAAGGGAGAATTGGGACAAATTTAATGCATTGATTGGCAAGACTTACCCCTTTAAAAAGGAGGCTTTAAAGAGGATATTAAAAAATCTTCTGAAAAAGCCAGACTTTAAATTGCCTGCCCCTAGGAGGCCAGAGGAAGTGGGTAAGTCTGACCAGCTTAATTATTGCCCTTACCATCAGATGTTGGGTCATCAGCTTGAAGACTGTGTTACTTTTAAAGAATGGCTTGATAGGAACATCAAATCAGGAGCTGTAGTGATTCCCAAAGAATACTTAGTGGATCCGGGGCAGGGATCAGCTAAGTGTGTGACTGGTGAGCCTATTGTTCCTGCTTCTTCTTTAAATTCTGACTCAACTTGGGATATAGCTTTATCCCGTTCCTCAAAGAAATTTCTGAACAAACTCTATTTTTCTTCTCTTCAGGAGTCTTTGGGAGCTCAGAAGCCTCTCCAGGTTGATCTGATAGTTCCGGAAGGTGATGTAGAGATGACTCCACCTTCAGAGCTTAAGGGAGCCCAAGTCAGCCAGGGTCCTACAGTTCAGGAGAAGGAGGATACCAGAGATTGTTTTATTGCTTTTAGTAGTGTTGATTGTGATGTATCCAGTAGAGTTGTGTTTTCTGCGGATGGGGAGACTGTTATCCTCAATCCTCTTATCTTAGATGACTTTTATTTTGTTCCAAGTGATGATGTTAAATCAATGAAAAAGGATTCTGTGTATATCTTGTCTATTTCTGATAGCGATGTTACGGATGACTTAAAAAACTTACCTGAAAATGATTCTCTTAACAATCAATTTAATTTGGAAGAATTAAAACATTCTCTTGGCTATTATTCAGATAGTGATGCCCCTGCTCTTGATTTGCAGGGTACGCCTATCTGTATTGAAGCAGAGATGTCGGATTCTGAGAATCTAACAGAAGTACAATCAGAGTTAGCTGAGGTCAAAGTAGATAATCCACATGTCGCTTCTTCTGAAGAGATAGTGCAAATCAAACTTCGTAGCGGCAAAGTGCTACCACCTCAAGCTTCTTCTGAAGATAAAGGGAAGCAAGTTGTTGACGAACCAGAATCTTCTTATCCACCTCAGCCTATTCCCCTTCAGGGTCCAGTTGAGAGTGGAATACCCAAGGTCGATTACAATGTCCTAGCTCACCTCAGGAAGCTGCCTGCCAAACTGAGCATTTATGATGCTCTGATCCTTTCCAAAGAAATGAGGGAAGCGTTAATCAAAGCTCTGCTAGATCCAGATATTTGCATGGCCCAGTTAGCAGCTGTACAGCCTGATGAAGCTCTTTGTTCCAAAGGAGTTCCTGAAATTTCTTTTTCTGATGAAGATCTATGTTTAGGGACAGCTGATCACAACCATCCACTATACATAACAGTAAACATAGACAACTTCAGATTGTCACGTATCCTGGTTGATCCTGGTGCATCAGTTAATATTATGACTCTCAGAACTCTCGCTTATTTGAGGATAGACGTTCGTAAGCTCAGTTCAGACAAAATGATCTTACGAGGGTTTAACGAAAATGGCGAGAGGGCTTTGGGTTCAGTTACTCTGTTGTTGGAGATTGAAGAATTTAAAACTGAAGCAAAGTTTCATATTATAGACTCTCCAACATCTTTTAATGCTCTTCTAGGTAGACCGTGGCTTCATGAATATAGGATGGTTCCTTCCTCCCTACATCAGTGCATTAAATACATCAGAGATGGTGTTGAGCACTGTATTAAGGGAGATTTGCAACCATTCTCAATTCATGAAGTAGGAATTTATGAAGATGCCGCCTATTATTTGCCCAAAAAGCAAACTGTTCCTAAGGATCTCAAATTGGCCGAAAGTGAAATTGCACTTGAAAAGAAAAATGAAAAAGAAAAAGAAAAAGAAGAAAAAAGAGATGAAGAATATCCCTGCCTCGAAGATAGCATCCGTTGGCATCCTACTCCTCCCTCACAAAGAGGTGGTAGGATTACCCAATGGGGGCGAGGTAGAGGCAGAGGATGGCAAAATTATGAAAGTGCAACGTATGAAATCATACAAAAGCAAACTCCTATGATACATATTGATTTAGAATCCGACTCAGAGGATGAATCATGTGTATCTAAAGCTGAAAATAGTAACAAGAGGCCGAAATTTGAGATCTCTTTGGAACACGATAGTGACGATGATAAAGTTAAGGCAAAAATAGAGGATGATTCAGATTTGTCTACCTATGAAAAGCTTAAAGGATATGTGAAGACTTTAGCTCTAACCCCACTATCTCAAGATAGTATAGCCGGGTTGGCAGTTAAGGTTTCACCTGCCTTGAGCGATAATTGTAAAACTGCTAAGTTTATTCCTTCTTCTAGCAAGAATGTTGAAACTGATGTACACATTGATGATCCTTTGATGAATGAAATAGTGGAACTCCCTTTTGATTGGTATCCTTATGGTGTTAAAAATTTAATTAAGCAAGGTCTAACCCCATCTACTTGGACTAAACGTCAAGCTCAGTCCTTTGAAAACCTTTGGAATACTGAATATTATAAACCAAAGTCAAGGGCAGGATTGGGTTTTAGTACTGTTTGTCCATTTGATGACGATGATTACTGCTTGGTGATAACTAATAACTTAGGATCTGATCGTCTCTTTATGAAGGACATTGAAATTCTAAATGAATTTTGTTTAGAAACTTCAGATGATTCGGATGACTTTCAAGTTAAGGAGGCACCTCCCGAGCTTGAGGAGGAGATCCAATCAACTGTTGATGAATTGAAAGAAATTAACCTTGGTAATGAAGAAAATCCACGTCCGACGTTCATAAGTGCCTTATTGAACGAGGATGAGTCAATCAATTTAGTCAAGTTGCTTTCAGAGTTTAAGGATTGCTTTGCCTGGAGCTATGACGAGATGCCTGGATTATCTCCAGAAATAGCAGTCCATAAACTTGAAATTCAACCTGACGTGATCCCTGTCAAGCAAGCCCCACGACGCATGCGCTTAGAAATTGAACAACAAGTAGTGACTGAAGTTAAAAAACTGATCGATGCAGGCTTTATTCGAGAGGAAAAATATCCCTCTTGGTTGGCTAGCATCGTCCCAGTAAAGAAAAAGAATGGTCAAATTCGCGTATGCATCGATTATAGGGATCTGAATAAGGCTTGTCCAAAAGATGAGTTCCCGTTGCCTATACCGGAACTCATGGTAGACATCGCCTCTGAGCATGCAATTTTCTCTTTTATGGATGGTTCATCTGGATATAATCAAATCAAGATGGCTCCTGAAGATGAAAAATTCACTGCCTTCAGAACACCTATAGGGGTCTTCTGTTACAAAGTCATGCCCTTTGGACTTAAGAACGCTGGTGCAACCTACCAGCGAGCTATGACCCGAATCTTCGATGATCTCATACACCAACAGGTTGAATGTTATATCGATGATTTGGTAGTTAAAAGTCATCAAAGGGAAGACCACCTTCATGATCTGAGAATCGTTTTTGAAAGGTTGCGCCGCTATGATCTAAAGATGAATCCCTTGAAATGTGCTTTTGGGGTTACTTCAGGGAAATTCTTAGGATTCGTAGTGAGACACCGAGGCATAGAAATTGATCCTTCCAAAATAAAAGCCATCTTAGATATGCCACCTCCTAAAAGTCTTACCCAGTTAAGATCTCTTCAAGGTAGGTTGGCATACCTACGAAGATTCATTTCCAACTTGTCTGGTAGGTGTCAACCATTCGCTGCTTTGTGTAAGAAAGATGCCCGATTTCATTGGGATGAAAAGTGCCAAAATGCATTTGAAAGCATAAAGCAGTATTTGTTAACGCCACCAGTTCTAGCAGCTCCTATCCCTGGAAAACCCTTAATACTTTACACCGCAGCCTTAGACAGTTCTCTTGGCGCCTTGTTAGCCCAAACTAATGAGGAAGGAAAAGAGAATGCACTTTACTACTTGAGTAGGAGACTTCTACCAACTGAAGCTAATTATCCTCCTATTGAGAAACATTGTTTAGCTTTGATTTTTGCTGCCCAAAAATTAAGGCATTACATGTTAGCTCATAAAATCAATCTCATCTCTAGAGTTAATCCACTCTAATACCTGATGACTCGTCCGACGTTGTCAGGGCGTTTAGCAAAGTGGTCAATGTTTCTACTCCAATTTGATATCACGTTTATACCATTACGTGCTATCAAAGGTCAAGCTGTGGCTGACTTCTTAGCAGCACACCCGATCCCTGCTGAGTCCCCTCTGAATGATGATCTCCCTGATGAACAAATTATGTGTTTAGAGGAGCAGGAAGGAAATACTTGGGAATTATATTTTGATGGTGCCGCATCTTCACAAAAGATCGGGGAACCTCAGGAGGTAATCCCAGGGAAAGCCGGTATCGGTTTGGTTTTCATAACCCCTGAAAAGGGATTGTTGCGTTATTCTTACCATTTATTAGAGCCTTGCACTAATAACGAGGCCGAATACGAAGCTCTAATAACTGGCATAGAATTAGCAATATCAATGGAAATCAAAGAAATCAAGATCTTTGGAGATTCACAACTTATCATCAATCAAGTTGCTGGTATTTACAAAGTCTTGAAACCTAAACTTCTTCCGTACCATCAGTACACTATGAAACTTCTTGAGCAAATTCCGAGCGTAACCTTATATAAGATACCCCGTGGAAGAAATTCTACGGCGGATGCCCTAGCAAAGCTCGCAAAGGAATTAGCCTGTATAGAAGAAGAGTCCATTTCCATAGAAGTTCAAGGTCGTAAGATCTTGTCTCCTATAGACTTGGAATACATCAATAAAAAGTTTCCTTCCGAGGGCGAGATTGTTCTTGCCATTGATGATGATACGGTTGACTGGAGACAACCTTTCATTGACTATTTGCAAGAAAACAAACTCCCTCGAGAGAAATCTGCCGCAGATCAAATTAAGAGAAGGGCTCTTTCTTACACATTGATGAATGGCATTTTGTACCGCCGGTCTTTCGATCAATTGTGGCTACGTTGTCTTAGTAAACAAGAAGCCCAAAGGATCGTGACCGAGGTACATGCCGGATTGTGTGGTGCCCACCAATCTGGCCCCAAAATGAAAATGAAAATCAAGAGACTGGGTTATTACTGGCCCTCAATGATTGACGACTGTATGTCTATTGCACGTCGTTGCCACCAGTGTCAAGTGCATGGTGTAGTTCTACATCAACCTCCTAATGTTCTGCATCCAACAATTGCTTCATGGCCTTTTGAAAGTTGGGGCACGGACATCATTGGCCCTATTGATCCTCCTTCTTCTAAAGGTCACCGTTTCATTCTAGCAGCAACAGACTACTTCTCAAAATGGGCGGAGGTTGTTCCACTACGAGAAGTCAAAACTCATAATGTGCTCCAATTCTTCCGAGACCATATTGTATATCGATTTGGCATTCCTCGTCGAATTATATCCGATAATGGTCCCTCCTTCAAGAGCACCAAAATGAATAATTTTGCCAAACGTCATAATATCGATTGGAGGTACTCCACAAGCTACTACCCACAGGCAAATGGATTGGCGGAGGCCTTCAATAAGATGTTAGTAGGAATTCTAAAGAAAATCTTAGAGGACAATAAGCGACAGTGGCACGAAAAGTTAGGGGAGGCTCTGTGGGCTTATCGAACCACATGTAGAACCCCAACTCAGTCTACACCGTTTGCTTTAGTCTTCGGGGCTGAGGCTGTTCTCCCTTTAGAGGTACAGCTTCCCTCTCTAAGGGTTGCAATTAACAATAGTATTACATCTGAACAGAACGCCCGACTTCGTTTAGAAGAACTCGAAGGTTTAGAAGAGAAGCGTTTGCAGGCTCAACAGAACCTCGAGTTATATAAATCCCGTATGGCTCAAGCACATGATAAAATGGTCCGTCCTAGAACCTTTCGAGTAGGAGAGTTGGTGTTGGTCTTACGTAGACCTATCCTAACTCATCGAAGGTTTGGTGGTAAATTTGAGCCTACATGGGAAGGTCCTTTTGTGGTGGAGAAAGTCTACCAAGGGGGATCTTACCAATTAGTGGATTGTAAGGGTGATCGTCCTATGTTGCCTATCAATGGACGATATCTTAAGAAATACTATGTGTAATGACGTCGTTATGAAGATTTGCAATAAAATTATAAATTTTTCAGCATATACGTTGTTCTCGAAGCTTATGAATGCGACATACACTGGGTCCAAGTAGTTTGTATATTTTTGAAAATCAGAATTGAAAGATTTCAAAATTTGAAATAACTGAGATGTTATATAGTATTACTATAGAAATGTCCTTTTATTTATTTTCTTTCTTCATTTATGATGATTCAATATAAAAACATAATTCCCAGTGGATGATTTGTAAGTTATAAAGATCATTTATAATAAGGGAGAGAGCAAAATTTTCAATCCAAAAATTTCAAGCTCATTCTTTTGGATGGTTTTCTCTTCCCTTCTAGAAAGTGGCATATACGAAAGCTTTTGACGTCTAGTAATTGTTAATGCCATTTGTGATGAAGGGAAAAGATCAAAAATCCTGCAAGAAATCAAACATTCATTAAAATTCCCAAACCCGACTGAATCTTAAATCTGTCTTTAGGTATAAGTCCTCCTGCGGCATCCTATTGAAATCCTTGAAGTTAGGTGTAAGTATCCCTAGTGGCATCCTAATCTTCATTCCGAAGTGAAGTATAAGAATCCCCAGCGGCATCTTCTCTTCATTAAAATTTAAAATCTTAAATCCGTCTTTAGGTCTAAGTCCGCTTTTACGGCAGCCATCAATTTTAAATCTGTCTCTAGGTCTAAGTCCGCTTTTACGGCATCCTACTGACTTCTGGCTTAAGTCCGCTTTTACGGCAGCCATCAATTTTAAATCTGTCTCTAGGTCTAAGTCCGCTTTTACGGCATCCTACTGACTTCTGGCTTAAGTCCGCTTTTACGGCAGCCATCAATGTTAAATCTGTCTCTAGGTCTAAGTCCGCTTTTACGGCATCCTACTGACTTCCGGCATAAGTCCGCTTTTACGGCAGCCATCAATTTTAAATCTGTCTCTAGGTCTAAGTCCGCTTTTACGGCATCCTACTGACTTCTGGCTTAAGTCCGCTTTTACGGTAGCCATCAAATTTAAATCTGTCTTTAGGTCTAAGTCCGCTTTTACGGCATCCTACTGACTTCTGGCTTAAGTCCGCTTTTACGGCAGCCATCAAATTTAAATCTGTCTTTAGGTCTAAGTCCACTTTTACGGCATCCTACTGACTTCCGGCATAAGTCCGCTTTTACGGCAGCCATCAATCTTAAATCTGTCTTTAGGTCTAAGTCCACTTTTACGGCATCCTACTGACTTCCGGCATAAGTCCGCTTTTACGGCAGCCATCAATCTTAAATTTGTCTTTAGGTCTAAGTCCGCTTTTACGGCATCCTATTGACATCCTTGAAGTTAGGAGTAAGCATCCTTAGTGGCATCCTTTCTCTTAAACTAGAAAGAAGATTCAAGTCTTACCAAAATCATTTTCAAATCAAAATCATATTCAAACTCTTACATTCTTGTCAAACTACATTCACATTATTACATTTAACTATTTTCATATCTTGACTTTACTAAATGATACTAATCTTATTAGTTATCATTTCACTAAAGTCACCATCAATGCTGACATCAACTTCTAAATTATTCAATCAACTCGAAACTCTATCAGCTTTTCATGCTAATTTTCTATCAAAGCACAGATCTCCTTCAATTCAAACACCCAAATTTTCAACTTCAATTTTGGATCTATTTGATCGTTTCGGTCAACGCCAATATGCACGATAAACTTTGGCAAGTTTATCATGCCTATTGGGGGTCCATTTGTTGACCTCATTATTCGAGGTCAATTTCCCCAGAATTAATCTCTAGCACCTAGGTCTTCGCAGCCTAGTGTAGACGTCGCTTTTAGGGTTCCCTTTAGGTGGACGCCCAATGACGTAGTGTTGACTCGGCTTCTTAATTCAACCTGAATCATCTCGTTGGTCACTATTAAATTTCCGATCAATTTGAATTTGAGTTGATTATGATTGATTTAATCGAACAAATTTAATTCAATAACGGCAGATTTAAGTCAATTCAATTCGAGTCTGATTTGAACCCGACGTCGTCATTCATCATTAAATTGAGTCAATTAAGCCCAATTTAATTTAATTAAAATAATTGATTAATAATCAAATAAATTTATTTGAGCCTGGTCGAGTCATTTTTGACTCGACTCGAGCCCAAAATTATTAAAATTTATTTGAATATTAATTAGATGAATTTAAACGAGTGAAACCAAGCCGATTCGACTCGATCGAACTTGATTTGTGGCTCGTCGGTTTCGATCGACTCAATTTAATGTGACCCAATTCAATTTCGATCAAATTGATATATAATTCAGCTCAAATCAACTTGACCAATCAAATCCCAAATCTGCATCTAATAGAATCTGGTTCAACTTCATTTTAATCAAATCAGCCCTTAAACACCTCTTTAAAGCTTGAAAAGATCGTAGCCGTCGATTTGAATTGAGAAGTGGTTTTGGATTTTGATTGGGCCGGTCTAACCAACCCCCCACGATCCTTCTCTATCTCCCTCTTAATTCGCGAACGGCTCCCCACTTCGCCTCCAAGTCGCAACTCCTCTCCATCTCTTTGGCAAGAAACCGAAACTCCCATTTCGCAGAAGACTCCCGCTCCCCTCTAGTTCGCAAATCCCCCAGGTCCGCCTCCTCCCATTTCGCGAAATCGAAGCCCAACCCCGTGCTCCCAGTTCGCGAAGGCCAAACGCCCTCTCCCTCCCGTTCATTCCGCCCAGGGAAGCCCGACGCCGCTGCCTGCCCAAGCCGAAGACAAGCCATTCTCCCTCATCTCTCTGTCCCGAAATCAACCCCTAGCTGAACCTGATTAACCATCAGCCGCAGGTTTTCTTCTTTCCCCCATTCCTTCTCTTTTATGCTTCATCTTTTTCTTCTATATTCCTCCTTTCATCTTCATCTTCTTCCACTCCATTTCTTCTCTAATTTTCCCTTCCCTTTGTTAAAAAAAAAAATCTGGATATCTAAGGTAAGCAAGACTAAGGATCCCATGTCTTGCATAAAATTATTGTGCTATTATGGCCACTCATCAATGCAATATGGTATGTTAGGGCTTTCTTACGGATCTACCATTTCAATCAATATCATAATAGTGAGTTGTGCAAATGTTTGTGATATCTCATTTTATTTATAAATGGTGTTATATGAAAGTGTAGTAGACCCTAATAGGTGACAATTGCAATATTTCTGCTCTTATACATGAATGGTAGCGAACCCACGTCATTATCTACATTGTCTTTTATTGTGCAAAAGATGCATGCTAGTTGCTTGATGAAATGTCTCACATGATGATATGGAAACATATGACAACTTAAACACAATATAGGGCTTCTAAATAGTTGTGGATTATCACTAGATTCAATCATGAAAGTTTTGTCAGGATATGTGAATGATAAAGTATTGTCAGATGCTTTTAAATATTGCAAGTTCTAATCTTCCCCTTTCCCATACATGTCACACCAAAATCGATAGCATTATTGTTATACGATTAATGTTTAGTGTCTATTTGGGAGCATGAATTGTCATTGCATATATGTATATTGTTTCCTCAATAAGTTTTGTATAGGTATCTTTGAGGGATTGAGTGCATTCTTTTATATTCTATATTCATACAAGAAAAAGTTTTAATGACTTGATCTATACATCTGTAACATTAGTTGTGTATGTGTTGTGATTTGGGAAAGCGAAATGGGTGTATTTTAGGAGAGGTGGAATGTATGTGTGTTTGAATAAAAAGTATGTAATTTTCAAAAGTGAAAAGTGTGTGTGTGCGCTTTCAAAAGTGGAAAATTGTTTGATTTGAGAAGTGGAAAAGTGTTTCTTTTTTTTTTTTTTTTTTTTGAAAAATACATATAAGAGTGATGTTGGAGAGGTGAAATGTATGAAGGTGAAAAGTGAGATATGTGTAAATGTGAAAAGTAAAGTGAGTAAACTTTTAATGGTGAAAAGTGTGATTTTGGAAGGTGAGGTGGAAAGTTTGGAAAAGTAAAACGCGTATGTGAAAAGTAAGAAGTGTATGTCTTGGAAGTGGAAGTGTGTGTTAGAAAATGTTTGGATTTTGAAATTCATAAATGTTGAAAAGTGGAACTTGTGGGTGATTTGAAAAGTGAGAGCTTATGTTAAAAAGTGAAAAGTGTATGTTGAAAGGGGAGATGTATATTTTGGAAAGTGTGTGTTTTAAAAAGTGAAAAAGTTTGTGTTTTGAAAAGTGGAACTTATGTGTTTTTGACTAATAGGAAGTGGAGTTTGTTTGTTTTAAAGGTGGAGGTATATGCTAGAAAGGTTTTGTGTGATGATTGTGAAAAATAAATTGTTTTGTTTTGGAGTGAAAAAATGACATGTGTGTGGGTGTGTGTGTTAAAAAGTGAAACTTGAGGTGTTGAAAAGTGGAAACTGTGTGGGTTTTGGAAAAGTAAAAGTGTGTGAGTTCGTGGGAAGAGTGTGTGTGTGTGCTTTGAAAAGTGTTCTTTATGTGCAAATTAAGAGGTGACATGTGCGTATGTGTATTTGGAAAGTGGAGTGGGTGAGATTTGAATAGTAAAGTGTAAATGTTGGAGGTGGATTTTGAAAGGTGAAAAGAGAAATATGGGGTTTCAAAGAGTAGTGTGTTGAAAGTGCTTGTATTAGAGAATAGTTGGTTTGGGTAAAGGTTGAAAAGCAATGTCTCTTTCTCTCTCTCTACCCTTTCTCTTTCTCTTTCTTCTACTTCTCCTTTCTTGTGCCTCGAGGTGAATGTTGGAAAAACAAATAGTTTGCTTTCAAAAGGGAACTGTTTAAAAGGTTGACAGCTTGTGCCGGTCTTCAAGCCCGAAGAAAGGTATGTTTTATTTTTAGTAAATTTTTAATCATTTCATTATTAATTATTAAATGTGCTTCTAATCCCTATTTTCTTGTCTTTATTTGCATGAATTGCGAGGAACGGTACCAATCAAGTGAACAAGAGGAAACAGACAATGGCGTCAGTCGCCTCTATCCAACCGGGTAGAGGTGCTACGGGCGAAATCCACCGGGTCATAGCCCCCGGTGTTGTAAGTTTTCTTAAAACTTAGAAAACCCCTAGGAGGCCGTGGTGTGTTTTGTGCGAACTCCTTCCCTTTAGGTCCCTGCAGTAACTTCAATTTTATTAGGATTGTTTATTTTATTTCAGATCCTTAAACCTCTTTACATGTGCGCAAAGTCCTAAGGGTTAGTGGTAACAGAATTCTTTTCACTCCATATAACATTAGTGACATTTAAGGACAAAAATTAAGAACCAAGTCTTAGAAAATTTAGACTTAGGATGCATGTACACTTTAGGGTAGAAATACAGAACATAGAAAAATTAGCGACATTCCCCTTAAGGATTAGTGTATGTCATTAATACAACCTTAATCAAGTCTAATTAAATTTAAATAATCAATTAATAAGAAATTTCAAATATACTAGGGATAAGTCAGATAAAAATTTACGAAAGTCATATAACCTTTAATAACCAAACCAAATAATAATTTCAACCAATGTAAATTAAACTTATGAAACGATAAATAACATATATTTGTTTAATAAGAGTAAATAAATTCTTAAATTGAAAATAAAATTTATATGTAATTAAACATTGAAATTACAGATAAAATTAACCTAATTAATAAAACATCAAAGTCATAAACTTATAACCAAAATCAAATCAAATCATAAAGAAAGGTTAATAAATGCCAATGAATAAAATAATAATAGTAATAATCTAATAAATCATTAACAAGTTAAATAAAGTCATAAAAATTCCAATTAAACATTAACACTCAAATAAATCAATTAAAATTTAAATAAATAATTTAGAATTAATAAAACATTAAAATGTTTAATAAATCATTAAAAATTCAATAGATCATTAAATATATAAAGTTAATTCAAATACACTTAAAGAACCAATCATATTAATCAACCTTAACAATCAAAATTCATTCTAAAACAAACTTCAAAATAGTAAAGACATTAAAACTTAAACCTGAACTAAAAAATTTCCTTTGACCCTTCAACAAATCAATTTCAATCAATTAGAAAAGTTCAACTAAAAATAAACCCAGGATATATCCAAACCACACAACCTATCGCACACACTTAGATTTGTTTGCTAGGACAACCGACTCTAGCTCTAGGTTAGGCCGGTGTTTACTTTCTTGCTGTTGTGTGACGGGCTTTCTCGATTTTCATTGCATGCTTGTATGATTGACATTGAGTGTTTGTTTACTTTTATTGCTCTCAGTAATATGATGTGATGGGCGATAGATTACCCCTAGGTTAGGAACGATCTGGATGCTCACAGAATCTTATGCAGGTGGCCATGCTCGTGCAAGGCTAAATAAAAAGGGGGCAAATTAAAGATTTAAATTAACAATAATTTCTGCAGGTGCTTCAGAAAATGCTAAGCCCCCTTTAAAATTAAAAGAGCATGGCCAAGTGTGGCTGATAAATTTAATTTGAATATATATAACTGCTTGGGAATGGTTTTATTATAAATGTCTAGGATAACCTTGCAGGTGTGTCTAGATTTTCTTTTTCTTTCTGGAATGTAATGTAAATGTAATTATTTGTTAAAGTCAAATGTTGTGAAAGTGATTCAAAAATGGGATATCACACCCAACTCGGAATCCAAAGAGAGGAGAATGTCCCTTAGGGGAGTATTCTCTTCTATTTGGAAAGCCAAGTTAGGGTGGTTCTGATATCCAAAGAGAAAAGAAAATACCCCTTCCGGGATGAGTTTCTTTTCATTTGGATATCCAGGCCCGGCGGACCCAAGGAGCTCGTAGCGGACCCAAGGAGCTCGTAGCGGAACCAAGGAGCTCGTAGCGGACCCAAGGAGCTCGTAGCGGAACCAAGGAGCTCGTAGCAGATCCAAGAAGCTTGTAAAGGGAAGAAGACAAAAAGTGAAGATAAAGAAGACGAAGAAATGAAGATAAAAAGAAAAGTATATCCCATTTTGAAATCACTTGCGTCAGTCTTAGGTTTAGAATCCGGGTTTGTTGTCAGTGGTGCCCGGCCACTTTACTTTTTCAGTAGACCCTGGGTTGTAAATAAACTGGACATTGGACATTATATTTTTGGATAATTTAATTTGAGTGTTTATTTTGTTTGTGCACTAGTTTTTTTTTAGGACTCTTGCATGCCGTGTTTTGTTTTAGCCTGGATACGCATCGGAGTGTTTTTTTGGCAAGGATCACGATAAACTTTTTCTACTTGAAATTCAAAAATAAAATTTTTTAGGCTCACATAGAAACTCTAACGAATCTAAGAAGTAAGCTCGGACCGCCGAGAGTCAGCATAATCATATTATTACTTTCTCTTCCTTGTTAGGCACCTCCCCGCCTGCGGGTTCTGGCAGACCACCTGACCTATTAGGGTGCAGTTCTGTCAAGGGGATGTTGTGCAATCTCTAGGGAAAAATTTATTTTCTAAGCCTGATTTTAAAACTGCTTCATAAATCATTTTATGCATTCGAGTCAATTAGCATGCATTGCATTAGATACAAATTAAAAGAGTCTAAAATTTTAATTGCATTATGCTCCTAGGCATCATTTACCCTACATAAGTAAAGGGGCCAATTAGATTTTGTCTTAGATGTCGGCCCCGATTCCTCAAAACTTAAATAACGTCCCTACCCATCTTTCATAAGAGACTGGACACATGGATTTGAAGCGCCTAGGTGGTTAGCTGGCTCCCCAATCCAGGCCGGGGTAAGTCCAGATTTGCACTGCATTAGTCAGGTTCGGGTCACTACTTTGTAGTACCCAATTTAGACTTAGGTTCTGAGGCAGATTTGTGAATCTTAAGTCCTCACCCCTCGGGAATAAAATCCCAAATTTCTAATAAAATGTCAATTCAAACCTAAAAATTTTCTCTCTTAAAATGTAAAGCCCAACATAGGGTAGACTGAGGTTGCCTCTGAGCTTCTCAGAATCCGGTACCTCCTACTTTTCTTCCTTTGACTCGTTAATAACTGTTCAATGTTGAGTTTTCTCCTTGAAAATCCCTACTTCTTTCCTTGTCTTTTACTTTGTAATCAGAGGGTATAAAATCACTGCTTTAATCGAGAGTTTTCTTAGGAGTACCCCTCCTAGGATGTAATTAACTATAGGGGCTTGCCCCTATAGGGATTTGAGAATCCCAGATTAAAATAAACCTTGTTTTATTTTTATAAAACAAGGGAAAAATCTTTGGGAACGCAGACATGTTTTAAAAACCTCATTTCTAACTTTAAACATATTTATAGAATATTATTATTATCTTTACAGGTAATATAATATTCTATTTATTATGTTCAATTTTAGAAATGATGACTCTTATAAAACCCATTCTTTCTTTTGGGTGTTTTTGAAGAATGTTATGTTCGTCTTTTCAGATGATACGATATTCTCCTTATTACACCTAAATAAAGGGATGGATGAACTTTTCAAAACTATATTTCTATTTTTAAACACATTCTACAGAATTTCGTGTTCATCTCTCAAGATGATATGTTATTCATAGAATTGTGTTTGACTATAGAAATATTATTTTCTAAAACCCTGTTTTGATATTGAATCCATTATAGAATATTGTGTCAGTCTCCCGAGACTGTACTTTATTCTTAATGCAGTATTCGATTACAAAATAGGAGAACACAAAATCTGCGTGGCGACATAAATTTTCCCACCAATTCGTAATATGCACTGCATGGAATTTTAAAACAAGAAATACCCCAAGACAAAAACCAAGTTTTGTTTAAACTTGCAACCCCTACATAAAGTGGAATTCATGGAACCTTGTAATTCAAAACTGCCCATCATCGAATAATTAAATCAAGGTTCCTAATATTATACCAAAAGCTTCAGTCAAAGTAGGGTGTTATGGCATACCCAAGAGGGGAGAGCTGAATTGGAATGATTTTAAAAACCAATAAATTTTCTCTTTTAAAGCAACAAAAACTTGAAAGTAGAGTGCATTTATTGAAAAAGGCGAACATAAAATATTTAAATTAAAGAAATAATTTCCAGAATATTTAAAATTCTTCTTAAATCTCACATCACAGGAATTTTGTAAGATAATTTGCTTTAAAATATTCAAAAGCTTTTCTAACTTCTCACATCACAAGTATACATAGTTCACAATTGATACGTCGCCAAAAAAATCGTCTCAATTGGGACACATATCTTGAGGCATATTCGAATTGAAAACTTCTGAAATTAAATAGGAGACCATCCAAACTCCGATTTCGGCAAAGCTATAGTCAAACTGAACGTCTTAGCAAAACAAATCCAATGACACCAAAATTGGTCCAATCCGAGCCCAAGTGGCCCAAATCACTGGCCTAAAACATATTTAAAAGCTTCAGAATAAAAAGTAGATGATCAAATGATACTCAAATATGGCATGCTTATAGTCAAATCAAGCGGCCTGATGAGACGAATCCAACAACCATAAGATTGCTTAATTCTGCACCATTAAGGCACTTAAATGATTGATGAACATTCTATGATCGAAGGGATCAATATGAGTCATCCAATGGAACACTCTGAATTTGCTCTAAAAATTCTCTATTTTCACAGGGTATGTCACTCTCAAAATCTATAAATAAACCCCTACACTCTATAGGAGGAGGGCTTTTGGAGAATGAACATGGGAGGCTAAGACCTTGGGCTAGGGATTTAACTATAGTCCTCAAACCACCGTCGTCCGACTACAATCCTTGCAACCTTCATCACCTGACTATGGTCACTCCAATCTCCTTCACCAGACTACGATCCCTCCAACCACTATCGCCCCACTACAGTCATTCCAACTATAGTCCTCGGACCACCGTTACTCGATTACGGTCCCTCCAACCTCCATCGCCCGACTATCATCCCTCCGACCTCCTTCACCCGAATACGATCCTCTAACCTTCATCGCCTGACTACGATCCTACCGACCAAATGAACGGGTCAACATTCTCTTTAGAACAACTCTCATGTCATTGAATTCTTCCAACTATATATATAATGTGCTATGTACAATGTACATTTGCTACATAAAACCAACGCATTCCCAGAAAAAGTATCATTTGTAATCAACAACAAACATTAGTGGAATCATTTCAACTGGGCCACGCCCTATGATTTTCCCCTTTAGAGTTTTCACGTAAAAAATATAGTGTCTCTTATGATTGATGCACCCCTCTCTTTTATCTGTATATGTGTTAGACCTTCGTACAAAGCTAAGACGTTAAACTCTCCATCTCTATTGTCGTGAATGTTTCGACATACAACAATATTTCCAAACATCATCAAAGAGCATGGTAATAAATAATTAAAAGTACTGAAAAAAAGTGCGAAAAATAAAGAATGTCAAATTAATATATAGTGGTTTCGTTGTCAAGAGCCTCACTCAACTCCTCAAATCATTTTCTCATATTTTCTACTACTCTTTCTTCTGTTACCGTAATGTGGAGAACCATCTCTCATTCACGGGTATTAGAGAAACCCTACAATCATTTCTACTTTAAGAGAGAAGCTACCTACACTTAGCCCCATGACAAATTAAATAGGATTTTCAGAAGTTGTTTTGAGATCGGAGATCTCCCACAAGAAATAAACAAATGCTCCCGATCAATCAGATTTTTCAATGCGAGAATCCAAAAGTTTTGGGAAGAAAAGATGACCATTGGTATAATCTCATAATTTCTCTCTAGAAACTTGATAGGAATGCAAGTAGTGGCTTCGAGTTTCCAATAGCTTTTTCTCTAATTTTTTTATCTAGGATTTAGTAAAGGCTTTTATATTAAGTTCATTGCATATTAGAACAAACCCTACGGCTTCCTAAAACAATACATTAAAGTTTGCTAGTTGATCGTACAAAACAATCAAAATCATACATAACGATTAGTTAAAATTAAATTGTATTTACCATTTGAAGTATTATATGAGTTAATTAAATTTACTTCAAATTACTAATCATTTGGTACAATAAGTTCAATATTTCACTATAGGAAAGTTACATTTTTGCGGCGAATAAATCTACTGCAAAACAAAGAAGATCCATCGCAAAATATGATTTGCGGCAGAATATAATCCGACGCAAAAAAGTGGCGTTGTAAAATTATTTGTAGCAGGGAAAATCCGCCGCAAATATTTCCGGCGGATTTGCGACGAATTTGCGATGGAATTCCGGCCAAAAAAAAACAAAAAAAAAATACCACAAACTCTGCCCAGCCGGCTAGGCTGCCTGCTGCCGCGCCTGGCCTACTGCCGCGCCTGGCCGGGTTGCCCGCTGCCTGCGCCTGACTGGACTGCTCGCTGCCTGCACCATCTCCTGCCCTACCGGCTTGACCAAGATTCAAACCCTGCTCCACTCGCCAAAAAACCATCGCCCTTCTCCACTCAGTCGCGGAGACAACAGAGTTTAAAAAGTTTTTTTTATTTATATTATAACTTAATTCGTGGTGAATTTGCGGCGTCAATTTTCGCCGCAAATTTGTAGCGGAATTTCTATCGCAAATCAGCTGCAAAAACACATAAAAATTTTTCGACAAAAAATCCATCGCAAATCCATCGACATTTGCAACGAACATTATTTCGCCGCAAAAAACTGACTTTCTTGTAGTGTTTTGAATAATTATAATTAATGGAAATTGATTATATCAATTTCATTAAGATAATCATATTGATTATATAGTATGATGTATATGATATAGTACTATTAGTTCAAATTTTGAATTATATTAATTAATATAAATTGATCCTATTAATATTTATCAAAATAAGATTGCAATGTATATCATATACTTATAGTATGATATTAAGATAACCAAACTAAAATATCTCAACTATAATTTTGAAATCGAGCATGATAGTATAGTATGATTCATAATCAGATCATCCGATCAAATATATGAGAATTCTTAGTCCTAGTTATCAACAATATGATCCAGTATCATGCAATATCGTATAGTATGATCGGTTAAGATCAACTTTTAAAAATTTTATGTTAAATTTTATTTAAGCTCAATTCTCTTGTAGTGTTGGTCTTCTTGGCAATCTCAACACCTAAAAATATGATAATATATGATAGGAAAAAAAAGTAGCACTTTGGATCTTGAAGCACAAATCTTGAAATATCTCCGGCTAGCTTGAAATGCTCAAACTACAGACTTTGCCTGAGTCACTTGTATGCTTCAATGTGCCCTTATCTCATGAACTGCTCTTATACCTTTTACATTAAATGTTAATGGCTTAATGCTCATTCCTACATGAATCTTATTCAAGTCATGTTTAGCTTATATAAAATTATATTTTTGGTCATCATAAGTTTTAATACAAGCTAAAGTTAACTTGATATCTTGATAAATGGTATAGTGCCAACAGTCTCTTTAGTTAATCCATTTTTTAGAAGAACTATACTCAGCCTTTTGATACCAATATCTAGGGGTTTGCTTCAATCCACTATCCACAGAATGTTTTCTTCAATTTGAATATATGATTAGTATCTGTAGAGCTTTCAAAATCAAGTGGATGCTCAACATAAACATATTCTATAACTTGATTCAAGAAAGTACACTGGCATCCATTTGATACAATATGAACCCATCGGAAAATGCAAAAATAAGAAGTAATCTAATAGCTTCAAAACATGTGATTGGTGTGAAAATTTAATTAAAGCCAATTCCTTCTACTTGACTGAATCCTGTAACAACTAATCTTACTTTGTTTCTAGTTATTAATTCATATTCATTTAATTTATTCATGAATATCTATTCGGTTCTTATGATATTCTAATTAGTTATTTTAGGAATTAATTTTTAGGTATTATTTCTAATAAATTGATTTAAATCTTCTTGTATAATGATAACCAAAATTCATCCGATAATACTTCTTCCACTCTGCTTGGATCGATTAAGACAAATATTTCGTGATTGACTTCTTAGCTAAGTGTGTTTATTATTCTAACTCTTGCATAGGGATTTCCTAGTATTAGTTCTTAAGGATGACTAGATGTATAACTCTATTTTCTAGGAAGTGCTTTTACTTCTTTTTCTTTCAACTAATGATCTTTAATGTTCATTGTGATTCCTCATATGTATCAACTTCTTTAATATGGTCTTAATATATGATTCATTAAATGTAAAATGAATTAATTATTCTACTACTAAGGTTCTCTTATTCAATACTCTATATGATTTTCTTAAAATAAGTATACTAAGAATATTATCTCAGCATATTTAGCATCAAATTTATCTAAACTAAATATTCCATTATATAGGACTAAATCCATGCATCCAAATACATGTAAGATTGACAAATTTGGTGTCCTATCCTAAATAACATAAGATTTCTTATTAAACTTAGAGAAAATATTCACTCTATTCAACACGTGTTCACAACTCTACCTAAAAGTATTTTGGTAGATTATAAATATTGATCATAACTCAGGCAGCCTCAACTAAGATTACATTCTTTCTTTTAGTAATACAATTTTGTTGAGGTGTTCGAAATGCATAGTAGTGTGCAATTCTTAAGTCAATGCAAAAAAATTTTCAACCTTCTCATGATCATTATGCACGGTTGAGATGAGATAGTCTATCTTCCTTTGAACCTAGGTTGTAAATATTAAACTCATCAAACGAATCACTTTTTTGGGTGATAAGAATTTAACCTAAGTTAACCTAGTTTAATCATCAACAATCACAAACTCATATGATTTGCTCGTAAGCTTATGATGTTGATTAGCTGAGGAGTCTAGATATAATAATTAGCTCAATGGAATGATATGATATGTTTAATTGTTTCCCTAGTGGGAATGCATCACAAAAGTGATCATTAGTGTAATACAATTTTGACACTCTAATTAAATCTAACTATATAATTTTTCTAATAGTGTGTATATTAGTATGGCACAATCTCCTATGTTATAGCCAAGGCTCATCCAGTGTAGTTTTTTCAAACAAGATTTGCTAGATTTATTAATATTATCAATATCAAGTATGTAAATATTATTTATTCAATTTTTTATAATGATTTTTTCATTTAATTTTAGTAGACAAATGGTGGATAAAAGTTCAATATCAAACCCCTTATCACAAAATTAGCTAATATTAAGCAAATAATATTTAAAGCTATCTACAAGAATGACCTTCATGATAAAATAATTACTTTTTTATGTTGTGAATAATTTTTACTTTTCATGTTTTATTATCTCCAAGAGTTTCCTTTCCACCATCCCTGGATTTTAGTATTGCAATTTTTATTTATCACCAGTCATAATACTTGAATACACATGGTCAAGGTATCACATGCCTCCATTGGTCCTATTGTGAAGGCATGCCTACAGAAATGCACAACATTTTGATTTTTGGAACCCAAATCATTTTGGGCCTAGTAAAAGATGTGAGTGTAATAGTGTTGTGATATGTGTTGACCTAAAACTGCCGCCCATTCCATGGCTTAGATCGAAACTACCCCACGACAGACCCACGACCGGCTCCCACGATCACCCACGATCGCAAGTAACTGCCCCACAACCTCCTCTCACGACACAAAAAGAAAACCATCTCTCATTCGAGAGACACGCACACAGAGAGAAGGGATTTTGGAGACTTACAGAGGCGAAACCGAAGCTTGCTTCCGATCCTTTCACCGTCGAACTAGCCGGCCGACCCCAGCCTCCGCCTGCTCAGGCCGACTCCAGCCTTCTGCCCCCTCCATCTCTGACTCCAGCCGTCGAAGCCACCGTGCCCTAGGTCCACTTGATCTGCTCATTTGCTTCGGCCGAGCCCCACCAACTCCAGCCGACCCGTCGTCGACCAAGGACCCGCCTTCGACCTCCAGCGTCACGTGTGCGATCGACTTCGACCTCCGCCTCTTCCGACTACCGGCCTTGCTCCCTTCTCAGTGTCCAACTCCAACCCACACACCGTCGTGCCCTAGCCGCCTCCACAGGTCGAATCCAAATCTGATCGCCTGAGCCTCCAGCCTACTTGCCTCCGGCCGACCCTCCGCCGACGACCCGAGCTCCCCCCGTGCGTGGACTTCGCCTCTAGCCCAATCGGGCTCTTCCCGATCCGTCTCCTTCCCACTATCTAATACATTAGAATGATATATTATATATTATATAATATAGATATATTATATTATGATATATTATAATATATATATTGTATTAAATTATATATATATATATATATATATATATATATATATATATATATATATATATATAATATATATTACATATATATATGATATATATATAATATATATTATATATATATATGATATCTATCAAATAATATATATATATATATATAAAAGAGAGAGAAAGGGATCTTCAATCGAGCACTCGTCGACAATCATCGACAACAAATCTTCGGCAACCAACAATCATCACAAGGACCTTCCGAAGACCAATTCCGGGACCCGGCAACGTCCCGAAGCCCTCGGCCGTTGACTATCTTTCCGGCTGGGCGGACTTAAAAGAGCAAATGCCCTCCTTACCTCCCGGCACCAGGGAGGGGATGCAGGATGGCTGCCGAAATTTACTTGAATATTCTGGACTTACCAAATTTTGAATTAAAATTTAATTTTAATTAAAATTTATTTAATTAATGGAAAAGAAAAGAGAAGGGGAAAGGCAATCGCGATTAAGCAACTGACATCATCGATGATCATCAGCAACAATTATCTGCAACCAATAGTCGTCAATCAAAGCTTCTGAAGACCGATTCCGAGACCCAGCAACGTCCCGAAGCCCTCGACCGTTGACTATCTTTCCGGTCGGGCGGACTTGAAAGGGCAAATGCCCTCCTTACCTCCTGGCGCCGAGGAGGGGACACCGGAAGGCTGTTAAAATTTTCTCAAAAGTTCTGGACTTAGTGAATTTTGGGAAAACACAAATCTAATTTGAAGCTAATTGCATTAATTAATCGAATAATGAATTCAAAGTTCAATTCAATAATTAATCTAATTAATTAAATGATTAATCCTAATAAATTTAAAATCAATTTCAAATCATTAAAATCACTTAAAATCGCTTAATAACTAATTGCTTTGTTAAAATAAAATATATTCAATTTTAAATCTAGTTGAAACAGCTGAACAGAATTTCAATTGATTAAAATTCAATTTGATTAAATTAACATTTAAGTAATAAACCAATTAAATTCAAATCTCAAAACCATCTAATTTTAACTAGAACATTTAACAAACCATTCAATTCAAGACAACTCATAAATTTTAAAATAGACTTAACCAAACAAAGAATTAACTTAATTTAAAATTCTTATACAAATTGAATTAATAAACTTATATTACTGTTAACAAGATTGAACTAACTAAATTGGATACTTAATCAATTAAAATTTTCAAACCTTAAATTAAAATTTAATTTGAGCTGATTAATATTAAATTAAATTAAATCTAATAACTAACCTAAACTATATAACTGAACCTAAAATAAAAATGTAAAATCTAATTCTGAACTAAAATATAACATTTAGTAAGAATAGAAAGTTAAACTTAACTTTAATTTATTAATGTTTAAATAAGAAAATATTTAACTAAACATTAAAACTTTAATCAAATTAATCAATCAAACTTTAATTAAATCTAATGAACAATTTTAAAATACAACTCAAATTAACAAACTAAATAATTGATTTTAAATCGAAGCTTAATTTTAATTAAAATTCACTTAATTAATTCACATAATTAATTATTACAATTAAAAATCAAATAAAGATGCATGAAATAAGTTGCCTTTCCAATAATTTAGCCTATGTACAAAATACTGAGCAACTCAAACATCTCTCCAAACAACTCAAATACGTCTCCACTTGAGCAGCTCTCTAACAACCTTTTGACCAAGAACATGGGGCTTGTATCGAATAAATTAGACCACCCATGAGGAAGAATAGGGGAATTTGTAGCAAGCAAAATAATTCTCATATAAACATGAGCACGATCTCCTAGTACCAATTGGATAAATATCCTCTATGAGTTGTGTTAAATGCACTTGAAGGAAACAAAATTACACAATATCACTCATATATATAGCTAAAAGCTAATGCACTCGAACGCCACCGGATCCACAACATGTGAACAAGCAGACAGAAGGCGTTCGTAGGCCCTTAAATGAAATCTCAGGCATTTTTCTAAGTGAAATCACTGACACAATGGATCATATTTAAATATGTTGAAATTCCCCCTTATGTATTAAATATGACTCCTTAGGCTGAAACACATCCCTGCATGTGCTCCGACGAACGTATTAAAGTTATAAACATAAATGTCTGAGAATGCTATGCAGGGTCAAATGCTACACTCGCATATGCTCCGATAAATGCAATAAGTTTCTAAAATCAAATGGTCCGAGAATGTTGCGCGGGTCTAAATTCAAGTTTCATCCTCCTCCACGAAAGAACTGGAGTCGACCTGACTTGAATTATGAATGTCTCCCAAATTCCTACGAAAATACTAGTGACTTTAACGTCACCTCGATGATGGCCGCGTTGACAGGAAATCTCAACCGGATGGGTCAAATCTCAAATTCAATAAAAGTCAAGAATTTTTAAAATGAAATACATCACCTGAAAACTTAAAACTAAAACACATCTACCTCCTGCAACCGTTTGTCGGGGATAATAAATTTGAAATTAACCTCAACTCACAAAGAGCAAATGCGTATCAGGTGTATCGCTAAGGTTCATCCTTAAATAGTCTTTTACCAGCAGGGACGTGGCACATGCCCTCTGATCGGGCGGTTTTGCTGTAAAATGGCACCATTATATTACGATTACGGCCAAAGCCCGTATGTTCCCCAAAGGCGTCAAACCCTTGAGCGATGAATTATAGGGTATATTCGATGGGCATAAAGCCCTCTGTCAGCTAAGATGGATTCAAATATATCCCCTTAGACAAATACAAATCCAGGTCTACAAGGTATTCTTGGACGAAGCAACCCATGGCTGCCGACAATGTGCCTTCTATCAGGTTGGGTCGACTACCTTCTCTGACTAAGTAGACCAGGGATCATGAGAGCCCGGGACGACGGAACCATGGGATCTTGATCGGGCTCGTCTTCATTTCCCCCACCACCAGTTTTAAGTTTATGGTGATAAATTCTAAATAATAAAATTCAAATCTCAAATTCAAACCCTAAACCTTGTTGCTATTATACGCTAGATTTATATCCATGCGATCTCTTTAACGACTAGCCTTAATCGAAAGTTCTCTCCTGTTATCGGGAGGGGTAATTAACTATAGGGGCTTGCGCCTATAGGAAACCAGAACTCAGATCAAAAAGTCCTCATAAAATGAGGGTGAAATCTCTGGGTAGTGTCTTATCTAAAAACCTAATCTGCCTTCTGAAAATTCACCCGGAACCTAATCTCGTTAAAACTCTCTATCGTCGTCTCAAACAAATAAGAAAGATAGATCAATGGCACGGAGAGGCCAGGAACGCATTCAATGAAATTTTCGGAGCCCACAATATGCAGCTCTAATTTTAGGCATTCATCTACGTGTTACCCTTATTTATCTTCTATTCATGGACATATAAGAGATGTGTCCATGTAATAACAAGTATTACTAGGTATGACAAAAATTTTCTTCATTCTAAAATTCTTCTTCTGAGATGAGGATAGAACAGGCAAAACCAATCTCTGTGATGTGTGCACATAAGTTTTAGATGTCCTGTGTGATGATTTTAGTTTATTTCTCAAATCATTATTTACACTTGCGAGTGAACCAATTTTTACAAGTAAATCATGCGTAGTGCATTCAATGGAAAGACAAAGAATCTAAATCTCTAAGATGTTTCTAAACATGATCTAGCTATGCAATAAAATATTATGCTCTTTTTTTAAATGTGTGATTCTTTTTTGAAAGATACATATTATTTCTACATTGTTTAAAGCTACTATGCATCTCTTTCACCATAAGAAATAAATCGTAATAATAGAGATTATATATTTGATCGGGTCTAAATCCTCATGGTCATGCTGAGTTATTAGACATAGGTTGTTGATTTCCTCTTCTTGTTTGCTAGCTGAGGAGCCTGTGTTAGAGTTAATCCAAAAGGCTTTTTGAATTTTTTTTGTTCTATTTGGCATCGCCTTTTCTATCATTTTTTTCTTTTTGATACGTGCCTTTGAAGTTCGAGCAATACTACTTGATATGACTTAACTCTTTGCCATCAAATAGATATCGATGTTAGTTTTAGTGCTAATTTTACCTTCATCCTTGCCTCTCATTTTGCTGTTAAACTTCTTTTGCTTCTAAGAAAGGAATTGAATTTCTTAGCAATTAATGGTATATCGTCTCCACTCACTATTGCCAAATTCTTTAATTTTGAAAGCTATATGTTTCTCCCTCTTCTCTATGTTGTTCTCAAGTCTTTGCCTAATCTTTTGCTAATATGCAATCCAAGAACGAAATAATAGATCAATAAAGTAAGTCAATAAATCCGTAAATCTAAAAATAGCAATAATATTTCCATCCCATGATTCAAGCAAGTATTTAAGAATTATTGGCTTTCTCAACTCTAGAATATTCTTATTCAAGTGCATGTAATGAGGTGATAATTTTCGTAAACATAAAATTTCCTATAAAATAGTTCATAATCATGAATAAGTAAATTTATAAGTTACTTCACCTCATCAGTACCTTACAAGTAATACATTATCCCAAATTTCTTTTTCAACTTTATATGTAGAAATATGAATATGGTCAGATTTCAACGCAGAAAAAAAGGTAGGTCAAGCATTTTGAATATAATTGAGTCGATTCATGTTCTTCATGTTCCCACTCATCAAAAGGAATGCCAGTAATTTTTTTCTTCACATATTTGCATATGCTTTATGGAGCAAAATGTTGGCCATTAAAAGAGAAACATAATATTAAGTTAAGTGCTGCAGAAATGATGATGCTCAGGTGGATGAGTGGCTTTACTCTTAGAGACAGGATTCGAAATGAGCATATACGTGAAAAGGTTGGAGTAGCTCCAGTGGAAGATAAGATTAGAGAGAGTCGCCTTAGATGGTTTGGTCACATAAAACGGAAGCCTTCCGATAACCCGGTTAGGAAAGTAGATGTATTAGATTTGACTTATGTTAAGAAAGGTAGAGGTAGACCTAAAAAGACTTGGTTAGAAAATATTAGAAATGACCATTCTTTTTTTAGATTTAAATGAGAATTTAACTTTTAATAGGGCACAATGGAGAAAAAGGATTCATGTAGCCAACCCCACAATGGGAAAAAGGCTTGATGTTGTTATTGTTGTTGTTGTATATTTGCATGAATGTAAATATCCTATCAGTACTAAATTTCAAGCATAATTGTCAATGGATGAATAAAAGTAGATAGTCTAACATTCCATAAATCAAACAGAATATCATAAAATAAATATGGTTGGGTAATAAATACCTTTTGGTGATGCTATTATTCTCAAATGTGTCATACAAATCTACTTTGGATTGTTAAACCTTAAAACAAAGAAACTCTCTGATATCAATTGATTGGTATGGTACACCCAAGAGGTGGGTAGATTCTTGTAATTTTGAAAATAATTTTAAGAGTTAATAATTTTTCTCTTTTAAAATAATAAAAACATAAAAGTAAATTTCTTTTGTTGAAAGAGGCAAATATGATATTTTTATATTAAGGAAATACTTTTTAGACTATTCAAAATTCTTCTCAAATACAACACAAGATTTTTGTAATTTTTTTTTTAACATTCAAAGGCTTTTTCTCACATCTCACACCACAAATACGCACAATTCATAACTTTTCCAAATATCATCACAAAGAATTTCAATAAGTAAAAGAGCTGAAAACAAAAATGCAAAGAATGGCAAACTGAAGTATAATAGTTTGGTCCTCAATGCCCTATGTCTACTCCCCAAGTGTTCTTCTTATGATTTTTCACAACTCTCTCCTTTTATTACTGCAAAGGAGAGAAGTCTCTCTCCTTCACATGTACTGAAAAAACACTACAAACACTTTTACTCCAAATGAAACACCAAATACTCATAGCCCCATGTCTCGACACAGAAATTTTATAATTGTTTTGAGATTCAAGATATCACATAATAAACAAATAAAGGCTCATAATCAACTATATTTCAAAAATTAAACCGTATAAACTATTTCAAATACCATGTGACTTAATTGAATTTATTTTAGGTAATTTATTGAGCGGTATTATGCATATCGTACTGTACAATTAACCCAAATTTTGAAAAATTAAAATTAAGGCAAATTGATTCTATCTATTTGGTTGAGACAATCATGTTGATTGTACAATACAATATAAACATATAGCACAATTAATTCAAATTTTGAATTATTTTAATTAATATAAATTGATCATATTAATATTATATCAAAATAAAATGGTCAGTACGATATATACATAGAGCACAATATTAAGCTTAATTTGCATTATTTAACATATATTTCTTATCTTAACTAAAATATCTCATATGTAATTTTGAAATCAAACATGATTAAACAAAACAATCCATGATCATATAGTCCAATCAAATTAGTAAGAAATTTTAATCGTAATTGATCATATAGTACAACACATGATCGTACAGTACAATCATTTAAGAAAAATTTTTAATAATATTGAGTTAGAATTTATCTACTCAATTCTCTTGTGCGCATGTCGGTCAACTTGCTGCCTCAATAGCTAAGAAAAATAATACAAGATGAAAAAAATAACACTTTGAAACTTGAAGCATAGGTCTTGAAATCTCTCTGCCTAACTTGAAATGCTCGAACTATAGACATCTTTTAAGCTACATATGCACTTCTAAGTGCCTTTATCTCATGAATTGCTCTTCCAACTTTACCTAAAATGTTAGAACTCATTCCTACACGAATCTTATTCAAACCATGTTTAGCTCATATCATATTATGTTTGTGATCATTAAAAATTAACCATGTCATGTAGGACATAATCTTTTGACAATTTCAAAAGATAAAACTATTTAAATTAATGTTGGTAACCGATAGAATTAATTAAAGCTTTAAATGAAGGTCAGAAATATTTTCTAAGTGTAGCACTGAAGGATTAAATTTATTGCACTTAAAATTCCTATCTGATGAATTTCAAAGAAACTACCATCATGAAATGCATGATTGCTTATGTGTGCATCTTGCCATTTGGATCAGACAATTTCAGCAAAAACAGGAACTGGAATATAAGGAGCTGCAATTATACCTCATTGCTTTTCATTATGGACTCTTGGAGGGCATCTTTCTTAGAATTAATAGAGATGGGCCTTAGCCAAATTTGCCCGCTTTTAGATGAAAGAAAACCTTCTATGAAAAATTTTACCATCTTCTCCTTTCTAAGAACGTGAAAGCCCATCATTTCTGTTTGCAATAGCAAATTAATATCAGAAAAAGAAGGATCAGAATAATATAATCAAAATATTTGAAATAACAACAGTGGTCTGCCTGGTACTTTATGTACCCATTATCTGACATAAACCTGTCAAATCTCCTATACCACTATCTTGGTGTCTGCTTCAACCCATATAAGCTCTTTTAGAGCTTATACACCAAATCTTCTTTATCTGTGAACTCATATCCCTGAGGTTACCATGTATAACTCTTCTTCAAGTTCACCATGAAGAAATGTTGTCTTTATATCTAAATGATTCCACATAGACTAACAATAACTAATATAACTGCATACAAAATTCAAAGAAATTGAATCCTTTTGAGCCCAACTTCTTTTCAGTATATGAACATAATGTGATTCAAATATAGAAGCATGCGACAATAAACTCAAAGGATAACTCTTTTCAGTAGTATTTTCATTTTTTTTCTTTCCCCAATACCATCTAGCAATGAACTAATCTCAACAAATCACATATCACAGATGGTTAAATCAATTACAAGGATTTACCTCTGAAACAATTTGAACTTCAAGGATGAAATAGAAATAGAGAAATGGTCCAAAACATCTACTAAGATTTGCATTCCAAATCTGACAGAATGATTCCTGTACAAATTATAAGCATGACAACTTCCCAAGTTTGACAAATTAATGTAAAGCTTGTCCAAGCTTCACTTGTCAGTATATTTTTTAACAAAAAAAACGACAAATTAACATTATAAGGTGTCTAAATTTTCTTATGAACACAGCTAAATAAAGAAGAACGGCACGTTGGAAAGGACAACAATCTCCCCTCAGTAGCCAGCTCAGTGGTTGGAATCTCATTCTCATGAACTATCTGGTCCTAGAAAAGGCCTCCCTTGCGAAACTTTTAAGAAATGGCCGCCAATCGATTCTAGAAAGAAGCTCTAAGCACAGAATAGCGAAGCCACGAAGCAAAGAATACAACGTTAAACCCTAAACCTTTTAAAGGAAAACAGTCGGGACACAGAATTATGGCAGATTACTGATTGTTATAAGATCAAATCCGTGAAAATTGAACTAAGTATTCAAAATAAATAAGCGATCAAAGAGTTATTGCTCGAATAGAAAAGAAAAACATGCAATGAACGGAAAAACAAAAAAATAAAACCAAATAAAAAAGGTTCAAACAGCTCACGGGAGGATAAAACTCCTCCACGAGATGCATCCAGCAATAACCTCGAAGCCTCGCCTCGACTCGGTGTCAGCGAAAGCTGGTACCAGCTGTGGGACGCTTCTATCTTCATTACCAAGAACTCGTAAGAAACCTTGAGGGGCTTTCAGCTGCAAGTAGGATTTATGCCCTGTAAATCGGGATTTAATAAACCGTTAAATTAGAAACTTATTTGACATGACAGATTAAACCCGATTAAATTTTGATAAATTAAATAGTTATTTATGTTAAAATTTAAATTTATTATTTAAAATAAGATTTTAAAATTATTATTAATGATAAAATTAAAATATATTTTGTAACAGTAATAAACAAGTTACTAACAGCACATGTAATTTATTAAATTGATCATAAATATTATTTGGATACTTATTTTTAAAGTTAAGAATTTATATGAATGTAATATTTTATTAATTATCAATTTATTAAGATATTAAAATAAGAATTTATAATTAGCCAAATTAGCTTACAATAATGATAAATCGATTAAGTTAATATTTGTAATTAATTAATCTTAAATACTAAGATTTGTTTATTTGTATCTAATTTATATGATTGAATATTACTAATTTTAATTTTAAAAAACTTATCATTGTTAAATAGATTAATTAAACCATATTTATCATATATTAATATCCCATTTAAGTATTAATTAATGAAACCCAAAAACTCTATTAAATATTGAGGAAAAAGATAGAATGTAATTAATAGTAGCATAGAGATATACATTTACAAAATAACATAACAATTTGTGAAGTAAACAAATTATAAATAACAGTAGCAGCATTCAAGCACTCAAACAAACAAGAAATTAGATCCATTCCAACTACGATCAAAGATATTAAGTGACAGCATCTTTACTTCTAACTCAGTTAATCGGCGCACACCCAACTTTCCATAGTGGGCTCATTGGAAATTCGATCATTGTTGATCGGCAGGCGACAACTTAGGGAATGGAGAATGAGAAAAGTGCTCCGAAACTTCATTCGTTATGGGTCACAACAAAGGAAAATAGCAAGTGAGTTTCAATTTTGGCTCAATAGGATTGGCAGCATACATGTGAAGGAGAAAAGAAGTCCATATCTTTCTCCCCTCTCCCACCTTCTACACCTATCCTAAGGCCTAACTTATCAACGAGAAGGATGGAAGAAGCCAGATGATAGGAGCTCATTGCCACATGAAGAAGGTTGCCATCACCTTTCTATTATGCTTCGATTTGCTAAATCATATTAATCTGTCAAACTCTCACACTATAGGAAATTCACTAAATACTGGCGACTTTTCTGGCGGTCATTTGACCGCCAGTACAAAGCGACGGTTATACCAGCAGGTTGACTGCCGGAAACACTGCAGGAATGTTCTATCTACGATGCAGTTGTTGGAGGCCCTACCGCCGATTTTAAGTGACTAATTTCCGGCGGCTTAAGCCGCCAAAAATGCCACTGGTATTCTCCCTAATACCAAACCCGCCTTCTCCTTCTTCCTCATTTCAATGACTCTGCCTCATTTCGTTCTGTCTAGAGAACGCCCACTGCAGCTCCAGCCAATCTTCTGCCCTAGCCTAGCTGACACCGGCCTTCATCTCCATCTCCTTAGTCGAAGGTGATCTCCTCTCCTTCCATCTCCTTACCACTCTCATGTTGAATTAACTAAGCCCTAAGTTGCTTTTCTTTGGCTTAAACATTTACACCTACATCAAATTTATGCCTTGATACTTACCATTTCCCAAAAAAAAAATCTGTCAATAAGTTAGCAACTTTATAAGTCCATTGGTCGAGTTCAGTAGCTTAGTGTTAAGAAAAGAGATAAAGCTAGCTCTTAAGCACCATGCCAAGAACATGACCACAAAAGACTATTGAGACTTTGAGTGAGTTTAGAGTGTAGGAGTTATATGTTCCACCAAGTTTGTCGATCCACCATTAGTAGTTTCCTAGACCTACTTCAAGTATGCATTATGACATGATTAACCTAATTAGATCGAATATAAGTGAACATAAATTATGTAGATGTAGTGAAAAGATGAGTTATATATTCTAGTGGATGACCAGATAGTTTGAGGAGTTTATAAACAATTCATTAAAATGATAAAATTATAAGGGCATAAGTTATATGTTCTTGTGGATGGATCTTAAACCAATTGGTATGAGGTATGAAATCAATTTTTATTTCACATTTAGTATGAGGATTATGTGTTGCAACTCGAGCTTACGAGTTTATATTTTTAATGATAACAAATATTGTGGCCATATCTTTATGTCTCCTAGTATTTGCATTCTATATTTATTTGTGTGTGTATTAACATTTCAAGAACACCATGCATCATCCAATGAAGATTCATAACTCAAGATTGGGTAGCATAAGTTATGTTGAAAGAGTCTATAATTTTCCTTTATTTATTTTAAATTTCTTGAGTCAAATTCTGTAAAGGTGTATGCTAGCCTGATGACCGTGCACACATACATAGGGGGATCAAAAATAACTTTAAATATTTTAATTTTTTTGTACATTGTACTTTACAATTTAGTATTGTAGTGGACGATCCATTATAATTATAATTCCCGTAGTTTAGTAATTTAGGCAAAAATTGAATTGGAAATATTACTCTATTTGTACCGTACGATTTAGATCGTACTATACGATATGTACAATCTTGCCTAAATTAATCCTGTGATTAGTCAATCTAATCTACTTAATTTTAATATTCTGATCATATTATATGTACGATTAACAGAGATAATATTTGGTCATCCCAGGATTTATCTTGGACGAACTGGTTGATTGAACTAATCGTATTATACGATCCTACGATCGTACTATGCGATCTTCGACCGCTGAATTAAATTTTTAGGGTTTTTTTAAGCCTTCTATTTAAGCTTTCTTAAAAGACTTTGTTTGAGTCTTTGACATTCATTGAGTCATTTTTCTTCTAGAGAAAACTTGAAGAGAGAGCCTTGAAAGGGAGAGAGGAAAGGGTGGAGTTTGAGAGCGAGAAGATCCTTGTGGGTTTCAAGGGAATATGGAGGGGTTTCACAAGGTTGCTCCGACAAGCTTGCACCTTAGTACCATCATAGTTAAGGTTTATCTTGAAAAAAGTTTTGGGAAGAAGAAGATTTCTTTAGTGTCAAAGAACCCATCTACTCCACCGTACCGGGGAAGGTGAAAGTGATTTAAGGTTCTCTACCTTCACTACGAGGGTGAAAAAGGATTTCAGGTTCTCTGCCTTTACCACGAGGGTAAAAAAGGATTCTAGGTCCTCTGCCACACTAGGTTAGTGGAAGAGATTTTGTAAGGGCTTCTCCGCCTAGCTATGGGGCCAAAAGGAGAGTCACTATAGTGGTAGTGCAATACCTAGAGTGGTTGACTCCAGGTAGTGGACATAGATCAGGTTGACCGAACCACTATAAATCTCTAGTGTTTTTGTTCTTGATTTTATTTTTTCGTACTTTATTTTTCACATTTATTTTTGTGATCATTGCGTAGTTGAAATCTGAGATTTTTATTATTGTTACTAAAATTATTCATTTTCGCATCGGGTGAAAAAGTTTCAATAAAAGGATTTTCTTTTTCTTAAAGAAAATTTTAAATTATCAATTCACCCCCCCTCTTGGTTAGTCTCAGGCTAGTTTCTTTAGATTTAATAACCTTCATAAACTTTCAAGTAGTATTAGAGCGGGATTCAAAAACTAAGTTTTATAAAACTTTTAAAAAAAGATCAATGGCTAACTTTGGAAATCGTAACATTATGGAAGGATATTTAATCACGCGACCATCTTTATTTGAAAATATTTTTTTTAATTTTAAAAAAATTCGCATATCTACTTTCTTGCAATCAATTGATTATTGAACATATTATTTAAACTGGTTATTCTATACCATAATGTATTGTAGATAGAGTCAAAACTGATATTTCGTTTATTGAATGGAGTAGAGTAAAATAAATTTATGCTTAATTGAATGCTAAATATTTAAATTATTTCTTCTGTACTTTTAATTCTGAAGATTATATTAGAGTCTCTACATGCACTACTAGCAAGAAAATTTGGGATAGATTATGCACTACATATGAATGTACTAGTGAAGTCAAGCAATCTAAGTTGAATATTTTAATGCATGATTATGAACTATTTTGTATGAAACCTTATGAGATTATCCTAGACATGTATACTGGGTTTACTCAAATAGTGATATCATTACATACTTTAGGTAAAGAACTTTCAAATTTTGAAAAGGTCAATAAAATTCTATGTTGTCTATCTGATAAATTTAATGCTAAAGTCACTGTTATATATGAATCAAAAGACTTGAATAATTATTCTATTAATAATTTAATTGACTCACTCATTGCCCATGAGCAAAGTATGAGTCAAAGACTTTTAGATGCATGTGAAACTATAATGCTAAAAGTCGAAGACACGGATAAAAGCGACTTAGTAGATGATGAGAGTAAGTAGATATGTTCAATAACAAGTAAATTTGAAAATCTTCTAAAGCATAAGCATCAAGATCAATAAAAGTGAAACAAAGGTAAAAATAGTAAGAATGTTAAGATTTTCTCTAACGTTATCTACTTTGGGTGTAGGAAATCCGAACATATGAAAAATAACTGCCCTAATTTAAAAACTCTTCCTACAAAGGAAAAGGGTAAAATTAAGCAAATTGTAATAAGGGCAAATAATAAAAAGCAAAAAATCTCCTAAGCAGATCTAGCTTCTGAATCATCAAACTAGAAGCAAGATGATGATGATGTGTAAAGTTTTATTTGTTTGTTTATTTGTTTTATAGTTAATGCATGAGTGTATGTTTTCAGTTCGTTGTGAATATGTTTATTTTTTATATTTTTCTTTGTATTTTTATTTTGTAAAAAGTTTTTTTATGTTTGTGATCTTTTATTTTATTTTTCATATTTTTTTTATACAGTCTCTCTGATCAACACACACAAATCATATTAATTTTCATATATGCATAAGAGAATCAAACCACTTCTCTCTAATCACATTTTTTCTTAAAATGAAAAATTTACCTCTTTTTTACTTAAAATTTTTGCTAAGTGATGATTGACTTCTCTAAACAATTAAATGAAGAAAATTCATGATTATGTCTCTCCATCTCACTTCTTTAATAGGACTATTTCTCTTTTTGAATTAAAATCTAGTTTAAATTAAAAATTAGACCAAAAAATAGAGATATGTTTCATCTTCCTATAGTTCTCTATCTCATTTGAATATTTTTTTACAAATCAATAAATCTATTTTATTTTTTTAATCAAGCTGTTTGTCTATATCAGATGGATCAGATTTTGGTTTGTGGTTACTCTTCCTTATATCAGAGAATGAGTTCTTCTTCTCTTATATTTAAAAAAAAATTTCATAACTGAGAGTCTTTAAAAACTTAGAAAATAAGAAAGTTTGTAAAAGCAAAAAAGAGACACAAAATGAGCCCAAAGGCTAAAAAGATACGCACTGAACGCCAAAATCTAAAAGATGCTCAATGTGTATCAAAAATCAAAAGATGCATAAAGTGCGCCAAACACAGATAAAAAAGGCACAAATGCGCCCATAATGAGTTAGCTTCTATTCCTTTCAAATCTTTAAATCTTAGACAAATCTGTGTGCCAATTGATATCGTTCACACCTGAATTTGAAAATCATGATTTTTGATTCATCGCTTTGAAATGTTATTCTCTTTGATACTTTTCTGAAAAGAAATTTGAAAAGATCACATTTTCTTTCTAATTTATTTTTTGAATTAGATTTTTGTTTAAAAAGGACTTTAGGCTATAGGGAGCTTGAGTTGGATTAAAGTGAGGTCAATACATTTCTTACCAAGCTTTTAAATAAAATCAAGATATAACTTTCTCGTTCCAAGAAAATTTGTTAAATTTAATTGATTATTCTTAAACATCACCACAATCTTCACCTAATCAGGATCTGTATGATCTTTACTTTGTTATGATTGTTCCGGTTCTTATTTCTTGTGTGTTTCTCTTCTTTTTGATAATGTCAAAGGGGGAGAATGTATTTGTCTAGTTGTATTTATGTTTAAGTTGCATATATTTATCTTCTATTTGCATTAGTTTATATGTTATTTAGTTTCTAAAAGTTTTTGCATTTTTATTTAAATAAAAAAATAAAAGAGAAAAGAAAAAGAAACTTTTTCTTTCCCCTATTTTTAATATAATTATCTTAGTGAGGAGGAGATTAGGAAAAATAATTTTAGTTTGTAAATTCAATCAATAATATTTGTCATCATGAAAAAAGGGGAGATTATTACAACTCGAGCTTACGAGTTTATATTTTTTATTATAACAAATATTATGGCTCGTATCTTTATGTCTCCTAATATTTACATTCTATATTTATTTATGTGTGTACTAATATTTCAGGAACACCATGTATCATCCAACGAAGATTCAAGACTCAAGATTGTGTAGCATAAGTTATATTGAAAGAGTTTATAATTTTCATTTATTTATTTTAAATTTTTTGAGTCAAGTTTTGTAAGGGTGTATGTTAGCCTGATGACCTTATACACACACACACACAGGGGAAGCAAAAATAACTTTAAATATTTAATTTTTCTGTACATCATACTATACGATTTAAGGTCGTACTAGACAATCCATTATAATTATAATTCCTGCCATTCAATATTTTAGGCAAAATTTGAATTGGAAATATTACTCTATTCTTACCGTATGATCTAGATCATACTGCAAGATGTGTACAATCTTGCCTAAATTAATCATGTGATTATTTAATTAAATCTGCTTAATTTTGATATTTTGATCGTACTGTACGAATTGGATCATACTGTATAATCAACATAGATGATATTTGGTCATCCTAGGATTTGTCCTTGACGAACTGCAGGTTGAATGAACTAACCGTACTATACGATCCTGCGATCATACTGTATGATCTTCGACGGTTAAATTGAATTTTTAAGATTTTTTGAAGCCTTCTATTTAAGCTTTCTCAAAAGACTTTATCTGAGTCTTTGGTATTCATTGAGTCATTTTTCTTCTGAAGAAAACTTGAAGAGAGAGCCTTGAAAGGGAGAGAGAAAAAGATGGAGTTTGAGAGGGAGAAGATCCTTGTGGGTTTTAAGGGAGTGTGGAGGGGGTTTCACATGATTTCTCTGGCAAGCTTACACCTTAGTACCATCATAGTCAAGGTTTGTCTTAAGGAAAGTTTTGGGAAGAAGAAGATCTCTTTGGTGTCAAAGGACCAGGCTACTCCACTGCACCAAGGAAGGTGAAAGTAATTCAAGGTTCTATGTCTTCACCAGGAGGGTGAAAAAGAATTCCAGGTTCTCTGCCTTCACTAGGAGTGTGAAAAAGGATTCCAGGTCCTCTGCTGCACTGGATTAGTGGAAGAGATTTTGTAAGGGTATCTCCGCCTAGCTGTGGGGGCAAAAGGAGAGTCACTATAGTGGTAGTGCAATACCTGGAGTGGGTGACTCCGGGGAGTGGACGTATGTCAGGTTGATCGAACCACTATAAATATCTAGTGTTTTTGTTCTTAATTTTATTTTTCTGTATTTTATTTTTTGCATTTATTTTTTGTGATAACTACGTGGTTGAAATTTGGGATTTTTATTATTATTACTAAAATTATTTGTTTCCAAATCAGGTGAAAAAGTTTCAATAAAAGGATTTTTTTTCTTAAAGAAAATTTTAAATCACCAATTCACGCCCCTCTTAGTTAGCCTCAGGCTGGTTCCTTTAGGTTTAACAGCCTTCACAAACTTTTATTATGTACTCTTATGTGTATCTCAATGATCTACCTATCTTATAAGCATTCCCTACATTAACCATTAATCCCCCTTAAAGGAAAACTTTTAACGTTATCAAGTGACATATAATAAGAGCCCATTTAATCACATGAAGTTTGTATGCTAGTCACCCATTCTTGAACTTTTTTAAACATAGTAGATGCCAATAATACCTAAGAGAACCTAAATAAGTGTTATAGATATAGTATTGTGAGTCGAAAAGTTATTCAACGTGACTTATTAAAGAATCCAAAATAAGTATTATGGATATAGTATTATATAGCTTATTGATTATGAATAAATCTTCTATAAATACACAAATATTACATGTAATATGGATATAGTATGTTGCATTATATATGTTTTTACTAATTCATTGCACGAGTACTATATTACTTCTTATTATTGCATTATACATCTTTTTAATAATTTTACCACCTATTTAAGGCACATTTTTTCACTATATTTACTAAATAAATTTTAATGTACTCATCTTATATGCCCTCATTTCAAATATTTTAACATAGGTTTTACTAGGGAACGTTAGCTTTAACATCCATATGACTATCCTATAAGAGAGATATTGGATGTATAACAAATTGTTACCTGGTTGAAAAGGATTGACAGATGAATTTATAGAGGGTGTTAAGACTTTTATTCAAGTTGCATGTCAACTACCTTCATTTAAATCTAATAGAATATTTAGATGTCCATGCTCGAAGCACAAAAATTAAGCTTTCCTTAAGCTAGATGATTAAAAGTTAAGTTATATCGTAGGGGATTTCATCCAAGATACTGGTTTTGGACCTTACATGTTGAGTATGAGTCACATAGAGATACTCATGTTAGTCCATCCATAGCTTTTGGAATAGTTGATGAAGTTCAAATGAGTAGACCGTATGAAGAACTTATTTTTGATGTAGTAGGTCCTAATTTAAGAGCAAACATGGAAGAGCTACCAAACCTAAAAATAAATTTTTTTTTGAATTACTTCATGCTGCTAAAAATCAATTTGGAATGGTTGCATAGCTCATATAGAATTTTTAGTTATTATTAAGATGCTAAGTATCAAAACTAAATATAATATTTATCATGAGTACTTCAATGACTTCATTGATCTTCTCAAGAAAATAAATCCAGTGGATAATTTAATCCCCATAGATTTATATCAAATAAAGAAATTAGTATCCAAGTAGGGTCTCACTATTATGAAAATTGATTGTTATATAAATGATTGTATGTTATACTACAAGAATGATGCGATATAAGTTTATTGTCGTACCTGTAATACGCCTTGGTTCAAACCCAACTCGGAAAAATAACATCGTCAAAAGAAAGATGTTTTATATTCTCATTTGTTTTATTTACCGATTATTTTAAGACTGTGGGCTCCGAAAATTCGGCCCCGGCCTCCACCCGCACTTTTTTTGTTTTTCGAGGGGGGAGTTTTAACGATTTAAGTTCCGAGGTAAATTTTGGAAGGCAGATGAGATAGTAGATAAGACACTACCCAGAGATTTCGCCCTCATTTTGCGAGGACTTTATGATCTGAGTTCTGGTTTCCTATAGGCGCAAGCCCCTATAGTTAATTACCCCTCCCGATAACGAGAGAGAACTTTCGATTAAGGCTAGTCGTCAATCAGATACGTAGAGATACGGATACGTAGTATCTGGCACATAGTAGCAGCAATAGATATTTGAAACATTGAAAGTGTTGGAGAATTTGACATTTAAAATAGAAATTTCATCATCTTGCACTTAAAGCGGATGGTGGGGGAATGGATGATAGACCCGATCAAGATCCCATGGTTCCGTCGTCCCGGGCCATCATGGTCCCTGGTCTATTTAGTCAGAGGAGGTAGTCGACCCAACCTGACAGAAGGATCCTTGTCGGCAGCCATGGGTTGCTTCGTCCAAGGGTACCTTATAGACCTGGGGTGAATATTTGTCTAAGGGGACAAATTTGAATCCACCTTAGCTAACAGAGGGCTTTATGCCCTATCGATCATATCCTATTGATTCATATCTCAAGGATTTGATGCCATTGGGGAGCATACGGGCTCTGGCCATAACCATAATATAATGGTGCCATTTGGCGGCGACCACCTGGTTCAGAGGGCCCCGAGTCATAACCGTTTATCCTGCAGTGCCATTTGGCGGCGAAACTGCCGGTTAGAGGACTCGTACCACGTCCTTGCTGGCAGGAGATTGTTTGAGAATGGATCCTAGTGATATTTTCGACCAGGCATTGGCTCTTTGTGAGCTACAGTTATTTTCATATTTGTCCACCTCGGCAAACTGTTGCGGGGGATGGATGGATTTTGCTTTAAGCGATTTGATAGTTGGATTTCAATTTTAAACATCGAGATTTTGGAATAATTTTATGATTTTTAGATTTTGTGGGTGTTTGAAAAATGTTTGAGAATGTAGGAGATATTTTGAGTGTTCGGAAACCCCTCCGGTTGAGATCTGCATCCAACACGGCCATCATCGGGGTGTTTGGGGTCATTTTTATTTTGTTGATTGGACCCTATCGACTCTATCTACTGGTCGATAGAGGATCGGGTTTCATAGGCTTTGAGCCTTTGTTAGTGAATTCTCTTGATTATAAGCCTTGAAGGCCTAATATGAACTATAAAATAAATATTCCGGTCGATCTCGCGACCGCATATTTATTTAATGGTTCGAGCCGTGTCAACCCCTTTCTACCCGTACAGGAGGATCGGGCTCGAACTAGAATTCACTTGTTGACCCGCGCAGCATCCCTAGACGTCACGTGTGTACCAATAACACGCTCGCCGGAGCCCATGCGGGTTCATGATTATATTTTCCCCTTTTTAATGTACCTATGTGTATACAAATTAAAGTGCACACGTGTGGGGGTATTCTTGGAATATTTGTACACGCCTTCTGTCCGCTTGTATGAAAGTTGCGGATCCGGTGGCGTGGCGCTATATGATCTCCCCTACTGCTGCTTGTAGGTAGGTAGATGTATTGATTCCTAGATTGAAATTGACTTCAGGATACTGCATTTACTGAAGACTTTCTGCATCTACCCACAGATGGCATATAGTGCTCACATTTGTATTCGTAGGAGACTTGTATGTATTGCAGATCTTCATTACAACTCATAAGACCTTGTACTGCTGTATATTTGCAATGAATTGACATCGGTCGTAAGGAGACTTTTAGATTTATAGCATGTCCACTATTGTTATTCATGAAAACACCAGTGCAATCATTTGTCGATTGAGGACTGCCACCTTTGCCACAAATATTATGCATTTATTTGTGGATAGTGTGTTGTACACATGAGGAACTTTTGTAGTAGCTCGTAGGAGCTTGCATCCACAGCCTATTCTTCACCTTCGCTTATGGGAGGGCAATATGTTTGTTTGAATGATAGATACATGTATCATAATCCCTCATTGTTATCTCCATGCGATTTGCAACATTTGTCCATCTTTAATTATGATCAGACTATACATGCCCATATTGATCATTGCTTGGAGATGAGTTTAATCCAAAGCTATGAATCTATTATCATGCTATAAAGAATTCATATCATGGCTTTGTGATCAAGCCATACTCACAATCTTTTGTTATTTAGAGATCAAATTATACTTGCAAAATAAATTGCAATATGCATGAAATATTCACCACTCAACCAAAGTGATGATTTCTTAAATTTCATTGGAGGCTTGATGTTATTAATTGCAAAACACTTCATCACTTAATCATTGTTTACATGCTTAACATTATCTTCTTGCCAAGTTGAGCTATGTTTCATGTCATCCAATTGGGTCCAAGCTTATGTTAAATTCAATGTCACTACCCGCCTGTTCATTTGAGTTTGGCTCAAATCATGATTCACTTGAGTCAAATGAAGTTCAAGTTTGAGTTATGTGATTTAGGTTCAATCCATGTTTGCTTAGCTAAATTCAAATTTCAATTAATCATTTAAAATTTATGTCATCTTTGCATTTCACTTAGATTCAAGTCCAATTATAAGTCCTCTGTTGTTCAAAATTTATCCAGTTTGAGTTCATGTCTTGTTGTCCAACTCAAGTTTGAATATTCATAAGTCCACTATGGTCCGAAGTTGATTCAAGTTTAATCTCAATTCAATTTCATTTTACTTGGGTTCAATTCTTTGTTAAGTCACTTAGATTTTGTTCAAGTCCAAACTCAAGTTCAAGTCCTTGTCTTCAGTCAAAATTTCGGCAGCCTCCCGGCGTCTCCCCCGTTTAGGGGAAATTTTGGGAAACTGGGCCTTTCCCACCACGCTTAAGAAAGCGTGTATGGTAGGTGTCCTCTTTCGAGGACACCGCGGCCGTGTAACGTCTTCCATTCCCCACCACGCTTAAGAAAGCGTGTATGGGTCTTCAAACATGCCTGTTACAAGAGAAAAGCAGTTGTTTCCCCGCGAGCGGGTACTTAAGATCGTCCCCACCACGCTAAGAAAAGCGTGTATAGGGCCTACCCGCCTCGTCGTAGGTGTCGCACCGGGTTCCCTTCCCACCACGCTTAAGAAAGCGTGTATAGGCGGTTTGCCGGCTCGACACGAACGCCGAGAACGAGATTTTTAGGTGATTACCCGCCTCGTTGTAGGCGCCGCACCGGGGTCCCATCCCACCACGCTTATGAAAGCGTGTATGGGCGGTTTTCCGGTCCGCCGCAAACAACGAAACAAGTTCTCAAAATTTACAAAATTCTTTTCTTTTTCTTTTTCTTTTCTTTCTTTTTCTCTTTTCTTTTTTTTTTCTCTTTTCTTTTTTTTTCTCTTTTCTTTTTTTTCTTCTTTTTTTTTTTGAGACTTTTTTTTTTTTTTTTTTTTTTACTTCTTTTTTTTTTGAATGGGCTCTATATATAAATATATTTTTAAAAAAAAAAAAAAAAAAAAAAAAGTTATATATATATATATTTTTGAAAGAGCTCTTTGTTTATATATATATATTTTTGAAAGAGCTATATATACATATACATATATGTAGAGCTCTACATTTTTTTTTATAAAATAGTATATATACAAATATACCGGAAATAATATGTGTATTTATATACAATATATATATAACAGACAATATATAACTAATATAAATATTGTTACCAAAACAGAAATACTTATTAATAGCAACTAAAAAAAATAAGATAAAATGGAATATATGTAACTAAAAAAAAATCAACTACACTAAATGCATGCTGATGAGAAATAAAGGCTCATGGAGTGAAAGACTCTTTTTTTTTTACTATATCTTAATTTCTCTTAACTAGAGAAATCCAATTCTAATTGGACACAAGGCTCAAAGCTTGCTAAAAAAAAACTCACAGGGAAGTTAGTTCAAATTGGGATTAATTTGTCGAGCTTTAAGTTAAAACAAATGAGCCAACGTGACTTGATATAAGATGACAATAATGCAAACGTCAACCTATATCACTACTTTAATCAAACCACATGACCACTAATAAAAGTAAGGAGTCTTACTACACTTTTTTTTTACCAAACGAGTCCACCTGGACAACATTTTTTTATGTTAAAGGAAGTAGGTGAAGTGGAATTATTTAGGTGAGGGAATATAAAGTGCTTGAAAGCTGCTGTAAGCTTTCTTTTATTATATATTTAAAAAAAAGGAAAATTGTAGTCTTTCATATGGAGCATTGGTAGGGGTAGAGGTTGAGTGGAGTTTGGACGTATTCATCTCACATGAAAGATAAAAAAAAAAAGCAAAAGCTGATTACTCCCTCATGGAATAAAGGCAGGCGCTATCTGGCAAAAGAGTTGAAATGATTTTTTTTTTTTTTTACCTTATCAAGTACGGATTGGCAAAAAAGAATTCTTTTGGAGTACTCGGCTCCTATAACTGGGTTGGCCGCAGCAGAAAACCACAGATATGCTGGAGTGTTTGATTACAGAAACTAGATTGGAGCTCTGAAGCAAGTGCGTAAAGAACAGACAAAGGCTAGAGTAAGATAAGCCTGCAAGGAGGAGGCGGTCCTAAAGTTATTTTGTGTGAGGTTTGGGAAGGAAGGTCGGTGCAAGTTTGCTGTCCACGAGCTAAAGGATCAATAGAAGCTACTTGCAAGATTTTGTGTGGGCTCAATCAGGACTTGGAGACTGGACGGATCGGAGAAGGGAGGTGACTGGGAGAAATCAAAAAAAAAAACTTCCGAAGCTCTGGCTTCGTGCGTGTGGAGGAGACAGACTTTGAACAGTTGAGGCTTTTGGGGTGTTTTTTTTTTTGGCGTGGGAGAATCCAAGAGCCCCTAGCTCAGTTCAAATCTCCTCTTTTTAACAACGAAACCGCATTGCTCGAGGCTAAGGAAACGTCCGAGGCAGAGATTTGAGAAGACGACTTGCAGCGGGATTTCGGGACTGTTTCTACGGCATACCAGGTAATACATTTAATTTGATTGGATTTCCTCTGATTTTTTTATCTTTTTGGTTAGATTGAGATGTAATACTAATGATGGCTTTCCACAATTAGAATTAACATTAAATGAGCATGGCAGCAATTCTTCAATCAGTCCAAAGTCATCTCGGTTTTGCGCGGTTTCTTGATTTGCGTGTCAACTGCTCCGTTTGACGTGTATTTTGTCTCGTTTAACGTGCCAATTTTGCCGAATATCAGAATTAGACAAATTGATAGTGCATTTAGTATATTGCTGACGTTCCGGTCACAATGACATAGTCCGTTTCGTGATCAGACGTCATTTGAGCGATGACGAGGCTAATTTTTCTCGACATACGCGCTATTGCATTAGAACCCTCGTCGGTCACGGCATAATTTTAGTTTGGACAAATTGACAGTCAATTTAGAGTATTGACAGTGTTCCGGACACGGTGGCGAAGTCCGTTTGTCGATCAGAGATCATTTGGTCGACGCCGAGGGCTAAATTCCTTAGCCTGCGCGTCCTTATTTTGTGATTTGTGCTTTTGCCTCGCAAGTCTTGCCAACATTCTCGTACTTCATTTAATTCAATCAAATTAAAAGTCATTCTTAAGTATTTGGGATGTTCCGGACGCAGTGGCGAAGTCCTTTCATCGATCGGAGATCATTAGGTCGACGACGAGGCTGATTTTCTGGAACCGCGCGCTGCTGCATTTGAATTACTCTGGTTGCGCCATCAATCCGAATTCTTTGAATTGAATAACAAAAAATGCAGTTTATAAAGGTTGAAAGCATTCCAGACGTGGTGGCGAAGTCCGTTTGTCGATCGGAGATCGTTTGGTCGACGGCGAGGCCAATTTTCCTTGAAATGCGTGGTATCTTGTCGCATTAGGATCGCTTTGATTTGCGTGCCACCACCCCGATTGATCCAAATTAATTAAATAAAGTGTAGATCATTGATATTGACGATGTTCTGGATGCAACCACGTAATCCGTTTGTCAATCGGAGATCGTTTGGTCGACGACGAGGCCAATTCTCCTTGAAATGCGCGTTATCTTATCGCATTAGGATCGCTTTGATTTGCGTGCCGCCACCCCGATTGATCCAAATTAATTAAATAAAATGTAGATCTTTGATGTTGACGATGTTTCGGATGCAACCACGTAATCCGTTCGTCGATCGGAGATCATTTGGTCAACGACGAGGACAATTCTCCTTGAAATACGCGTTATCTTATCGCATTAGGATCGCTTTGATTTGCGTGCCGCCACCCCGATTGATCCAAATTAATTAAATAAAATGTAGATCTTTGATGTTGACGATGTTCCGGATACAACCACGTAATCCGTTCGTCAATCCGACGTCATTTGATGGGCCTCGCGCTGCTTAGTTCGTTATTTTTGTCGCAAATAGATTACTTTCTTGAACTGTCCTCCAATGCCTTTCATTCAGGTTGTCCTTTAGAATGCCACCAATGATTTTAGCTGTCAATGGAGATCCTAAAAGCCTTCTTAACTATTTCTCCAACAATCATCAAAGTTGATGGAAACACAGACCCATATTTTAAGATCAAATTCCTCTGTCATTTCATCTTCATAGTCATGTAGCAAGGGAGTTGTCTTTCCCATACCATCATGCCCCCACTATAGATAAAAGAGAAATGTTTATGTGCAAATCAATTCCATCAATAAAAACTTGGAGTCCCTCATTTGATTGTTTTCTCAACCACTGCATAGTAAAATCAAGGTGCGCTCCCCCTTCGAGCTAAATCGTCTTTATCAAATTTGTGATTTTTGGGGTAGTTATAGGGGTCAACAAATGCCCCCCAACAAATGTGGTACGCGCCCGGAGCGTATCACGTTTGTTGTAAGTCAGTTGACGACTTTTAGTAGATTTTTTTTCTTGAACATACATGATTATCACAATTGCTTTTTTGTCATATTTTCATTTTCTCCTCGTGCAGGAGATGTTTAGTTGGCGGAGACCCGGCGACCTGCCTCCAGGCGAGCCCAGTGAGGATGCCATTTGGGAGGCCATCGACCGACGTGACCCTCAGGGCGATGTTGACGTACGAGACCGGCTAGAGCAGCACCAGCGTATGCTGCAGGGGCGGGATACTTTCCACACCTTTTTTGTTCGTTCCCCTCTTCTCCCGGAGCTTCCAGAGGACTTTGTTACTTTTGAGGACCCGGACAGGTGGGTCACTAGTCTCAGGTTACAGTACGGGGAGTACCACCCGTTAGAGAGTTCTGTGGCTCAGGTTGGCTGGGGTACCTGCGACGTTTTAGTGCCTGCCGCAGACGTAGTTGAGCCAGTTGGGCAGTCCGGTCTTCTTAGTCACCGCCAGTTACAGCCGTCACCTCCACAGTGGCCGAGGGACTCAGCAGTTGGTCAGGTTCAGAGCCCGGTCAGCGGGTATGTTTACTGGGCTCGTTACGTCCTTCAGGCGCACAGGGAGACTCTTCAGGCGGCAGGGATTTACGAGGCAGTGTACGCCTCACTGTTTGACTACGGACGCCTTCCTACTTCTTGGGCCCGAGGTCTGGTTGAGTTCTGGGATTCAGGCAGAGGTACATGCTGGATCGGGGCAGAGGAGCTCACGATCACCCTTTCAGACTTGCAGACGGTCTCCGGGCTACCAGTTTTTGGACACAGTTTTGAGGAGTGTGTGCCTCCGGACGGGCAGCTTTTTTACCGGGTTCCTTCAGCAGACGGTGACAGGAGAGGGAGACTGCTACTACCAGAGGTTTACCCTACCGCTTTAGAGCACTACCGACAGACCTTCAGAGCTTCAGGCTTGTCAGGACGTTCCAAGACCTCGATGCCCGTGGATGTTTGGGTTCGCAGCTTTCTCCAGGAGAGGTACCTTTCTACCGTTCGAGTTTCACTGCACGACCCGTTCGGACTTGGTTTGCAGCGTAGTGCTCCGTTGTCAGAGGAGACCGCTGAGCCTTCTTCTTCAGCTGGTTACACTTCCCCAGGTTTGGCAGGGATCGACGAGGGTCTGCTTTTGACGGGTTTCTTAGCACTCTGGCTCAGTACCTTCGTACTTCCACTCCGGGCAGACTCTTTGAGGTACAGTGTTTTGTTGGCAGCCAGTCAGTTGGCACAGGGACAGAGGCTCGCCTTAGCTCCAGCTGTTCTTGCCAGAGTGTACAGGGTCCTGCGGACCATTTCTGAGGCTAGTTCTTTAGAGGTGCGGGATTCAGTTCTACCGTGGCAGTACTTGTACGCCTGGGTCCACCTACACGTCAGGGGTGCCTTTTCCTGCTTAGAGACTCCTGCTTACTTTCTCCAGAGAGGGTACCCTACAGTTGTTCAGCTGTCTCAGGCGTCTTCCACCTTCGAGTCAGAGAGGATCCGCCTCTTTTTCTTCGCCCCGCAGTTAGTTTCAGACCGGTTCTCCCTGGTTCACCAGTCAGATGTTTTTGGTTTGCCGCCTCATCAGAGAGGCACTGTTGTGGTGGACGGGGTCGACCATAGAGGGAGGCGAGCTTTACTGCACAGGAGACGGAGTTTGCCTGTCGGCGAGTACTTCATCAGCATGCGCCCGGGTTGGTTGTGTTACAGGGCAGGCACCACAGTGACTTTGGAGGGCTACCAGCCCAACAGGGTAGCCAGGCAGTTTGGACTCTCCCAGGCCACACCTTACGACGGACGACCACTTGTCCCCGGGGTTTCAGACACACGACACATGGGGACAGTTCCATTAGAGACCCGCTTCTTCGCTGCAGCTTTTGCTTGGTCACACTTACTGAGGCTCGGGACTGGTTCTAGTTTTCTCTTGGCACAGTCGTCTGCTAGTACGGGGGTCAGTTACACCAGACTGTCTTGGGTACGACAGTCTTTCGGAGCAGCTTTGGAGCACGGTGCGAGGAGGTACGAGTGCCGGGTACGAGAGCTTGGGTTGCCGATGGGACAGAGGTCCCGTCAGGTTCTTCCAGAGGCTGCAGGTAGCCGAGGTACTTCCTTACCCTTCACTCTTTCTTTTCTTGTCAACTTTGATATAATTTTGATAATTTGATATATATTATTTGGTGCAGGCACGCGTGTTGAGGCCCATACTGCTACTGGGGCCGTTGTTCCTTCTCCTTTTAGAGTTCCGGATGTGGCACCTGCGCCACATTACACTGAGGTTTCCCAGCCCCCTCGTAGACGGACCAGCTCTCAGCGTGTCACACCTTCCAGACGGTCCGTGGATGCTCGTCTTTCTCCCAGGGACCTCGGGGAGAGCACACAGGAGCCGAGGAGGTCAGACTTCACTGGGTACGATACACCAGGACCCTCCGACGACTTCTCTTTTCCGGTGGACCCCTACGGGTCATTTTGTCCAGGCGAGTCTTCGGGGACCGGCGCTGCTTTACTTACAGAGCTGTTCGGGGGGACGTCGTACACGCAGCCGCCGTCAGACCTTGTTCAGTCGGAGTTCTTCTTCCCTGTGGGCTACTCAGCTGACTTCGCAGGCCCCTCCTCTGTCCCAGCCAGTCACCCAGCCGACTCAGCGGGCCCTTCCGCAGGTACGTATTAATTGTAAGTTAATTTATTTTCAATGCATTATTATGATATATGTGATTAAGTTAATTGTTTATAATCTTTTGTGCAGTGGCTGAGGGAGTCAACTACACGTCAGAGATTTCTTGCTACGTTCCCCGATCTCCAGACTCCACGACTACTGAGAGGTGCAGCCACCTAGTGGAGGTTCTGAGGAGCTTAGTTCTCAGCGTTGACCCGAGCACTCCAGAGTCTTGGGTCAGTTTTACCTCTTCTTCTGACCGGATCCTAGGCCTGCTCGCCGAGTTTGGGGTGGACACTACCGAGTTACGTTTTTGGGAGGCAGTGTGTCGTGAGACAGAGTTCTGCATCCAGCGGTTGAGGTTACTTTCTGTTACCCGGGCCAGCGTTACACTTCCGCAGTTAGAGGAGATAGTTGCTAGCCGCAGGGCACTGGCCGATGACGCCCACGACAGAGTAGACCATAGTGCAGAGGCTCTGAGGAGGCACCGTCAGAGTTCTTCCGGCATGACTCAGGAGATGGACGGATTGACGACGCGCATGCAGGCTCTTTGGGGGGACATCAGACAGATGTTGTCCAGGACGCGTCACCTACAGGAGGGGCGTTACAGACGGGACCGCCTTACTAGGCGGGAGGAGCAGCGGCATCGAGCCTTACAGCAGCAGATGATGGAGGCTGACTCTTCACTAGCACTGGCCGTGGAGCAGTTCCAGAGAGCTCAGTCAGAGTTTCAGACCTTGGCCGAGGTTACCGGACAGCTAGAGAGCTTACAGGCCCGGCTCTACTGATGTGTCTTTGTCCCTTTCTTTTTTTTTTTAGTCTGTACACCTGTAGCGTCTGGAGTCTCACTGTACTTGTACCTCATGTTGATTATATATATAAATGGAGAGTTTTTTTTTTGTTGCTTCTCGAGCTAGTTTCTGTGTCGTACTCTGGACTGTGTTTTAGACTGTTTTGTACTCTGTGTTGTACTCTGAGCTGTCTCGTACTCTGTTTCAGACTTGTTTTGGTGCCACAGGGGATTTTAAATATTTATTTGGGAATTTTGGCACATAGTGCAATGTAGACCCAAATGAATATTTAAAATGCCCCCTGTCTTTGAGGGCAGTTGTGAGCGTGACTTTGGCCACTAGCTGGGGCCAATGATCGTGGCTTCAAACTTTAGAAATTTTGGCTTTTTTTTTATGTCCTATGCTTCGTGCAACGGGCTTGGTGGAGGGTTTACAGGTTTTGGATTTGACTGATGGTACCAAATGCAGGTAGTATCTTGATCCTTAACCAATCGAGGAGACTTCAATCCGAATCACTTTGGTTCATCAGATTAGGTGAGCTATGATTTGATAGCTCTTTATCCTCTGTTTGCTGAAGTGAGAGTTCCTCTACTACGGCCGTTCTTGTGGCGTGTTGAGTAGACAGAATTGCCAGCGATCCGGCCATATTTGGGCGTGTTGGATCCGACCTCTTACACTCATTCAGGCTTCAGACTTGAGCTATGGGCAATGTGCTTCCCAACACTGAATCTACTGAAGTTGGTGGATTTAAAGTCATCCTTTACGGTTGCAGATTTGGAGTCTACGGACATTCGGTAGTTGTTCGTGACTCATCCTTCCCATTGGGACTTTGATTATCTGGTCAATTAGGAGAGTTTTGTGGACTACGACTACTGAAACTTGTAGAGTCAAATCAGCCTTCGTTCTTCCTATAGTCCTTACTGACGGGTTGACGAAGTGGGAGTTCCGCTACTACGGCCTTTCTTCTGGCGTGTTGAGTAGACGGAGTTGCCAGCGATCCGGCCATATTTGGGCGTGTTGGATCCGGCATTTTACACCCATTCGAACCTTAAGCTTCAGGTTGTTGGAAAACTTCAAGCTTTTTTGCCTCAATTTGTTGGAGCATGTAGTTACAAAAGTCTCTTTCTTGACTTTCGAAATCTTGGTACACTGGAGGAGAATGACGTCCCAAATTTTTAGGAAAATCACCTGCGTTCGTGCGTTAATAATGGAATTTGTCGTATCCCTATTCGAAGGAATATAAGGCTTGATGATTTGAATATTTATTTAGGGATCCCGGCGTGTAGCACGGTGTCGACCCAAACAAACACTTAAGTACCCCCCGTCTCGTAGGGAGGTTTTAAAATGGGATGAATTTGAAAATTTTGAGCTCTCTCTTTTTTTTTATCTTCATTTAGGGATCTCGGCACGTAGCACGATGTCGACCCAAATGAGTATTCAGATGTCTTTTATCTCGTAGGGGTATCCTTGAGGTGAAAGGAATTTAGACTTTGAGTATTTTAAATATTTATCCGGAGATTTCGGTACGCGGCGCGTTGTCGACCCGGATAAATATTTAAAATGCCCCCTATTTGGCGAGAAATTTATATATATATATATATATATATATATATATATATATATATATATTCTCTTTTTTTTTTTTTTTTTTTTTTTTTTTTTTTTTTTGGCGAACTTAATTGTTTAAGATTTTAAATATTTATTCGGGGATCTCGGCACGCGGTGCGATGTCGACCCGGATAAATGTTTAAAATGCCCCCTGCTTGGCAAGAAGATAAAAATTTTTGCAAACTTAAAAGTTTGAAATTTTAAATATTTTATTCGGGGATCTCGGCACGCGGCACGATGTCGACCCGGATAAATATTTAAAATGTCGCCTGTATAACAAAGATTTTTTTTTTTTTTTTTTTTTTTTTTTTTTTTTTTTTTTTTTGGCAAACTTAATTGTTTAAGATTTTAAATATTTATTCGGGGATCTCGGCACGCGGTGCGATGTCGACCCGGATAAATATTTAAAATGCCCCCTGCTTGGCAAGAAGATAAAGATTTTTGTAAACTTAAAAGTTTGAAATTTTAAATATTTTATTCGGGGATCTCGGCACGCGGCACGATGTCGACCCGGATAAATATTTAAAATGCCGCCTGTATAACAAAGTTTTTTTTTTTTTTTGTTTTTTTGTTTTTTTGTTTTTTTGTTTTTTTGTTTTTTTGTTTTTTTGTTTTTTTTTTTTTTTTTTTTTTTTTTTTTTTTTTTTTTTGGGCAAACTTAATTGTTTAAGATTTTAAATATTTATTCGGGGATCTCGGCACGCGGTGCGATGTCGACCCGGATAAATATTTAAAATGCCCCCTGCTTGGCAAGAAGATAAAAATTTTTGCAAACTTAAAAGTTTAAAATTTTAAATATTTTATTCGGGGATCTCGGCACGCGGCACGATGTCGACCCGGATAAATATTTAAAATGCCGCCTGTATAACAAAGTTTTTTTTTTTTTTTTTTTTTTTTTTTTTTTTTTTTTTTTTTGAAATGCATTCTTGTATTACAAGAGAATTTAAAAGATAAGTCATACACATATTGATGAGTGCATTTGAAGTATAGAATACTCTAAACACCTCATTATCCCTATACATGATATTTCTTCAAGTACCGGCCATTGATCGGTGGCATAGGTCTCTGGCCCTCTAGATCGATCAACTGATAGGCTCCTCCTTGATACACTTTCTCGATAACAAAGGGGCCTTCCCAATTGGATACAAATTTACCACCAATTTTTCGGTGAGGGATGATTGGCCTTCTCAGCACCAGGACCAATTCTCCTTCTTGAAATGATCGATAACGCACCATTCGATCAAACGATTTCGTCATCCTTGCTCGATAAATCTCTAGATTTTGCTGAGCTTGCAACCTGATTTCATCAAGTGCATCAAGCTCTTCCATCCTTAAACGAGCATTTTGATCCTGAGTTAGATCGTGCTGAATAGCTACTCGAAGCGACGGCAGTTCAATTTCTAGTGGCAATACTGCTTCAACTCCGAATACTAATGAATAGGGAGTGGCTTTGGTTGGCGTCTTATAGGTCGTACGGTATGCCCATAGCGCTTCTGCCATCTTCGTGTGCCACTCCTTCTTATTTTTGGTGAGGATCTTCTTTAACAACTTCACCAGCGTCTTGTTGAATGCCTCTGCCAAACCATTGGCTCTTGGATTATATATGGAAGAATATCGCCAATCAATCTTGTGCCGCTCGACAAACTTATATATTTTAGCGCTCTTGAATGCTGTGCCATTATCTGATATCACGCGGCGCGGTATGCCAAATCTGTAGACGATGTTGTGGGTGAAGAAGTTGATTACGTGCTCAGATGTGACTTCTTTGAACGGAGCTGCTTCTGCCCATTTGGAGAAATAATCTGTAGCCGCCAATATAAAGCGATGTCCGGCCGACGATGGTGGATCTATCGGTCCGATTATATCAGTGCCCCAACATTCGAATGGCCAGGATGCTATCGTTGGGTGTAGAGGATTTGGCGGTTGATGAATAACATCACCGTGAATTTGACACTCGTGACACCTCTTAGCATAATTAATGCAATCTGTCACCATTGTTGGCCAATAATAACCCATTCTTTTGATTTTAGCAGCCATCTTGGGACCTGACTGATGTGCTCCGCAGAGTCCTCCATGAACTTCTGCTACCACTTTATCAGCTTCCCTGGTCCCTAGGCATCGTAGCCACATTTGGTCAAAAGCTCGTCGATACAACGTGTCATTGACAAACGCGTATCGTAATGCTCTTTTTCTAATTTGTGCAGCCAGAGATTTATCTGTTGGGAGTCTGCTTTCTTTGAAGTAGTCAACGAATGGTTGCCTCCAATCATCTTCGACTTCAACATCTAAGCAATACCACCATGATTCTGAAGCTAGACTGGCCTTACGCCTTCTCTTAGGAGCTTGATTTTCTTCATGTCGATATTCAAGATCAACTGGTTGGGGATGTCGGGGATCAACCGAGGTTATGTCCTGTTGGCCTGAATCTAGTACTCCCTCTGCCCGTGGGAATTGTAAGATTGCTGGCTCCAAGACCCGACGATTTTCAACCGCAATAAATATAGGTGGCTTCTTATCTTCACTTGCAAGCTCCTTGGCTAATTTAGCTAGACAATCTGCCTTTGCATTCTGTCCTCGAGGGATTCGAGCTATCTTAACGTTTGGCACTTGCTTAAGGAGCTCGAGAGCTCGTCGGTGATAGTGGGCTAACTCAAGTTTACAAATCTTGTAAATGCCCAGAACTTGATTTATTACAAGTTGAGAATCACCGAAAATTTGAAGATTTGTAATTTGGACACCAATCGCAATTTCCAATCCTGCTATCAAAGCTTCATATTCAGCTTCATTATTGGTCCGAGGTTCAGTTAGACTGAACGAGAATCTCATTATGCCTCCCTCGGGTTCTATGAAAATGAGACCGATGCCAGCTTGAGCCTTTGCAATATTTGGGGGTCTGGGAGATTTGATTGACGATGCTCCATCAAAATACATCTCCCAAAATTGTAATTTCTGCTCTTCATCAACTTGCATGATCTGTTCATCAGGCAAATCATCATTGAGCGGAGAATCTGCTGGAATCGGATGTGCGGCGAGAAAATCTGCCAAAGCTTGTCCCTTTACAGCCTTCTGTGGCATGTACACTATGTCAAATTGCAATAATAGCACTGCCCACCTTGCTAAACGACCTGCCAACGCTGGTCTTGTCATTAAGAACTTCAGCGGATCGATCTTTGATATCAAGGTAATTTTGTGGGAAAGCATATAGTGGCGAAGTTTCTGAATTGCAAAAATCAGCGCCAGACAATGCTTTTCAATCGGAGAATAACGTATTTCCGCCCCAATCAGTCTCCGACTGATATAATAAAGTGCATTCTCCTTGCCTTCTTCATTATGCTGGGCCAATAATGCTCCGAGGGACTCTTCTAGTGCAGCCGTATACAGTATAAGAGGCTTCCCCGGAATTGGCGCTGCGAGAATGGGTGGATTTAATAGATATCTTTTGATGCTATCAAACGCCTCCTGGCATTCTTCATCCCACTTGAAGCGAACGTCCTTCTTCATCAGCTTTGAAAATGGTTGGCACCTACCCGACAGATTCGATATGAATCGTCGAATGAAAGCCAGTTGCCCTTGCAAGGAGCGGAGTTGACGGAGGCTTCTAGGCGGTGGCATCTCTATAATTGCCTTGATTTTATTGGGATCAACTTCTATGCCTCGATGGCGAACGACATACCCGAGAAATTTTCCTGAGGAGACCCCGAAAGCACATTTGAGAGGATTCATCTTCAGATCAAACTTTCTGATTCTTTCAAATACAACCCTCAGGTCATTCAAGTGATCCCTTCGATCTATGCTCTTGACAACCAGGTCATCTACATAGCATTCGACCTTCTGATGTATTAATTCATCAAAGATATGGGTCATCGCCCGTTGGTAAGTGGCACCAGCGTTCTTCAGGCCGAAGGGCATGACTGTATAGCAGAAAATACCGATAGGCGTTCTGAATGATGTATGCTTTTCATCTTCGGGCGCCATCTTGATCTGATTGTATCCTGATGACCCATCCATAAAAGAGAACATGTCATAGTGTGATGTGGTGTCAACTAGAAGTTCTGACACGGGGAGTGGAAAATCGTCTTTTGGACACGCCTTGTTAAGGTCCCGGAAATCAATACAGATACGGATCTGTCCATTCTTCTTCTTTACGGGGACAATATTGGCGATCCAGTCGGCATATTTTTCTTCTCGAATGAAGCCTGCTTCTATGAGCTTTTTTGTTTCTGCAATTACCTGCTCTTCAATCTCCAATCTCATTCTTCTTGGAGCCTGTTTGATTGGTGCCGCATCTGGTTTGATCGCCAGTCTGTGAACTGCTACATCAGAGGATAAGCCAGGCATTTCAGCATATGTCCAGGCAAAGCAGTCCCTGAATTCACAGAGAAGTTCTTTTATTTCTTCCACTTGGTCTTCTGGTAGAAGGGAACTAATGAAGGTTGGGCGAGGGTCCTCCTCGGTTCCCAAGTTGACTTCTTTTAGCTCGTCCATAGTGGCTGCCTGTCCACCATCTTCAAGCTCTTCAGGTGCAGGCTCGGCTTCTACAGGCTGCTCATCATAGTCATCAACTTCATAAACTTCCCTCTCAGAATCATCATTGGGTTCAACTTTCCTGCAAGTGATGACTTGACACGTCTCTCTTTGAGGGTGCTTATGTACGACGAATCCGAGGCCCCTCCTTGCGAGAATATCCTTCCTTCGCATCGCATGGGGATTTCTTCGATACCAGAGCTTTAAACAGGTACGGAGTTGTTGTACGGGAGTGCGAATTCTGGCCTGTTTTCGCAACATCCTTCGGATATTTTTAGTGTTAAATCTGGGCATTCTCGTGACTACTAATTCCCGACGCTCGATGGGCCTGTAGAGCCAGTCTCGACTCCCTTCCTCCTCACGCTCTCCAGATTTATAAAATAGGGTTCCCGGCCCATCTCTTTTTCTTAGAGGAGGTACATAAAATGTTACAAGTTCCTCAACATTATGTACCTCTCGGGAAACGATTTCTTTGAAGTGTTGTGGGGGAATTCGTGTGACAACACATTCATTATCTGAGATCGTCAGATTATCTATTCTTCTTGAGAGTACACGTACATTATTCATGTAGGTAGACTCATAGTCGTAGTCATCATCTGAGTACTTTATCTTCTTCCTCCCCCTAGCCATTGATTGGCGTATTTCCTGGGATTTAGACGGGGCGGCCTCATCCTCGTCTGTGTCACTCCCTAGGTGAGGCACATATTTTCTTGATTTAGGAGCGATCGTTGCTTTAGGGAGAGTTGGCGTCGTCTTCTTTCTCCCCGCTTGCTTCTTTTCATCTTCTTGCTTGGATCGCCTTGCATTCTTCAGGTTGGCTGCCTTAGTCTCGAGAGAACTCGACGGCTTTGGCTCCTTAGGGATGAAGTATCTGGCATCTTCATAGATTTTTACCTCGTGGACTGCAAAGGGCTGGATATCACCAGAGATTCTGAACTCCTCTCCATCCCTAATATATTTCATACACTGATGTAGTGTTGAAGGGACCATGCCGTAATCGTGCAACCACGGGCGACCTAGAAGCGCCCTAAATGAGGTGTCCGCGTCAATCACATGAAATTTTGCCTCGGTATGAAGTTCCCCAAATGTTAGGGAGAGCATGAATGATCCTAGGGTCTTTTGCCCTTTCTCATTGAAACCATGCACCATCAATTTATCTGGCCCGAGATGCTGCACATCAAGACATAATGATCTTAGCGCCTTCAAGCTCATAAGATTGATAGAAGACCCGGGATCAATCAGAATCCGGCTGATTATCATTCCGTCACTCTCTGCAGTAACATACAGAGGGCGGTTGTGGTCTGCCGTTCCAAGCATCATATCATCCTCAGCAAAAGTGATGATTGGCTCATTTCGAGCTCGTAAGACTTCTGTCAAATTACGTTCGGCAAAATAAGCCTCATATCTTTCGGGGTCCTTGAGAGCCTGGATCAAGGTCTCCCGCAGGTCTTTAGACATCACAAGAGCATCATATATACTGAGTTGTGCTGGGATTTTTCTCAGATGAGATAGGATATTATAATCTATCCCTTTGTTTGAGGCATCTTTCTTTTTCGTATCCTTGGGGATAATATCTTCATTTATAATTATCTCTTTCCCTTTGTCATTAGTAGGGATCCCTTTCTTGGGCGGAGATGGTAGCATTTTACCACTTCTCAGCTGCACCTGGGCGATCTCCTCTTGCTCAGACTCATTTGATAGTGCATTTCCCTCAGAGTCAGCCATTATCGTGTCTGGAGATTTATCCGTTGATTCAGAATCACTGCCCAAGTTCACTTGCTCCATCTGCGAAGCGATATCAGGTTCAGATCCATCTTCTTCTGGAAAATACAAATCTTCCTCTGAACTGTGATCCATTGGCGATACCATCAAACATGATTCAGAGGGTGTTTCTTTTTCCTTATTGATTGCAGCCAATGGTGTCATTGAAATGACCCGACAAGTTTCCACGGGGAGTGGCTCTTCGTCAGCCTCTTTTGCCTCCTCAACTCTAAGTTCCGCCATAAAATCAGCAAGCTTAATGGGGCGCCTCGTAGTTTGATAGTATTCATCCAAACCATCGATAACCCTTTGGGTCGCTGTCTTTTTCTCCTTGGGCTTCTTCAGCTTGGCCTTCTTCTTAGAGGATTTTACTTTCTCAGACTTTGAAGTGCCAGCTTGGTTGAGAAACTGTTTAGAGGTGGAAGCTCGTACCGCAGGCAGTGCCTTGGGATCTATCACCGGCTCTGTAGAAGATTTCCACTTTACACCTGAAACCCCCTCCAGTTGTTTCAACATTTTCACCGTCTTCTTAGAGACCGCAGTCTTCCACTGTTCTCCTCGAGCTGGCTTCTTCTCATTTTTCTTTTCTTCAACTGGGGGTACGGGAGAAGTCGTAATTATCCGAGTTGATTCCTTTTTGGGATGGGATAACACATTGTCTGACAATGTGAGCTCTCCCCTCCGGTATTTTCTTTCGAGCCAATCCTTAAAGATATAGCAATCTTCAATGGGATGGCCGAGTACTCGGTGGTATGGGCAGTAATTTGGATCGTCAGTTTCTTTCGATTCTTCTGGCCTTTTGCACTCCGGCAGTTCTAGGCCTGCTTTTACCGCCTGTCGAAATAACTTGGCGACACTCTCCCTTTTGAATGAATATTCTTTGTTCATCTTATCTTTGAGGGATATGAACGTTCTATCACCAGTTCCCGTTGCTTGCCTTGGGCGATCCCCTCCGCCCTGAAATGTTCGTGGCCTATCATTTCCTCCGAGTACCAGCTTCGGCTGAGGGTTAGGATTGTAGACTTGCTTCTGCTTTTCTTCATACTGCATCGGCTGCTTGCCTTTGTCTACATTATATACCACCTGCTTTCCCCTATTTGGCCTGAGAGAGGATGTAGAGTAGATTTCACTCTTCTTAGCATCTGGGGCCTTAGCCTTTTTGAGCTTGTCGAAGTTGCCTTCTGATCTTGACAAATTTAACTTCTCAAATTTGGCCACCCTATCCAGGAGATCCTGAAATGTGGTAATTGTAGCCATGCACAAAAATGGTTGCATCTTATCATCGATGTTCCCCATTAACAATTGCACGGCGTGTTCTTCTTCAAGTTGCTGTTCACATTTCATGCTCATGTTGCGCCAGCGAGTGATATATTTTGACACTGATTCCTCCTTCTTTCGTTTATCTAAGGCGAGGTCAGCGATCGTGATTTTCTCAGTTGCACTAGCAAACCTTTTCACGAACATCGATTCTAACTCTGCGAATGTCTTCACAGAGTCATTTGGTAGTTCAGCATACCACTCGAAAGCAGTTGCTGTTAAACTGGTAACGAACTGTCTGAAGAGTAAGGCATCATTTCCCCCTGTATTCCCACAGGTGGCCTTAAATTGTGCCAAGTGTTGCCTAGGGTTGTTAGTACCGTTGAAGGTATGAAACTTTGGCACTGAATACCCTTTTGGGTATGGCACTTGGTCGCATTCTGCCGGATATGGACGACCTTTACCCACCAATTTTTCGGCCTGATCAATAGCTATAATGGCTTTAATCTTCTGTGTGATCAGTCCTTCGAGCTGTGCAGCTGTCACAGGCTCGGAGGTGCTGGCAACATTCTGCGGAGTGGGCTGGCGGACAGTATTGCGAGCTTCATTGCCATTTTCAGGAACACCTCGTATTCCTGAGCCTTGAGGCAGTTGGAGATTTGGAGGATCGATAGGGGGATCAGGTATGGGACCGACGGCTGCAGTTCTCTGCATCATTTGCATCATCACTGCCATCTGGGCCATCATTCCAGTCATTTTCTCATTCAACTGGGAGATCTCCTTATCTTTAGCTTTCATTTGTTCCCCCATTTGCTGTAGTACATCGGTAAGAGCAACATCATCGGTCGCGAAAGGATTTTCTTCCTCTTCTTCATCTTCCTCGACTCTTTCTTCATCAGGGGGATCGCCTCCATCGAAAGTAGGCTCAACCTCACGTTGACGCCGTTGTGTTCGCCTGGGTTGGGGCTGTCGATTATGATCGCCTTCACCTTCTTCATGGTAGACTTCCTCAATGGCACGAGTATGTCTTGCCATATAGACGACTTCTATATTTATGGAATCATTCATTTCTTCCATTCCTTCTTCCATAAATTCAAAATCTTCATCCCCTTCCATGTATTCATCATCTTCTATGTTTTCTATATTTTCTTCTACCTCTTTATTTTCCTCCCCTTCTATGCTTTCTTCTACTTTTTCTTCTAATACTCGAATCTCTGAGCGACGGCGCCATTGGATCTTTGGCTCCTGATTCGGTAAGGAGATTTCTTCGATCCGTGGGCTACGATCGAAATTAGATTCTTCTCTTGGAGGAGATGGCAGGCGACGGGATCCCCCGGAGGATTCTCCAAGGTGTCGACCGTCAAGAGGGGTGTCATCGTGGGTCTTCTTTGGAACCCACTTTTGACGTTGTTCATTATTGGGGGCGGATCTCCGGGAAGCTGTACCGGATGTCACACCCAGATTTATTTCTCTTTTTCTTCTTTCCTCATTTTCTTCTCTGTGAGGCCTTGGCCTCCAGACTTGCTTTCCTTTTTGTTGGGACCTTTCGGCGGCGGATCCCCAAACCCAAGGTCCAGGTGTCACACCCCGATGCTCACCGGATGGGATTTCTTGTTGCCTTCTTCTTCTTTCAGCTGTCAAATCAGACGATATCCTTTCCCTCGGAGGGGTCCTTCTAGCCTCAATCATAAGTGGCCTCTGAAATTTCTTTTTCTTTAGACCTTTCTCCTTCACGGTCTTCAGTACCCTGTACACTCGGGATGACAGGGTTTCAGGCTCATATCTCCTTGGAGGGGCTGGGACTTCGGGTTGTCGGTCCCAAAAAGACTTCTTCAGCTCCCCAGTAGAGCTGTTTCTTTTGACCCATCTTAGGTCAGTAAACTTGTTCCGGATAGGAACATTGGCTTCAGGCTCTCTGGCCGGTAGATTAGATGAGTGGACTGGCAACGGTTGTTGCTGAGCCCGTAGCTCAGCGTTCTTTTTCCTTCGTTGCCTTCTCGTAAGCCTTCCTCCAGATGAGGAGGCCTCAGCTTCATTCTTTCTGGGTGTAGGTAACCCACTTGGCAGAGATGTGGTATTCACAGTTACCACAGGAATCCTTCCACCAGTCACAACTCTTTTGGCAGTCGGAGCCTCAGGCTGTGAAAGTCTTTCGAACACAGATGTTCTCTTGCGAGAATTTTCAGCGGCGGGTCGTTGTGCTGGCAGATACACACGACGAGTAGAAGCTTCAATGGTTGGTCGCTGCACTGGCAGACGTGCATGACGGGCAGGGGCTCCGGTAGGTTGGAGTCGCCTTGCGTCGTTAGCAGGAATGGCAGCAGTCCTTGCAACGACTGCAGGGAAGTTAACGCTACCGAACTGGATGGTCGCTCCAGTATTTCCGGTAGTGATCATAGCATTTGCTAGTTGGATGCTAGCGCCGCGTCCCAGTTGGACGGTGAATGAAGTGTTCTGTAGATCCATCTGCACAAATGAAAGGTAAGGGTTAGTAATCAGAATCTGATACATCACCCCACACTTTCAAAATGCAGAGACTTGCACAGAATAAAATACAAAAGTAGATAATCATTAGCAGGCAATTAAAATCATATAAATTTAAAAAAACCTCTGCTAAATATGCTATCACAATGAATGCATGATGAATGTAATGATCATTTTTAGAATATTTAATATTTAAATTCAATGAACGATCATCTTAGAGAATTTAAAATTTTAACACGTATTGAGTAACTGCTACTATAACACTAAGACGACTAGCCAAAGATGGAAAGAGAAACCATTCCCCAGCGGAGTCGCCAGAAATCTGTGGGCTCCGAAAATTCGGCCCCGGCCTCCACCCGCACTTTTTTTGTTTTTCGAGGGGGGAGTTTTAACGATTTAAGTTCCGAGGTAAATTTTGGAAGGCAGATGAGATAGTAGATAAGACACTACCCAGAGATTTCGCCCTCATTTTGCGAGGACTTTATGATCTGAGTTCTGGTTTCCTATAGGCGCAAGCCCCTATAGTTAATTACCCCTCCCGATAACGAGAGAGAACTTTCGATTAAGGCTAGTCGTCAATCAGATACGTAGAGATACGGATACGTAGTATCTGGCACATAGTAGCAGCAATAGATATTTGAAACATTGAAAGTGTTGGAGAATTTGACATTTAAAATAGAAATTTCATCATCTTGCACTTAAAGCGGATGGTGGGGGAATGGATGATAGACCCGATCAAGATCCCATGGTTCCGTCGTCCCGGGCCATCATGGTCCCTGGTCTATTTAGTCAGAGGAGGTAGTCGACCCAACCTGACAGAAGGATCCTTGTCGGCAGCCATGGGTTGCTTCGTCCAAGGGTACCTTATAGACCTGGGGTGAATATTTGTCTAAGGGGACAAATTTGAATCCACCTTAGCTAACAGAGGGCTTTATGCCCTATCGATCATATCCTATTGATTCATATCTCAAGGATTTGATGCCATTGGGGAGCATACGGGCTCTGGCCATAACCATAATATAATGGTGCCATTTGGCGGCGACCACCTGGTTCAGAGGGCCCCGAGTCATAACCGTTTATCCTGCAGTGCCATTTGGCGGCGAAACTGCCGGTTAGAGGACTCGTACCACGTCCTTGCTGGCAGGAGATTGTTTGAGAATGGATCCTAGTGATATTTTCGACCAGGCATTGGCTCTTTGTGAGCTACAGTTATTTTCATATTTGTCCACCTCGGCAAACTGTTGCGGGGGATGGATGGATTTTGCTTTAAGCGATTTGATAGTTGGATTTCAATTTTAAACATCGAGATTTTGGAATAATTTTATGATTTTTAGATTTTGTGGGTGTTTGAAAAATGTTTGAGAATGTAGGAGATATTTTGAGTGTTCGGAAACCCCTCCGGTTGAGATCTGCATCCAACACGGCCATCATCGGGGTGTTTGGGGTCATTTTTATTTTGTTGATTGGACCCTATCGACTCTATCTACTGGTCGATAGAGGATCGGGTTTCATAGGCTTTGAGCCTTTGTTAGTGAATTCTCTTGATTATAAGCCTTGAAGGCCTAATATGAACTATAAAATAAATATTCCGGTCGATCTCGCGACCGCATATTTATTTAATGGTTCGAGCCGTGTCAACCCCTTTCTACCCGTACAGGAGGATCGGGCTCGAACTAGAATTCACTTGTTGACCCGCGCAGCATCCCTAGACGTCACGTGTGTACCAATAACACGCTCGCCGGAGCCCATGCGGGTTCATGATTATATTTTCCCCTTTTTAATGTACCTATGTGTATACAAATTAAAGTGCACACGTGTGGGGGTATTCTTGGAATATTTGTACACGCCTTCTGTCCGCTTGTATGAAAGTTGCGGATCCGGTGGCGTGGCGCTATATGATCTCCCCTACTGCTGCTTGTAGGTAGGTAGATGTATTGATTCCTAGATTGAAATTGACTTCAGGATACTGCATTTACTGAAGACTTTCTGCATCTACCCACAGATGGCATATAGTGCTCACATTTGTATTCGTAGGAGACTTGTATGTATTGCAGATCTTCATTACAACTCATAAGACCTTGTACTGCTGTATATTTGCAATGAATTGACATCGGTCGTAAGGAGACTTTTAGATTTATAGCATGTCCACTATTGTTATTCATGAAAACACCAGTGCAATCATTTGTCGATTGAGGACTGCCACCTTTGCCACAAATATTATGCATTTATTTGTGGATAGTGTGTTGTACACATGAGGAACTTTTGTAGTAGCTCGTAGGAGCTTGCATCCACAGCCTATTCTTCACCTTCGCTTATGGGAGGGCAATATGTTTGTTTGAATGATAGATACATGTATCATAATCCCTCATTGTTATCTCCATGCGATTTGCAACATTTGTCCATCTTTAATTATGATCAGACTATACATGCCCATATTGATCATTGCTTGGAGATGAGTTTAATCCAAAGCTATGAATCTATTATCATGCTATAAAGAATTCATATCATGGCTTTGTGATCAAGCCATACTCACAATCTTTTGTTATTTAGAGATCAAATTATACTTGCAAAATAAATTGCAATATGCATGAAATATTCACCACTCAACCAAAGTGATGATTTCTTAAATTTCATTGGAGGCTTGATGTTATTAATTGCAAAACACTTCATCACTTAATCATTGTTTACATGCTTAACATTATCTTCTTGCCAAGTTGAGCTATGTTTCATGTCATCCAATTGGGTCCAAGCTTATGTTAAATTCAATGTCACTACCCGCCTGTTCATTTGAGTTTGGCTCAAATCATGATTCACTTGAGTCAAATGAAGTTCAAGTTTGAGTTATGTGATTTAGGTTCAATCCATGTTTGCTTAGCTAAATTCAAATTTCAATTAATCATTTAAAATTTATGTCATCTTTGCATTTCACTTAGATTCAAGTCCAATTATAAGTCCTCTGTTGTTCAAAATTTATCCAGTTTGAGTTCATGTCTTGTTGTCCAACTCAAGTTTGAATATTCATAAGTCCACTATGGTCCGAAGTTGATTCAAGTTTAATCTCAATTCAATTTCATTTTACTTGGGTTCAATTCTTTGTTAAGTCACTTAGATTTTGTTCAAGTCCAAACTCAAGTTCAAGTCCTTGTCTTCAGTCAAAATTTCGGCAGCCTCCCGGCGTCTCCCCCGTTTAGGGGAAATTTTGGGAAACTGGGCCTTTCCCACCACGCTTAAGAAAGCGTGTATGGTAGGTGTCCTCTTTCGAGGACACCGCGGCCGTGTAACGTCTTCCATTCCCCACCACGCTTAAGAAAGCGTGTATGGGTCTTCAAACATGCCTGTTACAAGAGAAAAGCAGTTGTTTCCCCGCGAGCGGGTACTTAAGATCGTCCCCACCACGCTAAGAAAAGCGTGTATAGGGCCTACCCGCCTCGTCGTAGGTGTCGCACCGGGTTCCCTTCCCACCACGCTTAAGAAAGCGTGTATAGGCGGTTTGCCGGCTCGACACGAACGCCGAGAACGAGATTTTTAGGTGATTACCCGCCTCGTTGTAGGCGCCGCACCGGGGTCCCATCCCACCACGCTTATGAAAGCGTGTATGGGCGGTTTTCCGGTCCGCCGCAAACAACGAAACAAGTTCTCAAAATTTACAAAATTCTTTTCTTTTTCTTTTTCTTTTCTTTCTTTTTCTCTTTTCTTTTTTTTTTCTCTTTTCTTTTTTTTTCTCTTTTCTTTTTTTTCTTCTTTTTTTTTTTGAGACTTTTTTTTTTTTTTTTTTTTTTACTTCTTTTTTTTTTGAATGGGCTCTATATATAAATATATTTTTAAAAAAAAAAAAAAAAAAAAAAAAGTTATATATATATATATTTTTGAAAGAGCTCTTTGTTTATATATATATATTTTTGAAAGAGCTATATATACATATACATATATGTAGAGCTCTACATTTTTTTTTATAAAATAGTATATATACAAATATACCGGAAATAATATGTGTATTTATATACAATATATATATAACAGACAATATATAACTAATATAAATATTGTTACCAAAACAGAAATACTTATTAATAGCAACTAAAAAAAATAAGATAAAATGGAATATATGTAACTAAAAAAAAATCAACTACACTAAATGCATGCTGATGAGAAATAAAGGCTCATGGAGTGAAAGACTCTTTTTTTTTTACTATATCTTAATTTCTCTTAACTAGAGAAATCCAATTCTAATTGGACACAAGGCTCAAAGCTTGCTAAAAAAAAACTCACAGGGAAGTTAGTTCAAATTGGGATTAATTTGTCGAGCTTTAAGTTAAAACAAATGAGCCAACGTGACTTGATATAAGATGACAATAATGCAAACGTCAACCTATATCACTACTTTAATCAAACCACATGACCACTAATAAAAGTAAGGAGTCTTACTACACTTTTTTTTTACCAAACGAGTCCACCTGGACAACATTTTTTTATGTTAAAGGAAGTAGGTGAAGTGGAATTATTTAGGTGAGGGAATATAAAGTGCTTGAAAGCTGCTGTAAGCTTTCTTTTATTATATATTTAAAAAAAAGGAAAATTGTAGTCTTTCATATGGAGCATTGGTAGGGGTAGAGGTTGAGTGGAGTTTGGACGTATTCATCTCACATGAAAGATAAAAAAAAAAAGCAAAAGCTGATTACTCCCTCATGGAATAAAGGCAGGCGCTATCTGGCAAAAGAGTTGAAATGATTTTTTTTTTTTTTTACCTTATCAAGTACGGATTGGCAAAAAAGAATTCTTTTGGAGTACTCGGCTCCTATAACTGGGTTGGCCGCAGCAGAAAACCACAGATATGCTGGAGTGTTTGATTACAGAAACTAGATTGGAGCTCTGAAGCAAGTGCGTAAAGAACAGACAAAGGCTAGAGTAAGATAAGCCTGCAAGGAGGAGGCGGTCCTAAAGTTATTTTGTGTGAGGTTTGGGAAGGAAGGTCGGTGCAAGTTTGCTGTCCACGAGCTAAAGGATCAATAGAAGCTACTTGCAAGATTTTGTGTGGGCTCAATCAGGACTTGGAGACTGGACGGATCGGAGAAGGGAGGTGACTGGGAGAAATCAAAAAAAAAAACTTCCGAAGCTCTGGCTTCGTGCGTGTGGAGGAGACAGACTTTGAACAGTTGAGGCTTTTGGGGTGTTTTTTTTTTTGGCGTGGGAGAATCCAAGAGCCCCTAGCTCAGTTCAAATCTCCTCTTTTTAACAACGAAACCGCATTGCTCGAGGCTAAGGAAACGTCCGAGGCAGAGATTTGAGAAGACGACTTGCAGCGGGATTTCGGGACTGTTTCTACGGCATACCAGGTAATACATTTAATTTGATTGGATTTCCTCTGATTTTTTTATCTTTTTGGTTAGATTGAGATGTAATACTAATGATGGCTTTCCACAATTAGAATTAACATTAAATGAGCATGGCAGCAATTCTTCAATCAGTCCAAAGTCATCTCGGTTTTGCGCGGTTTCTTGATTTGCGTGTCAACTGCTCCGTTTGACGTGTATTTTGTCTCGTTTAACGTGCCAATTTTGCCGAATATCAGAATTAGACAAATTGATAGTGCATTTAGTATATTGCTGACGTTCCGGTCACAATGACATAGTCCGTTTCGTGATCAGACGTCATTTGAGCGATGACGAGGCTAATTTTTCTCGACATACGCGCTATTGCATTAGAACCCTCGTCGGTCACGGCATAATTTTAGTTTGGACAAATTGACAGTCAATTTAGAGTATTGACAGTGTTCCGGACACGGTGGCGAAGTCCGTTTGTCGATCAGAGATCATTTGGTCGACGCCGAGGGCTAAATTCCTTAGCCTGCGCGTCCTTATTTTGTGATTTGTGCTTTTGCCTCGCAAGTCTTGCCAACATTCTCGTACTTCATTTAATTCAATCAAATTAAAAGTCATTCTTAAGTATTTGGGATGTTCCGGACGCAGTGGCGAAGTCCTTTCATCGATCGGAGATCATTAGGTCGACGACGAGGCTGATTTTCTGGAACCGCGCGCTGCTGCATTTGAATTACTCTGGTTGCGCCATCAATCCGAATTCTTTGAATTGAATAACAAAAAATGCAGTTTATAAAGGTTGAAAGCATTCCAGACGTGGTGGCGAAGTCCGTTTGTCGATCGGAGATCGTTTGGTCGACGGCGAGGCCAATTTTCCTTGAAATGCGTGGTATCTTGTCGCATTAGGATCGCTTTGATTTGCGTGCCACCACCCCGATTGATCCAAATTAATTAAATAAAGTGTAGATCATTGATATTGACGATGTTCTGGATGCAACCACGTAATCCGTTTGTCAATCGGAGATCGTTTGGTCGACGACGAGGCCAATTCTCCTTGAAATGCGCGTTATCTTATCGCATTAGGATCGCTTTGATTTGCGTGCCGCCACCCCGATTGATCCAAATTAATTAAATAAAATGTAGATCTTTGATGTTGACGATGTTTCGGATGCAACCACGTAATCCGTTCGTCGATCGGAGATCATTTGGTCAACGACGAGGACAATTCTCCTTGAAATACGCGTTATCTTATCGCATTAGGATCGCTTTGATTTGCGTGCCGCCACCCCGATTGATCCAAATTAATTAAATAAAATGTAGATCTTTGATGTTGACGATGTTCCGGATACAACCACGTAATCCGTTCGTCAATCCGACGTCATTTGATGGGCCTCGCGCTGCTTAGTTCGTTATTTTTGTCGCAAATAGATTACTTTCTTGAACTGTCCTCCAATGCCTTTCATTCAGGTTGTCCTTTAGAATGCCACCAATGATTTTAGCTGTCAATGGAGATCCTAAAAGCCTTCTTAACTATTTCTCCAACAATCATCAAAGTTGATGGAAACACAGACCCATATTTTAAGATCAAATTCCTCTGTCATTTCATCTTCATAGTCATGTAGCAAGGGAGTTGTCTTTCCCATACCATCATGCCCCCACTATAGATAAAAGAGAAATGTTTATGTGCAAATCAATTCCATCAATAAAAACTTGGAGTCCCTCATTTGATTGTTTTCTCAACCACTGCATAGTAAAATCAAGGTGCGCTCCCCCTTCGAGCTAAATCGTCTTTATCAAATTTGTGATTTTTGGGGTAGTTATAGGGGTCAACAAAGACTTCAGTGGCTTTACACATCAATGAGTTTAGAAGGTCATATGAGATGACATAAGAAGAAATTAGCTCATAGTGGTGCTCTTTCTCATCCATCATATGCTGAAGCATGAAAATATTTTGATCGAACATATGCTTCATTTGCTGCTAAGCCACATAATATAAGATTCGGATTATGTGCTGATAGTTTTACTCCATATAGTTAGGTAGCTTCATCATATTCTTGTTGGCCAGTTATACTAACACCATACAACCTTCCACCAAAGATGTGTATGACTACCCTATACATGTTCTTAACACTTATAATATATGGACCACATAATCTAAAAGTAAAAATTAATATTTTTTACAACCATTAATTAATGATCTTAAGTTCTTATGGTAAGAAGGTATCGTCATATACAACATCTCAATAAAATAGAATTTTCTCCTTAGAGCTGTATTGCTTTGGACCATTAGTGATTTTTCAGGTTCTAGTATGTTATTGGGTTGGAGCACAGCAGAAAAATTAGCTTGTATTTACTGCATGAAGAATACTAAATCTTTCATACTAATATGTGGAGGAAAAAAATACTTGGTTTGATTGTCATCGTGTGTTCCTACCTTCTGATCATCCGTTTAGGAGAAATAATGATGCATTCATTAGAAACATAGTTGAGAGGTCACCTCCTCCATCTATATTAAGTGGTTATATATACTACAGAGACTTTCTGGTATTTCATCAATTATTAATTTTCCAATATTACCAGAGTATAAATTTTTTGGATATGGTGTTTAACATAATTAGATTAAAAAAGTATTTTCGCGACATTACTATATATGAGTATAAATTTGATAAGGCATAATCTGGATGTTATACACATTGAGAAGAACTTTCTAGACAATATTTTTAATACAATCATGGATGTTAAATGCAAGAGTAAAGATGATTTAAAAGATAGAATAGATATTAAATAGTACTACCGGTGAAGAAATCTAGAGTTAGTAATAACCAACGATGGCAAATTAATGAATCTCAAAGCACCTTACTCATTCAAGTTAAAATAAACAAGATTAATATGCCAGTAGTTTTAAGGTTTAAAAATGACTAATGGCTATGGATCAAACTTAAGCCAATGTGTAGACCTTAAATCTATGAGATTATTTAGACTAAAAGGTCATAATTGTCACATAATTATAGATGTACCCTTCCAATTATAGTATATATGTTACCTGATTACATATCGAATCCGTTGATAGAGCTTAGCCTATTCTTCAAAGACCTATGTTCATCTAAACTAAGCGAAGAAGCTTTATGGAGGAGCGAGGAGAACATACCAATCATCCTATGCAAGCTAGAAAAAAAAAATTTCCTTGAATTCTTTGATTTTATTAAGCATCTTCCTATTTATCTATCTTATGAGGCTAGAGTTGGCGGACTTATGCAATATCGTTGGATATATCCTTTCGAGAAGTAATACATGTATTTAATATGTTGTCTTAAATATTTCTAATTGTAACTGATAATTCTAATTGTCTAGCAGATATTTGAACAAGTTGTAAAAATATGTTAAGAATAAAATATGACCAGAAAGATCTATATGTGAAGCATATTTGGCTCAAGAAATTACCTACTTCTACTCCTACTACTTTGAACCCATGTGAGAAGTACAAGAAAAAAGATTAGTCATAACATGGATTTCACTATCGAAGAACAATCATAATCTATACTATCAGTCTTTAGAAGTCATAGACAACCAATGACAAATGTATTATAATATTCTTCAACGATCTAGAAATACAAATAACAACTTTACATGTGTTAGTGAACTACCAGGAAGTCCAACCTATCTTAGAGTAAGTGTTTCCATAATGTGTATAAGAAATCATATTAATTTTTAATTCTCAAGTGTGAATTAGATGATTTGTCATCAAGTATTTCATAAGCAGTTTGCCTCTAATAGAAACTACAGCTGTTGAGTAACTTGTTGCAAATGAATTTTCAGTATAGTTTAGATCTTACATGTGTAAACTTTATATTATTTATCTTATTAAATACTAGAAGCTCTAAAATTTTTTAAATTTTCTTAGGTATGTAACCCTTGTAACCAAATTTTTTATAAAGGGCTGCAAGCACTGGTATGAAGCCCAATGTGAAAAGCAAATACATGGCCAATATATATAGTTAAAGGATTTAGATTTCATTCCAAGTCATGGGGTGAAGGAAGAAAAACTAAAAATTATGGAGTTTGTGTTAGAGGAAACACTCATGAAGAAGATGAGTGTGATTATTATGATATTCTAGATGGGGTTCTTGAGCTACAATACCCAGTAGAAGATGAGAATCTTGTATGTTTGTTCAACTATCAATGGTACGATCATGTACCGAATAGAGGTACAAGGGTTCATCTTGCATATGATTTAGTAGAGATAAAATATAGTATAAGATATGGGAAGTTTGATCCATTTGTTGTAGTAAGTCAAGCTATTCAAATTTATTTCACCAAATATCCCAATAGTTGTAGAGATAAGCAAGATTGACTAGCTGTCATAAAAACCAAAGCACGAGGGATTATTAACCAATAATATATCGTAGCTACTACACATCAAGAGAATGAGATGTCAGATTGTAGGGCTGTTAAAATTGATGACATGTCAACTACTGCACATATACTGAAATATAGTTAGAGGATGTGAATAGTTTGGTGAGCAATTCAAGTGAGAACGAGGAAGAAAGTAAAGATATCCTAGAGAGCACTGAAAGTATTTCTGAATTAGAATAATTTTTATAGTTTAAGTGACCAAATTTATTGTAATGTATTTAATATTGTATTGTGATTGTTTAGTAAGAACAAGTTGGTAACTATAATTTTTTTGATTTATTGCAATATAGCTTTTAAAGAAATAAGTTGGTAAATAAATTTATTACAATGTAGCTTAAGTCACCAAATTTATTGCAATGTACTTAATGAGGATTTCTAATTCAGATTGTAGGGCTATCGAAATTGTTGTTCTTAGTAACTGTCTCTTAATTCATTTATAATTTTTGTAACTATACTTTTTGAATGTAATTATATTTTTGGAAGCTGATTTATATGTAAATCATTTATACATTCTGTAAATCATATTTGTAAGTAAATTATTTATATATTCTGTAAATCATTTATATATCTTATAAATTATTTTTTTATGCAGATCATCTATACATTATGTAATTGTATTTTTGTAGTTGTCATAAATGATATTTGGATGTTGATTTACATGAAATAAAAATTTTACTTTTTTTAATGTCACTATATTTTTTATTTCTAACTATGCAAATCTTCATATCTGTTATAATTTTATTTTTAAGTGTTACTTTAATTTTATAAAATGTAAACTAATTACTTTTTTTTTACTACAGATGGCTTCAGGTGACGAGTCTCCTTATAGATCCATTACATTAATGTTTGGTCATAGAAAAACGTTAAGCACTAGACCAATTGGGTCTAGACAGGGTGATGAAGGTCAGGGCCAGAGAGTTTCACTGGTGAGAGGTGTACCATCACCACCACCACCTGGGAGTCAGCATTAGTCCCCCATTGAGTAGGCTCAGGGATAAATAAATCCAGCTGTGGTTGGAGTACCACCCCATGCTGGGTACTTTCCGACTCCTACATCTACTAGTCCTCAATTTTTCTCTCCAGATCAGACACACTTAGCTTTATTTTATCCATATCACCCACCACCAACATCACAAACAACTCCATCAACCTACCACTACCCTCCTTACCATCACCCATATTATTACCCAACTCTTATGTAGCCAGAATAGGGTGGACCATCAACACAAGCAGGGGGTTAAGGTTGGGGAGCCTGCAGCAGTAAAGGATAAGCATGTATACATATAACTTGAGGGAGATACGTAAGTTCAGTTTATTTTATAAAGTTATTATAATTTGATATACAATAACAACAATAACAACATTAAGCCTTTGTCTCACTACATGGGGTCGGCTATATGAATCCTTTTTCTCCATTATGTCCTGTTAAAAGTCAAATTCTCGTTTAAATATAATAAAGAAAATCATTTCTAATATTTGATATGTTATGTAATTGACAAAAAATTTTACCTATAGTTTTAATCCCTCAAGGCAATCTACCCACAAGATTCATGATATTATACAAAGCAAATATGATGCGCCTTACATATCATGGAAGAAAATTCCAAAGAAAGTTAGGGATATATGGTTTAGAAATTTTAAGTATATTTATTTGGCATTACTTTAATTTTTTGATTTCATTTGTATTAATGTTATTTATTATGCCTATATTTACACAAAAGATTTTAGGTGGTTGTCTGAGCATGGTTCGAGGATCAGAATAAATTTTGAGAAGAGTGGCTCTATTTGTCTTAGGGACATGTTCACAGATATTAAAAAGTATGGGCATCATCCATTATAGATTGGTGATAAAGTATGGGCTGATTTGAGCAGAGCTTGGGAGAGCCCTAAGTTTACCAAATTGAGAGAGCAGAATAAGCAAAATAGAGCATCTGACTGTGGGGGTTTATGACGTTCTCTTCATATGGGTGGGTTCAGTGCCTCATACTGAGCATAGACGACGACTGGTAACATATTATTTTAATTAGTTTCACAAATATACTCTCTATTTGCAGAAAAAGTTTCTTGGTCGGGAGCTGACACCATCGGAGCTGCATACGAGAACTCACCAACATCAAGCTGATCATTAGTGGGTTGATGAAAAAGTTACAAAAACTCAAGTGAGTATCATTTTTTTAGTAATAATAAGAAACTAATAAAAAATTTATTTATGAATTTATTCTCATGGTATGATTTAATACGACTTTGGGAGATTCAATTGTATACTAGTGAGGGATCATCTTTAGGATCGTCCTAATATTCTAAGTATCACACGTGGCCAGAAGCTGTTGGAGGAATATAGAGAGGGAGGGTCTATGGCTTAGGTTCGCAGGGATATGCTATTGAGGGCAGTACATCTACTTTAGCATATTATGGTGATAGTGGAGCTGAAGAAACTGTCAGCCAGAGGGTTATTGCTCTGACAAGAGAGATAGAGAAGATGAGACAGATTCAGGCTGAGATGCAGGAGGAGCTGTGATCATATCGAGCTGAACATCATAAAAAAATGATCAGGAGCCTGTACATGAATCACAAGGTAGCGAGGACATGGATGATTATTAGTTGTTGTATTTATTTGAAGAACTAGCTTGTCTATTTTGAATATATATATGTGAAACAAGTTGTTTATATTTTAAAGTTTGTTTAATAAGTTGAAATTTATGTTTTCATATGTTTAAAAGTTTGTGTATTTTATATTTAATATTTTGAACTACCTAAGCATCTATTGATTGTGGATATTATATTAGTGTATTTTATTTTGTTTATATTGCTCAGTTGCTACAGGTAAATGTGAAAATGTGTTCGGATAAAGGGGAGGTTATCAATTTTTTTTTCAAATGCTATAAGTTTTTGATGCTTAACTGATGGAAACGTTGATATCAGATGACTTATTTGCCGCCAGTTTTTTTAATTAACCACCAGTAATTACCGACGGCTGTTCGATGGTCTGGCCGCCGAAAAAAGCAGCGATTTAACCACCGATATATAATACCACCAGTTAATTTCCCTACGGTCTTTGCACCGGTAATTTCCGGCAGTTTCCCTATGGTCTTGGCACCGTGAATTTCTGGCAGTTATAACCACCGGAAAATATCACCGCTGGAAAAAGACCGTCGGTTTTAATTTCCTATGCAATTTTTTTCAGCAAGGTCAAAAATTTTGAAAACTGACAGTAATTAGCCAGTTCCGCTAGAAATTTTCACCGGTATTAGATGATTTTCCTGTAGTGTCAAATTTAGTAAATCAAGGATTTAAGGTAAAATGGAGAGAAATAGAATTTAAGATTCTAGGAAATTTAAAGTTGTCATTTTTTATGTTTGGCAGAATTTAGGTAAAATAATACTCCCAAATAGCCCCCGGATATGATTGCATATTGTAAAAACCTTGATAGGCTAAAAATAAAAGGATAAAAAATGTTTTTAGGGGTGAAGGGGGTGCGCTGTACATATATAACATTCAAAATTATATAGTTTACATATATTTAAGATGCAAACTTCATAACATACATAATCTATAGCCAATTAACTTGGTTAATAATCTCATGACTCTCATTAGACACCCCAAAATATCTCAAATGTTAAAGAGACAAGGAAGTCAGGATGAAATCTTATTGGGACTAGAAATGATGGATCGACGCCATGTAAGTGGAAAAGAAATGAGTATGTAAAGATACAATCTCATTAGATGGGATCTGTGGTAAGTGAAAGATGAAGATGGGAAATGGGATTTATAGTATTAGTGGACCGACAAGAAAACCACAACAAGGGATTCATGATAAAGATGCTAGTGGTGTATGGAAGGTGATTGAATCAATAAAGAACTTACACACGGTACCAGTAGACCATTGAGAAAGATGTGATGGGTGATCTACTTCACAAATAATGTCTTAAGGGTGATGGGACTGACGACATTATTGTAGGATTGAAATGGATGGCATAATTTTTGTCCTTAGGGATTATTTAATTGATTAAAAAAGGAATGTAGTTTAAAAGAAATGCATTATATTTGAAATGTTATGGAGTTGTTTGGATGAATACAAAGTAAACTCAAATGATTATTTTGTTGTTAGATTTGAACTAAAATGAATGCAATATAAAGTCCAAAGTTAGTGGTGGTCAGTGGCAGTGGCTGGTAATTTGAGGTTTGTGGTGGCCGACGGTGTTAGGCAGCTGCAGTCATGCGATGACACGTGCCATCAATGGTGGGTGGCGGTCGACAGTGGTAGCTCGCAATTGATAGTGGCGACAATTGTAGCTATTAGTGGTGATGGCGAAGAGTGGCGGTGGTGGCCATAGGCAAATGGCAATAACCAATAGAGTTGGTGGATGGTGGTGGGTTGTGGAGGCTAGCAATGATGGTGGTGGTAGTGGCTGGTTGCGATGATGATAATAATTTATGGTGTATTTAAAAATCGTCCAAATCGATTGAATTCCAAATACACAAAATTTACGTTATACATTATGTGGTCATTCTCAAATACACCAAAATTTTACATAGTTCTTATTTTATTTCAAATTAAATATCAATATTCTTTAAACCCCTATATCTGAAGTACTTTACACCATTTTACTTTAAATCAAACATCTTTGTTATTATCCTGTCACTCTACTGACCGCTCAATCATATTGTTCTTTGTTGTCAGCCCGATTGCCCTTCACATGGTGCTGACTATTGATTACATCATTCTTTGCATGTCATTAATCACTATTAGGCTTCGTTTGGGGCGGCTTTTTAACTGCTTCTTAAAGAAGCTTTTAAGTTGAAAAATTAATTTTTTTAAACTAAAAAGCCGCTTTAAAAAGTAGAAAAAAAACCGCCCCAAACGAAGCCTTAGTCTCGTCTACCTCACACACCGTGCCAATATAGTGTGTCCCACCGCAATTTCTTCAATCGCCACTGCTTCAGCCCTTCACACGCTCACTATGGGCTCACAACGCTTAGCTCCACACCACCATCTTTGACACTAGCATAGCTACAGTAGTGGTTATTTTTTTCAGTGCTATGTTCTCCATCTAAAGAAAATACAACTTCGTTGTCCTCACCAATCTTGTCATCCCCTCTGCCATCACCCTCATAGATGCTTAGTGCATCAAGGCCACAAAGGTTCTCAATGTAGTCGTGAACACGTCCCAACAAGATTCCTCTATCCACCACCTTTGACAAATATAATGAACGCCAATTAATTAGGTATTAGATATGTATGAAAATTTCTAATATTTTAAATAATATGTATGAAAATTCCTAAAAAAAATAAAAAGACATGTCTTTTGATCAACAACAACATCAAGCCTTTATCCCACTACGTGGGGTCGGCTACATGAATCCTTTTTCTCCATTGTGTCCTGTTAAAAGTCAAATTCTCATTTAAATTTAATAAAGAAAGATCATTTCTAATATTTTCTAACCAAGTCTTTTTAGGTCTACCTCTACCTTTCTTAATATAAGTCAAATCTAAGACCTCTACTTTCCTAACCGCATCATCGAGAGGCCGCTGTTTTATGTGACCAAACCATCTAAGGCGACTCTCTCTAATCTTATCTTCCACTGGAGCTACTCCAACCTTTTCACGAATATACTTATTTCGTATCCTATCTCTAAGGGTAAAGCCACTCATCCACCTGAGCATCCTCATCTCTGCAACACTTAACTTAGAATTATGCTTCTCTTTTAATGGCCAACACTCGGCACCATAAAGCATTGCAGGTCTCACCACCATCTTATAGAATTTTCCCTTAAGTTTGAGGGGTGCTTTTCTATCACACAATAAGCCCGATGCATTCCTCCATTTCAACCATCCAACTTAGATTCTACTGATAATATCCCCATCTATTTCACCATCACTCTGAACAATAGATCCAAGATATTTAAAACGTGTACTCTTATTAATGACTTGATCGCCCAAAGTCACAATCCCCTCACTAGGCCTATTATTACTAAAATTACACTCCATATATTCTATTTTAGATCTACTCAAGTGGAAACCTTTAAACTCTAAGGTTGACCTCCACAATTCTAGTTTACCTTCAACTCCCTCTCTAGGCTTATCAACAAGAAGAATATCATCAGCAAAAAGCATACACCAAGGTACATCCTCTTGCAAATGTCTAGTGAGAACATCCATGACTAAAGCAAAAAGATACAGGCTTAAGGCTGATCCTTGATGTAATCCAACCGAAATAGGGAAATACTTGGTCAAACCACCTTGTGTTTGAACACAAGTAATAGCTCCTGCATACATATCTTTAATGATTTGAATATAAGCATTATTAACTCCTTTCTTTTCAAGAACTCTCCATAGCACTTCTCTTGGAACTTTATCATATGCTTTTTTCTAAAGCAATAAATATCATATGTAAATCCTCCTTATTCTCTCTATATTTCTCCATCAAATCTCTTAATAAATGTATGGCTTCCATAGTAGACCTACTCGGCATGAATCCAAATTGATTTTGAGAAACATTAGTATCACGCCGCAACCTATGCTCCATAACTCATTCCCATAGTTTTAAAGTATGACACATTAACTTAATTCCTCTATAATTCGCACAATCTTGTGCATCACCTTTATTCTTAAAAATAGGGATTAACACGCTCATTCTCCACTCATCTGACATCTTTTTAGTCTTCAAAACAGTATTAAAAAGTTTAGTAAGCCAAGAAATTCCTTCTTCTCCTAAGCATTTCCACAACTCTATTGGAATATCATCAGGTCCAACAGCTTTTCCACCCTTCATTTTCTTTAAAGCCTCTAACTTCAGTTTTACTAATACGCCGATAAAAATAAAAATCTTTATTTTTATTTAGGGTACTAAGGTCACTACAGTCAATTTTATTTTCACATTCTTCATTAAAAAGTTTAGCAAAATATCTCATCCACCTTTCTTGAATATCATCTTCTAAAAAAAGTACTTTTTGATCTTCATCCTTAATACATTTCACTTGAACTAAATCCTTACAACTCCTATCTCTTTATAAATGAACTTGAGAAGCATTTGTCTATCACTAAGATTTCGTTTGTATGTTATTTTTTAAAAGAAATTTTCAATATAAATCTTTTTTAATGTGATTTTTTTGTTAAAAAAGGAATAAAAAAGCTGTCCCAAACGAAGCCTAAGAAAAGAGTTAGTCGAAAAAATTACACTACTGCTCTGTGTGGCCCATCATTACACTGAGTGGAAGAGGTGGCGATTTCATGGTTTTGGCATTCTACTTGTTGCACGTTCCTAGGGGTGTAAAAGAGTCTAGATCCTCTCATTTCTAGTTGAGCTTGTTTATTTAATTGAGTCCGAACTTGAGTATGATGCCACTTGAAGAATTCGAGTGTTTGAGAGTAGTGCGCGGCCGATAGCCGCTCTCACATCTGAGTAGAATGCAATGTACCGAATCAAGTCATGACCCTCAAAGCTAATTCTGAAAAATATACACTATTGACAATGAATGTGGCTGCTATGAAAATTTTGTAGTAGATGAGCAAAAAAAGTTAGTTGTATCGCGTACTTGGGAAAATATGTAAGGATGAATAGGCGCTTTTCTTACAATTCTAATTAGGAATATCGAGGATTTTTTTTATGACGACAAAATTTGGGTTAAAATGAGCTTAAAAGTCATTAAATTTTTATTAAAATTAATACAATTCAAAATGTTAAATATAAATATTAATTTCAGAATAAATTTAGTGATTAAACCCTTCCTAACACAAATTACTTCAGGATAGTTTCTCACAAATTTTCTCTATATTATTTATGCCATAAACAAGCTCCAGAAACATTCATGAAATAAAACACAGCGAAATTATTAATATCCAGCTAAAACAGAGCACAAGCAACAGTGCTCTCTTAACCATAAACTCGTACTAATAAATCTAAACGTAGTATATAGATATATAAAACTGCATGCATGAGTTCCTCAGTTGTGCTCCGGCAAGTAGGCGGCCTCTGGTATCTCATCAGCGCTGGCACAGCAAGCGCATCCGCTGTAATATCCGGGGCGGCAGCAACCGTAATAGCAACGTGGGGGATATCCGTGGTAGCCGCCGCCACCACGGTGATAACCGTTGCCGCCGTGGCCGTAGTCGCCACCACCACCTCGGTGATAACCGCCGCCGCCGTGGCCGTAGTCACCACCGCCGCCTCGGTAATAACCGCCGTCACCGCGACCATAATTTCCACCACTACCGTACTTCTGATCCTGTAGCCCGTTGCCATTTAGTGTCTTCTCCTTATCTACGCGCAAAAAAAAACAAAAACAAAAATCGTTGGAATTTTTTTAGTTAATGTTGTTCTTGTCAAACTATAAGTAACATAGGACCTTACAAAAGAGTTTAATAAGGAAGACTGGTGCAAAAATAATTAATTCCGAAAAATTGTGCTATTTATCGAATGTTAAATTATTTTCGTTGATAAAAATATCAGTAAAATTTGATTTTTAAGTCAGCTTCTGCATATCTATTAGCGATTAATAAATAGCAAAATTACGGATTATGACACTGATGAATCAAACTCTGAAAATTTTGTAATATTTTAGATTATAATTTTGTGATAATCAGAACATGTAAGATAAATATATATAACTAACTGTTTTCCTCAGCGAGCTCACGAGCTGCCACCCCGGCTGAACTTAGGAGAGCCATGGAGAGAAGAACGCCAATGACAATAAAGGCTTTGGAAGCCATTTCTGTTATCTGTGGTAAATGAACTTATAGATTCAAAACGAGAGTAATGTTGAGATTTTGATGTGTTAATTGTTTTCTACGTTCGGCCACTTTTTATAGTGAAAAAGAGTTGAACATTCAGCAGCTACATTAATGGGAGACTTGATGGCTTGTCTGACATCTAGTGGGAAGATAGGAAGCCATTAATGGAAGTTATTGACATTTCTTCATAGGGAGATGCATGGATCAGGATAAATCAAAGTTACGCAGTAGGTAATAGTTATCCAAATCTTTTCTTGCTCAGTTTCGGGATAAGTGTTCTAGATCTCCTAGCTAGCAAGCTAGCTATCTAGCTAGATTTTGAGTTAAGTTTGGAGAGTATACCCTCAAAATATTAACTGTCCGAAATTTATTCACCTCTCTCTCTCTCTCTCTCTCTCTCTCTCTCTCTCTCTCTCTCTCTCTCTCTCTCTCTCTCTCTCTCTCTCTCTCTCTCTATATATATATATATATATATATATATATTTCATGTTGAAGATCATATATCGCTAAGAGTAATATACCTGATATAAATTTAGAGTCTCATTAATATTTCACGACAAAAAATAGGATTTTTCGTAACAGTTGTTAAGAGCGGTTGCAAAACCGTTGTCAAAACACTGTTTTAGCATCTGTTTTGACCGCTACAATTTGCAACGTTTAAAACCGGTGCAATTAGAAGCGGTTTAAACCGTTGCACTTAGCACCGGTTTTAATCTCCTGTGAAGACTGGCCCTTGAACCAAATCCCTAATTCCCAAATTTAATGCGCTAGAGCTTGCGGCTTTCCATTTTTCCTCTTTCCTCTTCTTTCGTGTGTGCGACGACGCCTGACTCAAGCCCTAGCTCGCGATTGGAGCTAACCACCGAGCTGCTATCTGCTATTTCCCTTGGCTGTACCTGTGATGTGGTTAATTTTTAAAAATTTTATATTGAAAGTTTATATTAATTAGATCTGTCACGAATAAATATGATTTACGTTATTGATCTGTTATGGTTCCAACATTGATTATGTATTATAACTTTTTATTCTAATCTGCCAATCCTGTAATCTTGTAAGCTAGATATTTTTAATCATAAAAAGTTTAGTTTTGAACAAACTAATTTTTGAATATTGTTTAATGTTTGTGTAAGGGTTTAGATGATTAGAGGGATTAACTGTTGGAAGACGCCTAGATTATTGCCGACCTTACTAAAGAGTGGTCTTTTAAACACTATTTAAAAATGTTATTTTTCGGAGCACTTGTTATGAGCGGTTTGCATAGCTATCATACCAAATCATATTAAAATATTTAATTATTTTGGAGTCTTCTCATCTTAAGATCTATTTGAGATATTTTTTTTCATCACTTAATTTTTCTGATCATAACTATAATTTTATTTCGTTACTATTTTTTTTTTAGGGGAAAGTCCAACGGGTGGGGCCTTACGTGTTAATTCAGAAAAGAGATTACAAAGTTCTTAAAAGGATCATCCAGCTCACTGCTAATGCTCAAAAGAGCTACAAAAGGAATAAAATAAAACCTAAGAGCTGGTGGTTCCTTATACTAAGATTAACAAAATTTCCTAATAACATTCTAGGGCCCAAAAAAGGAAGAGAAAAAGGATATCAATCAGCACATTCTTCCAATACCAAAAAAGGGGCTTTCAGCATAAAAATTCCCGAGAAATATCCATCCTCCAAATCTGCATAATAAAACACTCGAACACCACAAGATAATATGATAAAGGAGATATAACCAATAAATACAAAGATAAACAGTCAAAAAGTTGTTACTAAATAAAAGAGTTAAGGAGACAAACCCAAAATCTGGCAACCATCCAGTATTAATGAGAATCCACAAGACAACCTCAAATAGAGTAATGAGAGGTCAGGTACCAAAAATATTATCAATCAAATACACAATAATAACAGGGTAAAGAGTAACATAATTCCACATAGCAGGCAAGCAAAACGGGAGCATGACCCAACAAATAGATAAGTAGACCTTACAAAAAGGAGAAAAAACATAGGATAATCAGTCCAAGTATCAGCACCTAGAGCAGCTTTCACGAAAGCACAGACGCCTCACAGCCAAACCACACACCCACTGAAGCAAACCGATATTCATAAACCCTCTAGATGCCAACACCAACATTAACACCACCAAAGCAACAACACTAGCTAACCTTACCAATAGAACTGACATCCAGATTGATCCTATGAAGTAAAATAAAAAATAGGTAACGATACTAGAAACAAACTCCAGAAATCCCAAAGGAATGCCAACCAACTAGAGCAATACCAATACGAAATAAGGGAAAGACACCACCTAGCATATCAGCCCCACCCACACAGAAAGACCTAGAGAACCATAACAGATAAAATAAACTAGCAGGTAAAGAAAACATAGCCATCACACAAACATCACCCATACGGATAAAGGAGAAACAAAGGACCACCCAACCAACTCAACCCAAAATGAACAAAGCCAGAACAGACATCAAAGAGCAAGAAAAACCAATTAAAAACCCGTCCAAAATAGCACAACGCAAAAGAACCACCTAAAAAATAACATAAGGAATGCCCAGTTCATCCAGATTAATCAATCCACGAAGTTTAAACGGAATGGAAGAGCCCAAGATATTAGTGAAGCTATCAAGAGTACACCCCCAATTAGCAAGCCAAGAGACACAAGCATTACCATCCTTATGAATATGATGAAATGAATAATTTAAACTCATCAACAACTGTTTAATATCCCTAATAAGATAGAAAAGGTTCGGGTTATAGCAGATAGCTTTCTAAGCATACGAAGGTGAAAATCATAGTTCAGGTTAACCTCAATAAGCACATTAGTTAAGCAACGAGAACTGCTTAATTGAATACCGTAGAGGATAGCCTTGGTGACAATCGTAAAGAAGTTACCATTATGAACAGGACCAGCAAAGGCACAAATCAGGCGACCATTATCATCCCTAATAATACCACCACACCCGCCAATAGAATGGTTATGAGCCCTATCCACATTCAACTTAAAAGAATTCATAGGCGGTTTGTTCCAGACAATAATATTAGCCAAAGAATCAGAATTACCATTACTCAAATTAATCCCTAGAGTATTTCCCACAAAAAGAAAATTCTTGAAATGCTTATAAGAGAGCAGCTTAACAGTCACAAGGGAGAGGATCTTATCTTTCACCTTCTGAATAACATTAAGATGATTCATCCTCACATTATTGAAAACAGAATTATTTCTTTCCAACCAAAGAAACCATAATATGAGCAAAGGAATAACATTACGAATATGACCCTTAGAGTTAATAAGCCAGGCCGAAAGCAGGGCTTTAAGGGAAGAATGAACATTAAAACAATTTAAATTGAATAAGTCATCAAAATAGACCCAAGTTTTAACAGCCACAGGACCAAAAATAAAAACATGATGAATATTCTCCAAATGCCAACAACATTGACATTTAGAAGCTAAACTAAAACCTTTCTTGGTAAGCATATCATTAGTAGATATAAATTTGTGTAAAAGATGCTAGATAAAAATAGAAACAGTAGAGGGGATGATCTTATTCCACAAATGAGAAAAGATATTATCAATGTTACCTCTCATTCTAAATGAATGCCAAACCTTGTTAAGGTGGAAGCCACTATCCTTAGTTAGATCACAGAAAATCATATCCTTAGAAGCAGTGTTGATAGGAAAGTTTAAAATTTTGGGAATAATGTAATTAGGAACCTCATTATAAAGCTTATCATAATCCCAGCCATAATCATTAAAAAAATAATTGACCTTAATCAAAGCAGTAGAAGAAGAATTCAACATAGAGCCAATCGACTATTGAGCAAGCCACCTATCTTGCCAGAAAAAAACCTTACCTTCACCCAGACCTCAGGAAATGAAGGGTTCCACTTCCCATTTCACCTTGCAAATTCTTTTCCAAACTCTAGAATCACCAAGCTTAGCAACACAATTAGTAGGATGCTTTTCACCACAATATTTAGCATTCATGAACTTAGCCCACAGACTAAGATTAGTGCGTAAGTTAAACCAAAGTTTAAGAGAAAAACCCTTGGCCAAATCTTTTAAATTCTTACAGCCAAGACCACCCTCAGTAAGAACACCACAGCAATTTTCCCAACTTGCCCAAAGGAATTTAGATGAAGAGGAGGTACATTTCCAGAAAAATTTGTTAAAAAGCTTGTATAAAATATCACAAACAGCTTGGGTCGGATGGATAGTTTGAAAAATATAAACCGGTAAGGAATACAGAACACTTTTAATAAGAACAAGTCTACCCCCAAAGCTAAGGAAATTGAAATCCCAAGATAAAAGCTTATTATGAACAGAAGAAATAAGATCATCAAATAAAAAAGGATATCCTCCTACCATTAAAAAGAGGGACACCAAGGTATTTAATAGGCAAGTGAACATGCGTAAAACCAGTGAGACCTTTAATGGCAAAAATACGATCATTAGAGACCCATTTAGAAGTAATAAAATAGCTTAGTAAGCCCCCTAGATAAGAATTCCGCAGCAATAATAAAAAGAGTAGGGGAAATAGGGTCACCTTGTCTTAAACCTTGAGAAGAGTGAAAAAACCAATTTGAAGAACCATTCATAATAATTGAGAAATAAACATTTTTAATATAATTTTTAATGAGGTTAATAAACACAGAATTAAAACCAAACAACTCAAAAATGTGATAAATAAAATTCCAATTAATGTTATCATAGGCCTTCGCAATATCCAGTTTCAAGATCAAGTTACCCCCTCGCACCTTAGCATTAATATCTTGACAAAACTCTTGAGCTAACAAAATGTTATCAGTAATTGCCCTACCTTTCACAAAACCCATCTGGTTAGGGGAAATAATTTTAGGTAAAATAATGGTAAGATGATTCATAAGAACTTTAGAAATCAATTTATTAAAAAAGGTGCAAAGACTAATAGGTCTAAAGTCATTCCAAGTACTAACCAAATTCTGCTTAGGGATCAGAACAATAGAAGTCGAAGAGAAGAACTTAGGTATCAGAGTCCCATTAAAGAAATCTAAAATACCCGCAAAAATATCCTCACTAATAATGTGCCAAGTTTTTTGAAAAAATATAGTTGCGAAACCATCAGGGCCAGCCACTGAGTCACTATTCATTTGCATCAGAGTGTCTTTAACCTCCTCGAAAGAAGGAGGCATAGAGAGAAAGACATTCTCATCTTAAGATATAAGTTTAGGACTAAAGGTATGATCCAAATTAATAACAAGATTAAAATCTTTATTAAAACTGCTCTGAAAATATTGAACCGCTAAATTGGTAATCTCCTCAGAGTTATCAGTAAAGGAACCATTGTCTCTTTGAATTTTAGAGATAAAGTTTTTACACCTTTTCCTCTTAACCAAAGCATGAAAATACTTAGTATTGTTGTCACCTTCAATCAAGTATTTAGCAGCAGCTTTTTGCTTCCAAAAGACCTCTTCCTGAGCTTGAAGAAGAAATAGGTCCTCTTTAGACTTCTTTAAAAGATTAAGATTAGAATCAGAAGGATCAATTTGACAAACATGCTCATTAGAACTAACATTGTGCTCAGCTTGCAAAATATTAGATTCTTAAACACATGCTTGTTCCACCAAGTAAGAATATATTTCAACCTTTTCAAATTATACCAAAGTCTACGCATACCATAAATAGAATTGTTCGGATGTAAAGGAGCACACCAATTATAATGGACAACATTAAGAAAATTGTTATGAAGAAGCCACATATTTTGAAATCTGAAATGAGAAAAAGCATTAAATTATTTTAATTTAAGACTTATAAGTAAAGGGGAATGATCAGAAAGGGTTCTACTAAGATGCTGCACATTGGTGGATAAGAGAAAGGAAAGCCAAACTTCATTAAAAAGACACGGTCCAGCCTTTGCCATATATGCCCCCTATTCCAAGTAAAATTATTACCAACAAAGCCAATATCAATCAAGTGACATTCCAAAACATATTGTTGAAATCCTTCATAGACCGGGAAGATGGCAAAGCCCTCCCACATCTCTCAGAGGGATTAGTAATAGCATTAAAATCACCCCCAACAAGCCAAGGTAAAGTAGATATGTTATGAAAGTTAATGAGTTGATCCCACAGAACTTTTCTAATGTATAAAGAAGAGGCGGCATACACAAAAGAGGCACAATATTGAAAATTAAGAGCCTCAACATTACAATGTAAAACCTGGGTAAAATCACCAATAATGTCAATTTTAATCGTGTCTTTCCAAAAAACCCAAATTTTGTTAGCCACATTAGCAACAGCATGCTTAAAACCCAATAACCTAGAGGTACATAATAATTTAGTCGAAGAAACAAGCGGCTCAAGAAGCACAAGAATAGTAATATTGTGAACACGACATAAATTCTTAATGCATATATGATAAGAAGAGCAACCAATGCCCCTCACATTCCAGATAATTGTATTAAACATAAGAAAACAACATCAGTGATGAGTAAATACTAGGGTGGATTTAACATGTTGCAAAGAAAGATGCTTAGGCTTCCTCCCTCTCTTACTTTGCACTTTAATAAAACTAGAATCAATATCATCCTTAGCAAAATATTTAACACCATTAAACAAGTCCTCGGTATCATTAAAAGCATCATTTTTATAAATAGAATTTGAAGGAGAATTATTGACATGCTGTAGGACAGTCAAGTTGTTATTTTGAGGACCTTCATCCTCCAAAAACAAAATATCATCATCTAAAAAATCATTTTCATTTCTAACCACAATTTCCTTACCTTTATCATTAGCAGAAGGACTTACGATTGCCTTAATTTCCCCTTCCTCTAAGAGCTTACCATCTTCTTCAACCGATAGATGAATAATAATATTAGGACCAATATCAACTTCTTGCATATCATCATTAGACGAATGAACAATTAACTGATTTTGTTTCACAGTATCAGGGCCATCAAACTCAGAGTTATTGTTCACTAAATCTTCCACCAGAGGGAGAGCCACCCGAGAGGAAGGATCCAATGAGACAGGAGTTGAAGAAGGATTAGGCAAGACAACTTCATTAATAACATCCAAATTAGTAACTGGGGACATATTAGAAACAACTAAATTAGCCACATCTAAATTAACAATATCACTAAGTTTCCCCTCGTCAGGAGAAGTGGCCTTAGATATAGGTTTCTCTTTACGTTGTTGCGGATGCGGCTTAAAGCATTCATTAACCCCATGCCCAAGCATTTTATAATGAGAACAGAATATAGGAAAATTTTCGAATTCAACCTTTTGAAAGTAGCCATTAAGTTCAGAACCTATCCAAATTTCATTCAGAAATTTTTTTGAAACATCAATTTCGACAAACACACGAGCAACAGAAGGGCGAGAAATAGAAGCAGTGGCCTGATCAGTTTGCAAAGGTCTCCCAAAAATTGATGCAAGGCCAAATAAAATTTGCGAGTTAAAAAAATGTAGACGCAAGTTGGGAAAGGAAATCCAAACCGGAGCGATGGGAGATTCTTCCCTCACATCGAAATCAAGCATCCATTTGAGAAGACGCATTTGAAAAGCTTGAATATAGTAAGATCTTCGAGCAAAGATGCGACTATAATCAAGATCATTCGATAGTTGTATCGCTATGTGACGAGGATCCAGCAAACCCACATGAAAAGCAACAGATAGCTTCAAACTCACAAAAAATTTTTGGATAACATCCAAGTTAGATCTTCTTAAAACAAATTTACCCACCAACGTAAGAGCAAAAGGGGCCGCCAACTGAGAAATCACTGAATCATCGAACATAAGAGCAGGACAACCCTTAAAGGAAGTTTGCACAAAGGAAAGTTTAGGAGCAGACGAAGAAGATCCATAAACCACATCCCTGAAAGACCGAGAATGGCCATCTGGGTGGGAGGAAAATTAAGGGATAGATGATGATGGAGTCGTCATCTCCCACAGAGAGAAAATCCTAAAAAAGCCTCAAATGAAAACTACAAGAGACGGAATACTCCCAGTAATCGAAAAAACAAAAACTAAAACCAAAAACTTAAAGCATGCCACGATCTACAGTAAAGATCGCAAGATGAATAGGGAGGCGCACCAAAATCGCCAGAGCTCAACCCAAAACTAGCCGTTTTAAATGACAAACTGATTCAGTACTATTTTCTTATTGGTTTATCATTGCTTTTAAGAAATTTGTGTGGTGGGAGGCTAATTTTTACAATGAGATTTACCAATGTGTGATAACGATAGGAAAATAATTATTTGACTTTTTTTAGAAAGAATATAATTTAGAGTCTTATGTTTGCTTTGTTTTTCATATCACTAACATACTTTAGTTTAGCTAATATTTTTTTTATATTTTCTAATTGCTTTATAAAAAAATTGAAAGAGGAAGCTAATTTCTTGCAATCAGATCTATTAATGTGTGAGAACCATAAAAAAGTTATTGTCTAACTTTTCAAAAAAAGAATATATATGTCAAACCGAGCAGGGAGAATTATAAAAAAGTTTCAAAATTTAATATCATAAGTATTATTTATAAGAGAACTCTTTCTGAAACAACTTAACTAATATATCATATCTACTTATTATGATAGTTTAGGTTGTGAAATAACTCTTCTTGCTAGGATCCTATCCATTTGAGGAAGAAATTCTACTTGATAGTTACCAGCACATTGGGTCATCTACTATATGATTTCATCCTTTTAAAGCACCCAGAAAATCATTTTGAAAATTGTTAGATGACAATATAAAAAAATTATTATCATCATTAGTAAGTAAATCATAAGGTTTATAATTAATGCTAATGATTTGTGCATAAGTAACCAATTAAAACTCTTTTCCTCTAAATAAAATCAATTTACTACAACTTGAGGTGTAGGAGGTGCATTAGATAAGTTGCTAGTTTTTAATGATATGAAGTATTTAACCGGTAAATGAGAGGGATCCTTCATCTTGAGTAAATCATATAAAATTTAAGCGGGGCTACATTATTAGCTGCGGAGATTTAATTATTATCAATATAGAGAGATATTCTAATAAAGAATGGATCACATATTTAAATAACTTTACTTTTTTTCCCTAAAAGAGCCGAGATACTTGACTAGTAGTGATCACATATTTCATTACCCATAATTATTTATTTATTTTGATGTACAAGATGATGAGCTAATTGGATAATATTTTTTTCTCAGAAACTATTGGGAAACTATTTTCTCAGTTTTGATAGATAAGAGTTGGATAGAAAAACTGAAATGGAGTAGTGATTATATTAAAAGTGTTGAGAACTTTTTGAAATTTGCAACTCAAAGTCAAAGTTCAGCACAAAAAATTCTATGTCCATGCAAATTATGTATTAATAGATATTTTCATTATGTAAAAGATGTCAAGTTGCATTTACTCTCCAAAGGATTCTTCTCTGGATACGTTGTTTGGAATCGACATGGAGAGGAACATGCTTTTGTAGCTGAAGTTACAAGTTCAGAAATATTTAGTGGTATTGGTAATGTTAATGAAGTACAAACTCAAAGTGAGCAACCCAGAACAAATGATATAGAAGGATTGTTAAGGGACACATTCTGCTGAAGCAATGCCAATTTAGATATTGAACATAATGAAAGCAACGTAGATCTGACAATTGATGATGCAAAAAATTTGGTGATTTATTGCTGGAAGCAGGGGCAAAATTATACCCTGGCTGTAAGTCATTCGTAAAGTTATCCTTCATCTTATATTTATTTTGCCTAAAGTGCTTACACTCTTTGTTTGCAAAATCTTTTGATCAATTGATTGAGTTATTGATTGAAGCTTTCCCTGATGATTCATTGCTACCTAAGAATATATATGAAGTAAAGAAGATTTTGAAAGTGTTCGATCTTGGATATACAAAGATAAATGCATATCCAAATGATTGTTATCTATTTTGAAAAGATAGATCTAATCAAGAGGTATGTCATATTTGTGGTTCTTCACGGTGGGCAGGTGTTAAAAAAGTTTAGATGGAGGAAAGAAAATGCAAATGAAGTCTGCTAAGGTTGTTTGATACTTCCCATTGATTCCTAGGCTTCAAAGATTGTTTAAAATAAAAAAGTCTGCTGAAGAGATGATTTGGCATGCCAAATAGGGAAATATAGATGGGTTGTTACGACATCCAGCTGATGGAGAAGCCTAAAAATCCTTTGACTCTAGATAACCTGATTTGCTTCAGATTCATGTAATGTTCGTAGGAAATGACATGAGGCATTCTTTTCAGCCAAGAAAAAAAGACAATATGTAAAGGTGGATCAAGTAGAGGAGGATCAAGTAGAGGTGAAAGTAGTAGGGAGTCTGAAACCCCTTCTACTCCAAACCACCCTGATTCACAGGAAGAGATTGAGTGCAGTAGGACCCAACAAACTCCTCGACATTTATTCTACGGCGAAGCTCCTACCCCAGAAGAGGGGGTATAGCTTGTAGGTATGATTTTCTATTATTTCAAAATTGTTATGATATTATGCTTATTTTATTTAATTTTATTTGTGAAGATGAGCAAGGAAACCCTATTAGGATTAGGGGGCATACAACATGTGCTGATATACAGAATATGCCGCCAGGCACACAAATTCACATAGAGGTAAATTAAAATAACATCCCCTGTAACAACCCTGAGTCTATTTTGTTAGGATCGTATCTTAGATTTGTTGCAAGAGATCCTATTTTGGCTCCAATAACTTTCCCTGATTGGAGAAATAAGGGTACGGATCCCTTCAAGAATAAGATGTTGGTTGAAGTTGAGGTATGTAGAATTCAAAGTTAATTTAAATATTTTTTTCAGTTATTCATTATTAACTCTATAACATTGTCAACTACAGTCAAAATTTGAGTTTCCTGGCCATATACGCCATTGGATTTGTCAATCCCTTGGTATTAAATAGCGTTATTATAAAACCACTTTAAAGGCTGAGCACTGGGACATTAGACCAATTGAGAAAATTATGGAGAATGTTCCAGCTGGAGTTGACCAAATGTAATGGTGCCAACTTGTCACATAATGGTCAAAGCCAGAGGACCAGGTAAGTATTGAGATTAAGCATGTTTGTTAAATATTTATTACTATTATAAGTTTTTAAATGTAACATTATCATGTATCACAGGAAATGGCTGCGAAAAATTTTATCAATGCCAAGAAATAAACTTGTCCTCACACAATGGGTCGTGTGAGCTCAGTTTGAAGACAGAAAGATATAATATAAATTTAAATATTATTTTATAACTACTAAATGCTTTATTTGCAAACTTATATTTTTATAATAATTATTTTATAGTCTATCAAGGATATATTACAATTATGAAAAATCAATAGGATGCACAGAGATGGGACCTGGTCATCTGAGGATACCATGCAGCGATGGGTACATATATATAGTTATTACATTTTTTAATCAGTTCTTCAATAGATTTAACTATATGTAATTGTAATGTAGATGCAAGCATGTAATCTTCTTACTGAGGAAGGGCTTACACATAAAGAGGGAAACATAGAAGCTAATGAGAGAGTTTTTAGTATAATTATGGGTCCAGAACATTCAGGTCGAGATCGTACCCAAGGATTTGGTGTCACACCAACTAGATACTTTCCTCAAAGCAGAAGTGAAGCAGGTGGTGGTAGCTGTAGCAACTTTGATCAGATAGCTAGTCTTAGAGAGGAGTTCAAATTATTTCGTGATGAGATGAGAGAGTTCAGCTCATTTCATGATGAGATGAGATAGTTTATGCAATAATTTCAGATGAATCAACCACCCCATGGAGGATCAGAAATGGTATGAAAAAAATTATGTAATTTAATGTAGTTTGTAAATTGCTTCATTATTATTATCTCATTATTTTCCTACTATTTTCAGGGTGGCAATGACAATTCATCAGATGCCTGATAGTATTCAGGAAACTTGAGTTTGTTCTGTTGATGAGCTCTACTAGATATTTTATATATTTTTTAACTTATGTTGTGTTGATGAGCTATGTGATGTTGATGTTTAACTAAGAATTTATGTTGAACTTATGTTTTGATGTTTTGATGAGCTCTGTGATATTTTTGAACTTATATTATTTTGATCAGCTCTAAGATGCTTATGAGCTCTGATGGATATTTTATGTATTTCATGCTTATGTTGTTTATGTATTTTATGAACTTAAGTTTGTTTTGTTGTGATGTTAATGTTGATGTTCCACATTTGAAAATGACAAGAAGTTTGGCCTTTATTCAAAATTTGTGCTGCGATAGTACTATTTTTTGTAGTGTTAAAGTCTTCCCATTTACAACCTGTCCTCTTCTTGAGTTGCTTGGAATGAAGGAAATGAAATTCTAATAATCTAGAGATTTATTAGAAATCTGAGATTATTTATTTAATCTTTTCAATCTCTTTCTTTTTGTTTTTTAGTTTGCTTTTGCTCAAATTGGCTAACATCCACCACATCAAAGTGTGGCAGGTCATATTTGCTTCATCGGTTTAAGAGCTTTGATTTGTCTAATTGATTCAATACTATTCTCTTCTATTCCAGGATTAATATTAGTTTTTTTTAACTATTGTCTTTCTTTTTTCCTTTTCCTCCTTGCAAAAGTTTAAGAGAAGATATATGTGAGGATGATTGGAAATATTTCTTCTAAGATGGAAGAAAGGAGGCAAGGAAAGCTTTTGCGTCTCTTATGGTTAGTGCTATGGAGAACTATGTTGCCATTGGTCCTTAACAATTCCACATGCTTGATGCTTCTTCTCTCTGTGAGCTCTCTCTTATATTTTTATATATAATGTAATACATAGGAATGAATACACTCTACTTGATTTTGTGCCATGGGGAAGATTGCTGAATTGAAAGATATAATGATTTGAATGAATAAAAATAACAACAGTTTGTATTTCCTATAAAAGCAAAAAAGTAGATTAATTTAGCCTTGCAACATGAAGTTTTTCATTGGAATGAAAGCATAAGAAATTGAGCTATGAGCATTAATTAGTTGATATCTACACAAGATTGAGAGTCTTATGTATTCTATATTTATAGTCATGAAAATATGTTTTTGATTATGAAGATTTTGTTTCTATTCCCTTTTTAAGTGTGAAAACAAAATTTAGATTTTTGAATGATTTTAAAGCTGTTTATGAGCTTGAGAATCATATTAATTTGTAGTTTTATATAAAGCTTGTAGTGGTCATTTCGGTTTTGCATTTTTTTTTAAAAAAATTTCAGGACATTTGTGGTAGTTATTATGGCGGTTATAACCACCAATATTTTGCAAATAATTTCATTTTTATCCAGATCTGCAGCGGTTTTAACTGCTACTAAATTAAGCACTTCGACAAAACTACCCCGCCGGTCCATAAATTGCTGCAGAATATTGTTGCAGCGCATTGCAATTACAATGGTTATGCAGCGGCCTTAAAACCACTGCAATGAAAAAAGTAGTGGTTATAACTGCTGGTATAGGTCTTAATTTGTGCTGCGACAGCCCGATTTTTTGGTAGTATTTAATGAAGGATTCAAATATTTAAGTCTTTTTAAATGTCTTTTTATATACCTGAACATAATAATTAAAATCATTACTAACAATTACTGACATTAGATATTTCACTAATTTTTATGAGCTTTAAAAGAATATATTACTTAGAGGGAGAAGGGGGGGGGGGGGGGGGGGGTGAATTACTTAGAACAATGGCATAAGGCCACATACAGAACTTAAGTATCCATTATGGTACAACCCCTTGTTAGCTTTCATTTTTTTTTATTACAGGTTTCATTTCAAGTCTTCAATCCACCTTCTACTTGGACCATGCAATGCTTCAGCTATAGAGAGAAAGACTAATGGGGTAAAATATTGAAAGAGAGAGGGAGGAATGACTTTCCATTGTGGACGAAATGATGAAAAGAGATTTTGGTCAACAAGTTTGAGAGATCTCTAAAGTTTTTGGATAAAACTAAAACTGAAAGCCTAAAGAGGGTTAAAGCTGATTATTTTAGTGGCTTAATAGAGCAAAAAGTTCACGAACGAGGAAATCTGCTCTAATTTTTGTAATTCTTCATTTTAAAATTATTTATTAATCCAAAGAAGCCACCAACATCTTTTTTTGGACACATGAAAAGTATCAATGGTTCGTTTTTCCCTTTGCTTCTCTCTTGTGACTCTGGACTCATGACCTTGAGCACGGCTTTCATTTTCTATTTCGCTCCTCTCTCACCCCCAAACGAAGACCGCCTGTGGCAGATGTTTATGTCTTCTAAGCTCTAAGGGCCATGCTATTTGCATTCTCATCTTGGATTCAGTAATGAGATGATAAACATAACTATTTTAATGTATTCTAACCTTCCAAATGAGGGGGCAAATAGAACTATTTAAATTTAGCCCCCCCACCCCAAATAAAATTTCTGGCTCCGCCATTGTATATAGAGTACATCTTAATAAATTTCTCTAATTGATATGAATTTTGATGCACTATTTATATTTAAAATTTTTTGAATTAAATTTAAGATTGTATGAACTCTAATTTTTATAACTTAGAGTCCGTTCAAAATGATTGCAACTATTAATAAAGCAGATTATGTGGTTGCTATAGAAAAAATTGCTTTACAAAATTATTGTATAAATAATATTTTATTTTATTTAAAAAAATATAACTGTCATCAGATCAGTTTCCATTAATGTCATCATTATACATAAAGTACTTTTATGATATTTATACCAATGGGAAATGCACAGGGAAGGTTCTCTTCAACAAATGTACACATCCTCGAGTTTATTCTCGTTGTACAAACTCCTATTGCAAGCTCCAAATTTTACCTTTTTTTGGATCTAGATTTGGGCTTCAATAGTCAGAATAGGATCTCCCTTTAGCTTAAGGGGGCAATTGCCCCCATCCAAACACCAAAAAAAAATCTTTATTACATGGTTCTTTAGGTAATTTTCCCCACTCAATCTATTTTTTACTCTTTATTACAAGGGTCTTTATGCAATTATCCCCCCCCCTCCTAAAAATTTAAAATACTATGAACTTTAGGCAATTATCCCCCAAAAATACCCTTATAGTCAAAATTTCCCCTATAACCCTCGCAGGGGCACTGCCTCTTGACCTCACGATTGGTTCGCCAGGGGCCACTGCTCCCTGGACCCCTGACATATCTGCAAAGCATACGACGATCAAGGACATGAATTAATAAGGGTCAACCCAAATTCGAGGCAACACAAACAATTATTTATAAGTCCCCCCCCCCCCCCCCCCTTTCCCAAGAACTAAGGCTGGTTTTCACCCCTATCAATAGCTTATGAGGCATTCTACTTTAAAGCTTCCATTGAATCATCCTATTCAGTTTAATGTGCATCAAAATTAGGAGGAGGAGCTGGTAGGTTATATTATCTTGAAGATTTGAAGCAACTTCAAGTGAATAATGGAAGACATGAATTTGAGGAGAATATAAATGTTCAAGGAATAGGGGATCCAAATTTATTTTGGAATGGAGGGAGTGGATGTGCAGGTGGACAATGCAGCAATTAAAATGTATTTTCAAAAACATTTACCTTATTGAGTAAAATTTTCAAATGCTTTGGAAGGTTAAGGTTGTGATAGGGAGTAGTTGTGTGATCATCTACTTGTGATCGAGCAAAGAGCATGCAAAGGTAGGGAATTTATAGGAAGAATTGTTGAGAGCTAGTACGAAGAGCTCGGTGACTCAGCTGAAGAAGAAATTAAAAATTAGAACCACACTAGAAGGCATGGGTAGAAGTTTTTGCAAGGATATGGCTGAATAAGGAATTCTATTTACATCTTTTTTCTCCATATCAGGAACACCACAAATAACAAATCATGATAAAAAAGCAATGCTCCAAACAAACTCCTAGTTGAGTTTTAAAAAATAAATAACTAAAAAATTTATCACAAATACACTCTTATTTAAACTAAGTGTCTTACTAAGGTAAATTTAACAACAAAAAAAAAATATGATCCAAGCCTAAATAAGCCTAAATCATGCGCTTGAAATAAAGTTCCAAACTTTGGAACATTTATTAAAGGATTAAATTGTAATGCCCTATAATCTAATTTGGAAGAATTTTTTTTATTTATTAATAAATAATAACCAGAGCTTCCTAATTTATTTTATCAATCTCAATAGTAATAGAAATAAAACTATCAATCTAAACATCAATATATACATCTGTATTCAATTCTCAAAAGTCATATATAATACTCATAATCTTTATAATCATCACATATCTATCTTGTCATGAGTGGAGATTAATCAATGATTAAATATTTTAATAATTGCTCATTGGTTTAATCTCCTAATCAATTGAGTTTTCTTTAATTTGCATGCTTAGGGTGCACATACTTGCACTTAGCTTAGGCCCTCCTAGATTTAGAAATTGATTGTGCTTATGTGTGGTGTTTACATATTAAGTTTAAGCGTTAGCATGACTTTGATTTAATCCTACACAACTTAATGACATCATTAAGGATAAAAATTAAGGACTCATTTAGAGAATTTAGAAAAATTCTAGGAATTAGGATACATATCCTATTGACTTGAAACTTTGAACATTAAAACCTAGTGGCACACTCCGCCTTAAGAAAAATTCTCACTAATTTTTGAAACCATTAAGCCCCTTAATTAATTTTCTTAAGTTTAAACCCTTAACTAACCTTTTAAACTTCCAAAAATTCTGATAAATCAAATTTAAATCATAAAAATACAAATAATACCTCTAGCTGACCAAAATTTAATCCTTAATCTAATGAAAAATAAAAGCCCCTTAAGTGGACTTTAAAATCAAGCTTAATTTAATTTTAATTAAAATTTAATATTTAATTAATTAAAAATTTCAGAAAATTCCCAAACACTTAGGAATCTCTCCTTAGGTCATTCCTGACCTTTGGAGTTGATTTCAAGGAGTTGGAATTTTATTTGGAGCAAAATTAATAAAAGGCCCTTAATTAAACTAATTAAATAATCCAAATAAATTGTTAAACTTTAAAAAATTCTAAATTGAGCAAACTCAAAGGAATTCAATATTTATCAAAAATAGCAAACTTCCAAAAATCAGTCAAAATCAAAAAGTCAACTAATTGGTCAAACTTACGTCAAAATTAAGTCAAAACTTCAAACCTTCATAACTAAATATAGAAAAATCTAAATTCAGCATACTTATAGTTTGACTGATCATCTGAAGGTCCAGTATTTTACAAAAATACTAACTTTCTAGAAAACATTCTTAATTTAAAAGTTAACTTTTAACCCCTTTAATTAAAAAACTTAAATAATTAAAATAATCACAAAAAATTAAGTAATTGATTTTAAAATACAAAAAATATTAGTTCAACTTTAAAACTAGTAATCAATCCATCTTAATTAAGATTCATCAAAGTTTAAACCTTAAGTCAAATCAAATCACTTAATTATATAGATTACCACTGGATAACCTAGGCTTACAAGGCTATTAGCTTAGCCCAAGAAAGGTGAAATAAACTTTATAGCCTCTGTGAGCAACAAAGGTGGTATCTAATAAATAATTAAAATTAATCTTAAAATTAATTTCTAATCATTAAAACTTAAAATTTAATTAAAATCTCCCTTAAGTCTTTCAACCTTCTAAAACATCAAGTAACTTCAATCAAGTACTCTATATAGGACATATCCAACCCAGACGGTCTACCTCACACACTTTATAGGACAACAAACTTTAGTGCTAGGCTAGGCCGGTGTTTACTTTTTTACTACTTATGTGTGCAAGGTTTTTCGTGATTTTCACTACATGTTAGTTGTTAGAATTAAGTAATTGACTAATTATTTATTTATTTTCTGCACTCTATGTACTGATTGATTATATGATAAATTACCCTTAGATCAGGGATGATTTATAATAATTTAATCTTATGCAGGTGGCCATGCTTACACAGGGTAATTAAAATTAAAGGGGGCATAAAATTAAGCTTTAAAATTAATAATATTTTCTGCAGGTGCTTTAGAATGCATAAGTCCCCCTTTAAATTAAAAGAGCATGGCTAAGGATGGCTATGTATTTGAGAATTCAATTTTTGATATATATTAACTGCTTGAGGTGTTTATTCAAATGTTGATTTATTATGATAATCCTACATGTGTTGCGTCTATATTTTAATTTCTATTTAAATATAATTTGATTTAAATTCGAGTTCTAACATTTATGTACTTTGAGATGGAATATTTACACATCCAATCTGGAGTCCAAAGAGGAAGGGACATTCCTTAGGGGAGAGTCCCTCCATTTGGAGATCCAAATTAGGATGATTTTGAAACATTCAGAGAGGAAACATAACACCCCTCTCGAGGGGGAGTTTCTTTTCACTTGGATATTCAGACCCAACGATCCAAGGAGCCCGTAGAAGGATGAAGAAGTAAGGAACGAGAAGAATCCAAATTCTCAAAGTCACTTGAGTCTTAGGAGTAGAATCTAGGTTGTTGTCAGTGGTACTTGGCCACTTTACTTTTCTGCAATCCTTGGGTTGTACAATTAAGTGGTACTTGCCACATGAAATTTTAGTTTGAGTATTAATTTTTTTGATTTAATTATTTAATTGATTTGATTAATGTGTTGATTGCGATATAGGATTGCATGCTTTTAGTAGCATTTTTTGGTACTTTTATATGTTGATCATTATTTTAGCCTAGAACCCGATCGGAGGCTTGTGAGAGAACGTTAAAATTCTTCTATTTAAATAAAATTAAAAGTTTTAAGCTCACATAGAAATCTAATATTCTAAGAAGTAAGCTCGGGACCACCGAGAGTTACCATATGCATAATTCTTACATTTTCGTTTCGTTTGTTAGGCACCTCCGTGCCTGTGGGTTCTGGCAGATCACTTAACCTATGAGGGTGCAGATCTATCAAGGAGAATCTGTGTAAATTCTAAGATAAAATATATTTTTAAGCCTAATTTTAAAACTTTATCATTTTGATTCAAGCATTTGATCGAGTTAACGAGCATACATTGCATCAGATATAAATTTAAAAGTGTCTAAATCTTTAATTACATTTTAGCTTAAGCATTAAATACCTAATATACATCAAGGGGCCAAATTAAGGACTGCTTTAAATGTTGACCCTATTCTCAAAAACTCAATCATAAATAACGTCCCTACCCACTCTTATATAAAAAACTGGACTCATAATTTTAAAGCGTTAGGTGGTTTAGGTGGATCCCCAATCCAGGCCGGGGTAAATCCATATCCTGCATTGCACTAGCCAAGTTCAGGCTACTGGTTTTCAGTACCCACCTTAGACTTAGGTTTTGAGGCAAGCTCAGGCTATAAGACATCAATCTCTAGGAATTGAATCCCAACTTTCTAATGAAATAGATCATTCAAACTTAAACCTCTTTTAATCAAATTCAAGCCTAACATTTAGGATAGATTGGGATATTTCTAAATTATTTTAGAATCCCAAACACCTCTTACTTTTCTTTATCTAACTTTAGAATAAGTGTTCAATATTTAACCAATCCCGATTGAGACTTCCAATCCTTACCTCCTTTGACATCAATTTTTAAAAATCTAAATAAAATTTGTATCGCTATTTTAATCAAGACTATTCATATGAAATTCCAATTTCCTACGATGTAATTAACTATGAGGGTTTGTGCTCGTAGGAGATTTAGAAAACCATATCTAATTTACAAAATCAAGTTTTTTGAAATCTCAACTAATTCTCTTTGGGAAATTCAAACTTAATGATCATTGTCATCATATTTAAATGATTGATAATAGGCAATTTTTTCTTTCCTCGGGAAGATATATTGTTCTATTATTGTGATTCTGATTATGAATTTAATGATCATTTATCTAGATTATTATAGCTAGATATTTGATTAAACTTTATTTTGATCTTTGGGATCATATGTAATTCCTTCTTGAATCAAGCTATAATATTGAGAATTTGATTTATAATTCTAAATATGAACCCATTATGAGATCTTATGTTCACCCTTCGAGGTGATATATCATTTCTAATGGATGTTCAATTTCAGATTTAAAACTCAAAATGTTAAATTCAAAGTATTTCCCAAAGAAAATTAAACTTTTCAAAATAATTCTGTTTCAATCAAACAAAAATGGTGACTCTGCTGGGGATAAAGCTTCCTCTCCATCTTTAATAATGATACAAATTTTATTATATCGATAGTTTTGACTACCTTTCCTTCCGTTGGTCCCTCTGCCTATTTCTTCCTTGGGTGAGTGTGACCAACATTAATTAAGACATGTTAAAAGAGAGGTGAGTGTAGGAACCCTCTATCAAAGTCGAGCTTTTATATTTTGCCTCCAAGTTAATTTATAGAACGAAAGAGTCAAGTTAAACTTTTTTAAAATTCTCTTGTGTATGTTACAAACCCGCATACTCAAATAAATCTAAGCATGCTAAGTTTCACAATTTACAGAAGATACTTCAATCTCAAAATTAAAGTTTCAATTCTCCAATAAAATTTTACCTCTTCAAATTTGATTCAAAACTTCAATCCTTTTAGTAAAGTCGGTCTTTGGTATTTCACTCCCAAACAGTTCATCGGGATGAAAGAGTCAGGTCGACTTTTAAGAATTTTCCCCCCAAATTTGTAAACCTTTATGTTGAATGCAAATTCAATACATTGAGTTTCAAAAATAAGGGGAGCTTCTGCCCGATTTTCAAAATTTCAAATCTCTTTTAAGATTTTTCAAATCAACTTCAACTGTCATTGCCGTATATCTTCTATAACATTCTATTATAGTTGAATATATGTAACATAAATCTAAAACTTTATAGTCAATTCTGAGCTTTGACATTTCACCCCCCAAATCACTTGGTGGGGTAAAAGAGTCAAGCTTATTTTCTTAAGATCTTCAGGTTAATTTTGTAAACCTGCATATTTAAATAAAACTCAATATATTGAGTTTCAAATTCTAAAGAAGATCTGTTCAGTTCCAACCTCAAATTCAAATTTAACTTAAATCCAAATTCTATTCAAATTTGATTTCAGCCTTAAATTCAACTGTAGTTTTGATTTCAAATTCAAATTCGGGCTTAGACATTTTGCCCCAAGTCAATTAGTGAAATGAAGGAGTCAAGCCCGATCTTTAGATTTTTCATATCAATTTTGTGAACCTACATGATTGAGTGAAACTCAACGTGTTGAGTTACAAAATTTGAAGAAAATCCATTCAACTTTAACCTCAAATTCAAATTCAAATCCAACTTTAAGTCTAACCATAATTTCAACCTTAAGTTCAAACTTGATTTCCATTTCAAATTCAAGTACAATCTTGATTTCAATTTTCAAATTTAAATCCAGGCTTTGACATTTTACTCTAAGTCAATCGATGGAGTCAAAGAGTCAAGCTCAACCTTTAAAATTTCCTTGTCAATTTTATAAACTCTCATGTTGAGTGAAAACTCAGCATGTTGGGTTACAAAGTTCAAAAAAATCAATCAAACTTAAAATTTAAATGCCATTTCAAAATCACTAATTCAAATCACTTTCTTTAATTCCAGGAAATCAAACACTCAAATGGCTGGGAAACTCATCCTCTCCTAGATAGAAGCTTGATAGTAGAAGAAATCTCCTCTGACAACTCAATCCAGTTTGGAATAGGATTTCAAAATCTCAAGCTGTCAGTTAATGGGGAAACAATCATTGATCTATCTATTGGAATTTAAAAGGATTTCCCCTTAGTAGAAGTTACTTTAGGGTCAGGAGTTGACTCCCCCATCTCCAAGATGAAGGTCGTTGTTGCCCCTTTACCCATTGTATCCTCTACTCAGGAGGATAAGAACTAGAAGTCAATAACAAAGGATGAACTACCATTTCAGTCTGAGATAGGGTCAAGTCCTAACACTGCTTTCATCGACAAGAATTGGAGGAAGAATTACCTTCGAAAAGATAGAAAGAGAAATTTTAAGACTAGAAAGACTGCTGAGTCGAAAGCCTTAGAGCAAATCAAATTTGAACAAACACTAGCATTAGGCCATAGGCCCCCAATCGAGGGTTATGACCCGTCCACTCTATTAGAAGATGTTAGGGCACGTTACTACATGTATCCCACCATATCATCTATAGAGGAGGAGGTGTAGAAACCACTCAGGGTGCCACTCTCCTAATTACTAGGCCATTAGTAATGGGAGAGGGGAAAATAATCTAAGATTATATCAGATAGTGATACCGTCAAAATTTAACTTTCAAAGGGGTCCTAACGTGATAAATCTTTTGATTAAAATGATGCAGCATCTTCTAGGGATAGTACAGACCCCATAACAGTCTCTCCCTCTAAAGAGATTGTAGGAATTCAATTCCATATCATTAGGGTCGTGCCACCTAGACTTGCAATATCTCTTTAAGGAAAACTTACCAATTTCTCAAGTGTACTAGATCCAGACATTCATAATAGTTGATTCACCCTTTTAATAAAATTTGACCTCTACCTTAAATCTTAAGTTGTAGAAAGTTGTTGCTGACTCCACCAGATGTTTAGAGGTCCCTCCCTCCCACCTATTCTGTGGGATTGATTTGACTGTTGAACTAAAATCAGTATCAAACTTAAGTTGAATTTTGAAATGAAGATTTTCTCAATCTTCTTGCAATTTTCTACCTTTAATAGGCATTTCTTGCATGTCTAAAATATGTTCAATGATTTTCCTAGTCAAGTTGATATTCCTGTAAAGGATTAGGTCCTGTCTTGAGGATTATTCTTCCTTGTATAAGCGAATGAGCCTTCTTCTCTTAAACTTGAGATATATCTCGACATTCAAAAAAAGAGTAACAATCATTTTATGATTTTAAAGAAATTGAAGCCTCTTCTCAAAATCAATCAAAAGATACACAAAGTGTGCTAATAATCAAGAAATGCATAAAGTGCATCTGAACTCAGAAGATGCACTAATGCACCAAAAATTCAAAAAATAGTGCAAAATACACTATAAATAAAAAAGATGCATAATGTGCGCCACCAGAAATAAGAAATAGGCTTTCTTCTTCTTAAGTCCTTAAATTTCAAATGAAAATCCAATCACTTTTGATCACTTGACTTTAAAAAATCTTGAATCTTGATTCTTTATCATGCATTGATTATCTATCAGATAGAAAATTCTATATAAGAGAATTAAAAAGATCAAATTTCTCTTTTCAACTTAAACCTTTTTAAAATTAATTTTAATTTAAAATTTATATGGGAGACCCCAGTTCAGTTTTTATAAAACTCGGTCTGGGTCAACAAAACCTAAATTCTTAAATCTTTCTAAATTGGTTAGAGTCGACTTAGCTTCTCACTTTAACTGAGAAATTTGTTCCCACTTGTCGTTCTGACAGGGTCTAAATAGCTAGATGAAATATTTTAATAGAAAGAATGAATCTTCTACTCCTGATAAGAATTTAAATCTTGTCCTTGAGGAATATATGTAAGTCCTTGCTTGTATGTATCTTTTCCTTTAAAAGGCCTTTTCTATAAAATTACACTCTATGTTGGGTCAAGATCAACCTTACTAGAGGAGTATTTTATAATGCTAGGAACTACCATTCAAAATTAAATTAAAGTTGAGTAGTGTGTTCAACTCCAATTGGAGTAGTTTCAGGTCTAATAGAGTGTCATCCTTAAGGCTCAATAAAACTCAGAGTAGTACACAAAGCCCAAGTGGTTCAAGCTTGTAATAAGACAATGTGACTTAGAGCCTTATAAGTAGGAGACTTGGTCCAGGTTCTCTGGATGCCTATCTTAGCCTACCGAGAGATCGGTGGGAGAATTTGAATAAATACAAGGATGACCCTTTATCATTGAGATGATCTTTGAGAAAATTTTAAACATCAACTGATCAACCCTGAAGAATGCCACCCAATATTTTCAAACATTGGGGAGGCTCTTTAGGAAGTACCATGCCAGATGAGTGTCAAACTTAAATCCAAATTCAAAATCATGCCAATTCAAAATCAAATTCAAGATCAAATTTCAAAAACTCTTGAAAGTTAAATAAAATTAAATTCAAAATTCTTCAAATTCAAATTCAAGAAATCAAATTAAATTCAAAATCTTCAAAACTCAAAATTCAAATTCAAGAAATTAAATCAAATTCAAAATCTAAATTCCAAAAATTTAATCAGTTTGAAATCTTCAAATTCAAACGAATCAAAATCAAACCAAAATTCAAATTCAAATTTGTCAAATTTAAAACTAAGTCAAATCAAATTCCAAATTTAAACATTTTTAAATTCAAAAAGAAATCAATTTAAATTCAAAAATAATTCAAATCTCAAGTTCAAGAATTCAAACCCGATCCTGTATGTGGAGCAAGTTTCCTCCCCATATGATCATCTAGACTCGATCCTCTATGAGGAGCAAGTTTCCTCTGTATATGATCATTCCAGACTCGAGCCTCTATGTAGAGCAAGTTTCCTCTATACATGATTATCCAGACCCGATCCTCTATGTAGAGCAAGTTTCCTCTACACATGATCATCTAGACCTGATCTTTCATGTAGAGCAAATTTTCTCTCCACAAGATCGTTCACTAGCGATAGAGTACGCCCGTTATGGCACCATCCTATAATTAAATTCAAACTCGATCCTCTATGGTTGGGTGTGAGTCCTAGTGCTTCTTTCCCACACGATCATTCAGTTTTCTTTTTCTCAAGGTTAGGTGTGAGTCCCAATGCTTCCTTTTCTTAGGATTAGAATCATTAGTGATGGAGCACACCCGTTGTGGCACCATCCTAGTTTCAAATTTAAATTCAATCCTCTGTGGTTAGGTGTATGTCCTAGTACGTCCTTCCCATATGATCTTTCAATCATCTTTTCCTTAAGGTTAGGTGTGAGTCCCAATGCTTCATTTTCTTAGAATTAGATCCACTAGTGATGGAGCACACCCTCTATGGCACCATCCTAGGTTCAAAATATAAATTTAACCTTCTATAGGAAGTTATGCTTCCTTCCCATAGGGTCCTCTAGCTTTCCTCTTTCTTAAGGTTAGATGTGAGTCCTCGTGCATTCCCTCCTTAGGATTAAATCTTCTAGTGGTGGACAACGCCCTCCGTGGCAATATCCTGTTGTGACTCGGGTTCACGAGTTCTTGTTTTGATGATAACAAATATTATGGCTCACATCTCTTAGTATTTTTAATGTATATTTATTTGTGTGTATACTAACTTTTCAGAAATAGCATGCACCTTCCAACAAAGTTTTAAGGCTCAAGAATAGGTAGAATAGGTTATGATGTGATGATATTTATAATATCTATTGATGTACCTTTTGTTTTCTTGAGTCAAGTCCTATAACAGTGTATGCTTGCTTGTGACCATGTACACACATACTCATAGTGAGTGAGAACTAGTCAAAATCAGAAGTTTAACTTTTGAACAAATCGTACTAGATGATCACAGGATCATCCTGGATGATCACAGGATCATCCTGGATGATCTGTTCATTGAACTAATCATCCTGGATGATATTTATATCATCTTAGACGATCCATTACTATCTCAAAACCCTAGCCGCCATAATAATTTAGGCAAGGATTTAGGATTCAAATTTTATTCTAATCGTTCTAGATGATCTATGATAATGCTACCTAAATTAATGCTATGATTATTCAATCAAATATGCATAATTTGATAATCTGATCGTTCTGTATGATCTGTATATCGTACGGGATGATTTTTGCAAAATTTATACTAATCATCCCATACTATCCTGGGATCATCCAGGACTATCCGGTCAAATTTTGCACAACATCCTGGATGATCCTACAATCATCCTGGATGATCTTTGGCTACAGAATTGAGTTTTTAGGGTTTTTTTAAGCCATCTTTTTGAGCTCATCGTCCTGGATGATCCTGCGATCGTCCTGGATGATCTTTGCCGCTAGAACTGATTTGGAAGGATTTTTGGAGCTCTCTATTTAAGCTTTCTTAAGGCACTTGATAGGTGTCTTTGGCAGCCATTGAGGCTTCATTTCTTCTGGAGAAAGCTTAAATAGAGAGCTTTAAAGGGAGAGTAGAAAGGGTGGAGTTTATGAAGGAGAAGAGCCTTGGAAGAGGGATTTTTGAGGGAGTGTGAGGGGGTTCACAAGGTTGCTCCGAAAAGCTTGCACCTAAGTACCATCAAATTCAATGGTCGTCTCGAGGAAAGTTTTGGGAAGAAGAAGATCTCTGTGGTGTCAAAGGACCCAGCTACACCGCCGCACCAGGGAAGGTGAAAGTGATTTTGTAAGGGCTTCTCTGCCTAGCTGTGGGGCTAACGGGGAGTAACTAAAGGTGTAGTACAATACTCGGAGGGTGCCTTCGAGGAGTGGACGTAGGTCAGGTTGGACCGAACCACTATAAATCTGGTGTGTTCTTTCTGATTAATTTTTGCACTTTATTTTACTGCTATTAACTGCTTGGGTGAAATCTCTGATTGATTTTTTTTATTATTGATTTAATTTTTTTCGCTGCAAGATATAAAAAGATTTTTCTTTTTATTTAAAGAAGTTTTTAAATATCCAGTTCGCCCCCCTCTTGGTTAGCCTTGGGACTAGTTCATAAGGGCTTAACATCTCGAATGAACTTTTAAGTGGTATTTGAGCGGGATTCATAAAATTAAGTTTTTGAAAACTTTTGAATTTTGATCAATGGCTAATTTTTGTAATAGTAATATTATGGAAGGATCTTCAATCACCCTGCCACCATTATTTGAAAATATTACTTTTAATTTTTGAAAAATTTGCATGTCTAATTTTTTGCAACCAATTGATTATCGCATATGGCATATGATTCAAACTGGTTATTCTGTACCGTCATGTATTATAGATGGAATCAAAAATGATATTCCTTTTTTCTTAATGGAGTAAACTAGATCAGATAAATGCTCAATTAAATGCTAAATGTTTGAATTATTTTTTCTATGCTTTGAATTCTAATGATTATATATTAGTATCTGCATGCTGTACTGGCAAGGAAATTTGGGATAAATTATGCACTACATATGAAGGTACTTATGAAATCAAGCAATCTAGGTTAAATATTTTATTACATGATTATGAACTTTTTAGCATGAAACCTTATGAGACAATCTTGGATATGTATACTAGGTTTACTTAAATTGTGACATCATTACATGCATTAGAAAAATAACTTTCAAACTTTGAAAAAGTCAATAAAATCCTACGTTCTCTATTTGATAAATTTGATGCCAAAGTCATTGCAATTTTTGAATCTAAAAATTTAAATGAATATTCTATTGATAATCTGATTGGCTCACTCATTACCTATGAGCAAGGTTTGGGTCAAAAGCTTTTGGATGCAGGTGAAACTATAGTACTGAAAGCTGATGACATGGATGAAAGTGGCTTAGTAGATAATGAAAGTGAAAAATTAGTATCAATACCAAATAAATTGAAAAGTCTACTAAAGCACAAGCATTAACATCAACAAAAGTGGAACAAAAGTAACAAAAGGTAAAAATGTTAAGATTTTTTTTGATGTTATTTGCTTTGGATATAGGAAACGTGGACATATAAAAAATCAGTGCCCAAACTTAAAAACCCTTCAAAAAGGAAAGGGTAAAGCCAAGAAAATTGAAATAAGGGCAAATAATGCAAAGCAAAAAATCTCCTAGGCAAACCTAGCTTCTTAATCATCACATCAGGAACGAGATGATGTGGATTAATTTTTTGCTTGTGTGTTTGTGTTTGTGTTTATGTTTTTACTTTTTTTTTATTTGTTGTGTTTTTGTTTATTTTAGGTGGTGTTTTTTTGTTTTTTTTTCTTATTATTTTTGTTTTTCTTTTAATTAAATTTATTTTTATGTTATTTGTGTAGCTTCTCAGATTAGCACACACATATCACTTTTGAAAAATCTAATTATTTTGCAAAAATCATGTTTTTTAAAAATGGAAAATTTACCTTCTATTTTTTTAAAATTTTTTTGTAAGTTGTGGTTGATTTCTCTAAAATCAAATAAAGGAAGGAAACTCATGATTTTGTCTCTCCATCTCATTTCTTTATATAAGGCTATTTCACTTTTGATTCAAAACATATTTCAAATTATAAATTAGTTTTTAAAATTTAACCTTTTCGATCTCCCTATATTTTGTATATCTCATAGGGATCTTTTGCAAGTTAATGAACCTACTTTAAAGATTATCTGAATAAGGTTGTTCGTCTTTATTATAAGAGTAGGGTTTGCTGATTTTAAATATTTAGAAAGGTGGCAAATTATAAAAATCAAAAGAGGCATAAAATGAACCTGAAGCTGAAAAGATGTACAATGTCGCCAAATTAAAAAGATACACAAAGTGTATCAAAAATCAAAAGATGTGCAAAGAGCGCCAAAATGAAAAGAGGCACAAAATGAGCCCACAAAAAGTTAGCTTCCCTTCTTGTAAATCTCTAAAGTTTAGAAAATCCATGTCTTTTTGATAAATTCGTTACTTGAGTTTGAAAATCATAATTTATGATTCATTGCCTTACATTAATCTTCTATTAGATATATTTCATGAAAAGAGTTTTGAAAAAAATTTTGTTTCCTTATCTATTTTGTTTCTTGATTTAGATATTGGCTTAGAAAGTTTTTTAGCCTTTTTAAAACCTGAGCTTGGATTAATAATTTTTGAATTTTTAAACTTTTTAGGTTATGAGTAGTCAATACATACCTTAATAAGTTTTGAATAAAATCACGAGATAATTTCTTATTACAAGAAAATTCTTAAAATTTCAAAATATTTTTTCAAATTTTTTTTTAAAACCAGATCAAGGACCGTGTTCGATCTTTTAGCCTATTTTTTTATTTTGTTTTTCTATGCTCCTCTTCTTTTTGATAATGTTAAAGGGGGAGAACATACAGTTGTATTTGTGAAGTTTATTTTTATTTATTATATTTGTGTAGTTTTTTTTTAAATTAAAAAAAAAATTCTCCCTATTTTAAAAAGTCTTTTCTTAGTGAGGGGGAGATTAGGAGAAAATACTTTTTATTTGCAAATTCAACCAGAAATATTTGCCATCATCAAAAAGGGGGAGATTATTGTGACTCGGGCTCATGAGTTCTTGTTTTGATGATAATAAACATTATGGCTCACATCTCCAAGTATTTTCAATGTATATTTATTTGTGTATATACTAACTTTTCAGGAATAGCATGCAACTTCCAACAAAGTTTCAAGGCTCAAGAATGGGTATAATAGGTTATGATGGGATGATATTTATAATATCTCTTGATGTTCTTTTTGTTTTCTTGGTTCAAGTCCTGTAAGGGTGTATGCTTTCTTGTGACCATGTACACACATACTTAGGGGGAGTGAGATCTAGTCCAAACCAGAAGTTTAACTTTTGAATAAATCATACTGGACGATAACAAGATCATCCTGGATGATATGTTTATTGAACTAATCATCCAGGATAAAATTTATTTCATCATGGACGATCCATTACAATCTCAAAACCCTAGCCGCCATGATAATTTAGGCAAGGATTTAAGATTCAAATTTTGTTCTAATCATCCTGGATGATCTATGATAATGTTGCCTAAATTAATGTTATGATTATTCAATCAAATTTGCATAATTTGATATTTTAATCATCCTGGATGATCTGTATATTATACGGGATAATTTTTGCAAAATTTGTACTAATCATCATGGACTATCCTGGGATCATCCAGAACTATCATGTCAAATTCTGCACATCATCCTGGACGATCCTGCAATCATCCTGGATGATCTTTGGCGATAGAATTGAGTTTTTAGGGTTTTTTTAAGCCATCTTTTTGAGCTCATCATCCTGGATGATTTTTGTCGCTAGAACTAATTTAAAAGGGTTTTTGGAGCTCTCTATTTAAGCTTTCTTATGGCACTTGATAGGTCTCTTTAGCAGCCATTGAGGCTTCGTTTCTTCTGGAGAAAGCTTGAAGAGAGAGCTTGAAAGGGAGAGTAGAAAAGGTGGAGTTTGTGAAGGAGAAGATCCTTGGAAGGGGGATTTTTGTGGGAGTGTGAGGTGGTTCACACGGTTGCTCTGAAAAGCTTGAACCTAAGCACCATCAGATTGAAGGGTTGTCTCAAGGGAAGTTTTGGGAAGACAAAGATCTTTGTGGTGTCAAAGGACTCGGCTACTCCACCGCACCGGGGAAGGTGAAAGTGATTTTGTGAGGGCTTCTCCGCCTAACTGTGGGGGCTAAAGGAGAGTCACTAAAGGTGTAGTGCAATACTAGGAGGGTGCCTCTAAAGAGTGGACGTAAGTCAGGTTGGATCGAACCACTATAAATCTGGTGTGTTCTTTCTGATTATTTTTCGCACTTTATTTTACTGCGATTAACTGCTTGGATAAAATATCTGATTGATCTTTTTATTATTGATTTAATTTGTTTCTGATGTAAGATATAAAAAGATTTTTCTTTTTGTTTAAAAAAGTTTTTAAATATCCAATTCACCCCCTCTTGGTTAGCCTTGGGACTAGTTCATAAGGGCTTAACATCCCTAATGAACTTTCACATCTTAGTTTCAAATCTGATCTTTTGTGGTTAGGTGTGAGTCCCAATGCTTCCTTTCCACATAATCATCTAGATTTTCTTTTCCTTAAGGACAGATTTGACTCATCGTGCTTACTCTCCTTAGGATTATGAAAGTGTGAATAGGTTGTTAGACCTATTAATTACGTCCCTAGGCTAACCAAGAGGGGGGGGGGGTGTGAATTGGTACTTTTAAAATTCTCTTAAAATTTTGGAAAACTTTTAATCAAAAAACCTAAGCAAATCATACAGTATGATTTATGTTTGTATAGTACAAACAGAGATAATTTTTGATGCTTTTTAACCATAGAAAAATAAAATGCAGTGCAGTAAGAAAATGTAGTAAGTAAAAATAAGAATAGAGAACACTAGATTTTATAGTTGTTCGGTCAAACTACACCTACATCCACTCCCTAGAGACTCCTTCTCTAGGTATTGCACGAAACCAAAGTGACTCTCCTTTAGCCCCCACAGCAAGGCGAAGAAGCCTTTTCAAAACTCTCTTCCACCAAATTTCGGTGCGGCAAAGAACCGTCGTTCTTTTTCATCCTCCTGGTGAAGGCAGAGAACCCTCTCGTCCTTTCACACCCTCCAAGTGTCGGTAGAGAACCGTCATCCTTTTTCACCCTCTTGGTGATGGTAGAGAACCGTAAACCTCTCGAATAACTTTCTTGCAAGAGCCTCTAAGGAGATTAGGAAGAGGCTTGAAGTACAGACAACGTGATCCTCACAATTGGATAACCTTTTGAATCCCCTCATAATTTTCTCTTCAAAGATCTCACAACACTCACTCCCAAACACTCTCCCAATCACTCTCCCTTTCAATCTCAAGAAGTATTTTCGCAAAAGGATCTCTTACAAGTCAGTTTTTAGGACCCTTAAGTACTAAGGATAAGAAAAATCATCCAAAAACTAAAAATTTCAAGTTTTAAGCGTTCTGATCGTCCCGTACGATCTAATATCGTACTATACGAATAGTTCAACTTATTGAATGATTCATCCCGTACGATTCCATACAAACCTAAAACTGAGCTGTTTGAAAGTGTGAATAGGTTATTAGACCTATTGCTCACATCCCTAGGCTAACCAAGAGGGGGGGGGGGGGTGAATTGGTTCTTTTTTAAAAAATTACTCTTGATATTTTAAAAATTTTTAAAGCTAATCGTATAGTATGATATTACTTCGTACAATATGAACAGAGATAATTTTAGCTTTTTTTTTTCAAACGCAGAAATTCAACCACAAAGAAAGTAAACTGCAGAAAAATAAAAATGCAAAAAATAACAATGAACAGAGAACACCAGAATTTATAATGGTTCCGTCAAAACACGACCTACATCCTCTCCCTAGAGACTCCTTCTCTAGGTATTACACTAAACTCAAGTGACTCTCCTTTTGCCCCCACAGTAAGGCGGAGAAGCCTTTACAAACTCTCTTCCACCAACCCCGGTGCGGTAGAGAACCATCGTCCTTTTCACCTTCTAAGTACGGCAGAGAACCGGCGTCCTTTTCACCTTCTAAGTGTGGCAGAGAACCGTCATCCTTTTCACCCTCCAAGTGCGGCAGAGAATCGGAATCCTCTCGAACAATGCTCTTGTAAAAGCCTCCAAGGAACTAGGAAGATGCTTGAAGAACAAGTAAAAGAAATCCTCTCAATTGGATAACCTTGTGAATCTCCTCACAATTCTTTCTTGAAAGATCTCTCAAAACTCACTCCCAAACACTTTCCCAATCACTCTCCTTTCACTTCCCAAAAGAATTTTCGTAGAAGAATTTTTCCTTCAGTCACTTTTGAGTCATTTTTATACTTGGGACAGAAAAAACCATCCAAAAACTAAAATTTCAAGTTAAGTCCGTACCAATTGTCCCGTATGATCTTAGATTGTACTGTACGAATAGTTCAGAATATCAAACGATCCATCTCGTACGACTCATCAGACGAACAAGTCAGAGCCGTTCGTATGAATATTTCGTCCCATACGAACGCTTAGACGATCGAGTCAGAGTGCTTCGTACGACTGTTTCGTCATGGACGAACCCTTGGACGATCAAGTCAGTGAGCTTCGTATGAACCATTCATCCCGTACGAACCCTTGGACGATTAAGTCAGTGAGCTTCGTATGAACCATTCGTCCCGTACGAACCCTTAGACGATTAAGTCAGTGAGCTTCGTACGAACCATTCGTCCCGTAGGAACCCTTGGACGAATCGAACAGAGCGCTTCGTCCGAACTGTTCGTCCTTTACGAATATATGGATGAACCCAATTTTGAGCAGTTTATATAGCAAAAACTCATGTATGAATAGTATTCATACTGTACGAACATGCCTTAGAAAAAATTTCTTGGCATGTGGGTTCTTTTTGGAGGACATATTCTACAGATCGTCCTGTATGATATCAAATCGTACTGTACGATCAGTTTTTAAAATTTTAAACTTTTTACTCCCCCATTGTGTGTGTGTGCACAGTTATCCAACTTACAATCACACTTTCTCAGACTCAAGAAAAAGAAAATTTACAGACTTCATTTACAGTGGATAAGTGAACTTGAAGTCTTCAATAATCTAGAGTGTGAATTTCCTGAAAAATACTTTAGTACACACAACAAAAACTCAAGTATATGTTAGAAGATGAATTAGATAAATAATAAGCTTTTGTAATCATCAAAAATATAAACTTGGATTAGAATTCATATGAACAAATTGATTCACCCAAATCACAACAATCTCCCCCTTTTTGATGATGACAAAATGACTATTGTTTGAAATGAAAAATATAAAAATAGATCTTCTAACATCCACTAAATGTACTCCCTTAAATAAAAGATCTACACTCCCCCTAAATAAAAGATCCCTAAAGTTCTCCTAAAGAATTGACTTATCCTATCCCTAAGCTTCTCCTAAAGACTAATCAAGATATATGAGGATAGAGAATTTAACATGGAATACACAAGGGAAGGGAAGGAAAGAGTGTAGAAATGATAACACAAGCACATACATAAAAAATGGCATAAGAAACAAGAAATAAATAGCACAAAAAGAGACAAATAAACAAACAAATAGCACATAACATAAGTCAAACAAATAGCACATAACATGCACATAACATAAGTCAAACAAATAGCACATAACATAAGTCAAACAAATAGCACATAAGCACATAACATAAGTCAAACAAATAGCACATAACATGCACATAACATAAGTCAAATAATAAAACTCTACCCCTTTTGCCAACAGTAAAAAGGACACTTAAAAATAGTTGAGAAGTGGAAAAATGTTAAATGAAGTTTAACTACAATATTCAATTGAGATGCAAAAACTAAAGACTCAAAAGTGTTAGATTGCATAGTATGTTAAGGAGAAAAAAAGTTGATCTAAAGTAGTAATGTATTAGACATATTAGTAGTCTCAATTTTTATATAGAAGATGAGACAACATTACCAAAATTCTAACTCTAAAGTGACAATTATTGATTAGTGAAAAAGAGAAAAAAAATGCTAAAAGAAAGAATATTTGGCGACTTTGCGCATCTTTTCAAAATATAGGCTAATTTTGTGCCTTATTAAAATTTGGCGACATTGCACATCTTTTATTGGATGACACACTTTGTGTGTCTTTTCACATTTGGCGACATTGCGCATCTTTTCTTGTATGGCATATTTTGTGCATCTTTTCAAGCTTTACTTTGAATATAAGATTATTTCCAAGAACATTATCTCTGAGTCACAAATACAATAGTAAACGCAAAGATATAGAGTGTGAGAATAATGTTAAAACATAAAAAATACACTAATTTAGAATAAATAATACATGTCTAAATAAGATTAAGTAAGATCTTCTATTCCACACCAAAACATAATGAAATCAAAAAAATTTGAAAATTTAAAGTCATGCATAGTATTTTCTATTGTAATATGAACTCAATTAACATTCAGATCATTAATCAACTATAGTCAAGTGAATTAAAAAATATAACATATTCAGTCACTAACACAAAAAGGATAAACACAAAAATAATAGAACATTTCATTACTAATCTTTTGAAAACATACAACATAGCAAGTTTTACATTGAGGCACCATCTCATCATAAAAAAAACTTGCTAACATTTCCAAAACATAAACTTGACAAAACATAAAACATCCTAAAACTGATAAAGAGAAACACAATCACATTCAAGCCAAACCCTAACAAAGCGAGCTAGAACTGAGAAGGACCCTGATTCGGAGGAGGTGGTGGGGCACCGAACAATGCAAAATAGCTGTTAAGCGTAGCAATATTAGTGTTTACAGCATCAAGTTGGTCCCTAACCCAAACTCTATCCTCGCTGCACTGTTCATCCTATCTCTTCAAATGAGCCTCCATGTCATCAAACCTTTTATCCATGCTATCAAAATGTTGGACCATATTTTGATAGAAATCTTGAGATGGTCCAGATGTAGTTCAGGGTGCACCTGAAGGAGTAGAAGCAGAAGGAGGCTCATCATCTGAGCTGTCAGCAGTACCTTATTTCCCAAATAAAGCTCGAAAGGAAGCATGTGTGAAGTATAGTGGGAGTTCAGAAGGACCAGAAGGATGAACTAGGTTGTATTTCTTCTCTAGGATGTAACACACAACATGTCCTAAAGTAATATTTTTCTTCCTCTTCACACTAGCCAAACTAATATCAGAAAGATAGTAGATGTAGTCTAATATCAATTGGGCTTCATCTATAGGTTGGCCAGTCATAATAAGAAAAGTGGTTGAAGAAAGAAGTGGAGCCATATTAACCCGATCTCCTGCTTTAGGAATGATTGAAGTCCTAAGCACATGCTGAATTATTCTTGCATTTTGGTTCAAAGTATCTACCCGGGAGACATGTGTGGGTGTGCTTACAGCTCTAAGAACTCGATTAATTTTCGACCAACCATTTTCAGGTCTAGTGGAGAAGGTATGTGCTCTAGTCCCTTGAGTTCTAAGATGAATATATTCCCCTAGATCCTCCTTAGTTATCACTACTTTTTGCTTAAGGACAAAAGAAGAAATGACTGTGTGATCCTGGTTAAAGGTCATGTTGGCCAGGAACACATGAAATAGATCCTTATTAAAAGCATAGATTAAAGTCAAGAGAAAAGAAAAATGGGTGGAGTCAAAGAGGGGCATAACTGTAAAATGTATATTTTCCTGCAATAATATGCGGGAAGGAGTAACCTTAGATGCAGCATACCTAAGGTATGCTTCCTCATTCTCATCACTAAGAAAGTTCTCATCCCAGTTCCTTCTAGACGTAGGACTGCTAGCAACCCGTGCTCTTTTTCCATTGCCCGACATCTTCTCTCAAGGCTCTAAAAGGTTATAGATAGAAAGTGAAATGAAAGAAAATGACTCGCCTTTATATAAAAAAAACCTGTGATCGTACTGTATGAATCCAGTTTGTACAAGATGAACCTTACTTCGTCCGGGATGACCGAAAGCAGTCAAAATGAAATAGTATTTTGTAAACTGCTCGTCCCGAGGCATCCTTTCATACAGGCTTTTTGACTTCCTGATCGTACAGACGATGACGTGTTCGTCTGGGACGATCAAAAAATTTAAAATCATTCAGGCGATGGTTAGGTTCGTCCCTCATGCAAAATGACATGTGGATCGTACAGATGAATGACGTATTCGTTTGTACAATCACCAATAATAACTGATACTAACCGTGTTTCCTCCCAATTCGTACAGACGAAGTATAGGTACGATGATGTAATCATATAGTATGATACGATATCGTATAGTACGAATAGACACTATAAACTCCATCACTTCAAAACTTACATGCTTTCAACATTCAATCAAGGAACAAAAAACACAATAGAAATTTTTGATTTTTCCCTCCTTTAAAAAAAAAAAACTATATATATAGAAAAAACATCCAATGAACAAACTAACAAATGCAAATAAAAAGTATATTTGTAGAATTTTCAATCAAGCATTAAGATCTATCACACCTAGCCTTGTCCTTAACATACTAAATATGTCAAAGGCTAAGGGTTTTGTGAAAATATCTACAAGCTGATCTTTAGTAGCGACATGATGTAGTTCAATTTCTCTTTTCGCTACATGATCTCTTATAAAATGATGCCTTATGTCAATATGCTTGGTTCTAGAATGTTGAATAGAATTCTTTGAAATACAAATGGCACTAGTGTTGTCACAAAATATTGGAATGGTGCCAACTATAAATCCTAAGTCACTCAATTGTTGTTTCAACCAAAGCACCTGTGCTACACAGCTCCCTAAGGCAATGTATTCTGCTTCAGCTGTAGAAAGTGCTACTGAATTTTATTTTCTACTAGACCAAGATACTAATGAATTTCTAATGAATTGACATGTTCTAGAAGTACTTTTCCTATCCACCCTACAGCCTACAAAATTTGAATCTGAGTATCCAATAATTTCAAAAGAAGAACTGTTCTTAGGATACCAAATTCTTAAAATTTGAGTTCCCAAAAGATATCTTAAGATCCTTTTTACTGCTGTCAAATGTGATTCTTTTGGATCAGCTTGAAATCTAGCACATAAGCAAACACTAAACATAATGTCAGGTCTGCTAGCAGTCAAATAAAGCAAAGATCCAATTATTCCTCTAAACTTCTTTTGATCAACAGATTTTCCCTTAGGATCTTTATCTAATAGGACTGAGGAACTCATGGGTGTAGTGACTGGTTTAGCATTATCCATTTCATATTTTTTGAGGATTTCCTTCACATATTTAAAATGACAAAGAAAGGTTCCTTCCTCATTTTGCTTTATGCTGAAGCCAAGAAAATAACTCAAATCACCCATCAAACTCATCTCAAATTCACTACTCATTATTTTTGAAAATTCATCACATAGAGCTTTATCAGTTGATCCAAAAATGATATCATCCACATATATTTGTACAATGAGTATTTCATTTCCATGTCTTTTCAAAAATAGAGTGGTGTCCACACTTCCTTTAACAAATGATCCGTTTAATAAGAAAGTGCTTAACCTCTCATACCATGCTCTAGGTGCCTGTTTTAATCCATATAATACCTTTTTTAATTTGAAAATATAATTAGGGTATTTAGAATTTTCAAAATCAGGAGGTTGCTCAACATAAACATCCTCTTCTATCACCCTATTTAGAAAGGCACTCTTGACATCCATCTGATACAATTTAAAATCTTTAAAACAGGCAAAGGCCAACAAAACTCTTATTGCTTCAAGTCTTGCTATAGGGGCAAATGTCTCCTCAAAATCAATTCCTTCAATTTGATTATACCCCTTAGCTACTAATCTAGCCTTATTTCTCACAACTACTCCTGAATCATTCATCTTGTTTTTGAACACCCACTTAGTCCCAACTATACTTTGATCTTTTGGCCTTTTAATTAACTCCCAAACATCATTTCTCTTGAATTGATTCAACTCCTCTTGCATGGACAAAATCCAAAATTCATCCAAAAGTGCTTGTTCTATGTTCGTGGGTTCTATCATTGAAATAAATGCTGAATGATTCACTTCTTTCCTCAAACCATGCCTAGTCCTAACTCCTTCACTTGGTTCTTCTAAAATCAACTCTTTAGGATGACTCCTTACAAATTTCCATTCTCTAGGAAAATGGTTTTCCTCTTCTTTTTCAACCCTTTCTTCAACTTTTTGATCTTCAAGTTTTTGAGTTATCACTTCAACCTCATCTTCATCCAACTTAGACCCTTTACTATCATAAGATTCATCAAAAACAACATGTGTGGTCTCTTCAACTACCAATGTTCTTTTATTAAAAACTCTATAGGATTTTCCAACACTTGAATATCCTAGAAAGATTCCTTCATCTGATTTTGGATCAAATTTTCCTAGAATAGTTTTATCATTATTATGTATGAACACTTTACATCCAAAAATATGTAGATGCGAGAGGTTGAGACTTCTAGCTTTAAGAAGTTCATAGGGTGTCTTATTCAATTTAGATCTTATGTACACCCTATTCAACACATAACATGCTGTACTAACTGCTTCAGCCTAAAAATATTTAAGAAGTGAATATTCTGCCAACATGGCCCTAGCAGTTTCAATTAATATCCTATTCTTTCTTTCTACAACTCCATTCTGTTGAGGTGTCCTAGGAGCTGAAAAGTTGTGTTCAATTCCAAGAGATTTGAAAAAATTATTAAACATTTCATTTTCATATTCTCCCCCATGATCACTTTGGATACTAACTATTTCAAAACCAAGTTTCCTCTGAATCCAAGTGGCAAAATCTCTGAACTCTTCAAATAATTCACTCTTATTATTCAAAAATCTAATCTAGGTGAATCTAGTATAGTCATCCACAATAACATACCCAAATCTTTTTCCTCCTAAACTTAAGGTACTCACAGGTCCAAATAAATCCATGTGAATAATTTCTAAGGGCTTGCTAGTCCTTATTTCCTTGATCGAATTGAAAGAGGATCTCACTTATTTTCCTAGTTGACATGCATCACACAAGTGATCTTTGGTGAAGTCTAATTTGGGTACTCCTCTAACTAGTTGCTTTTGAGTGATTTTCCTAAGATTTTTCATGCTAGCATGACAAAGCCTTCTATGCCACAACCATGATTCATCAGATACAGTTTTCAAACACAAGGCAGTAGATGGTTTAACATAATTAAAATCTAGCATGTAAATATTGTTAACCCTATCACCATTCAAAACAACAGTTCCATTTAGACTAATAACATAACTTATAGGTAAAAACTTTATATGATAGCCCTTGTCACATAATTGACTAATACTCAATAGATTGTGTTTCAAACCTTCAACCAACAGTACATTCTCAATCACAAAGTTTTCTGAATTTCCAATTATACCTGTACCTACCACTCTCTTGGTGGTATTATCTCCAAGCGTATCCTTGCCTCCATTCCTGGCTTCCAGCCATATAAATTAATTCGTATCTCCGGTCATATGCTTTGAGCATTCGTTGTCCAGGTACCAAATACTCTCACGAGGTCTTATGTGAGAGTGTTCCTGCAAAATGATCAAACGTTAGTCTTGGGATCCCAAACAAGTTTGGGTTCACCTCTTAACAATTTTAAACCAGATGCATGTGTGATATGCTGTGATTTATGCACCTTAGGTCTCCACACTAAATGTGTTCTATACTTCAAAGTACATGTATGGGAAATATGTCCTAAACTACCACAAGAAAAATACTTTATCCCTGGAAAGGGATTCACTAATCTATTCTTCCTAAAAATTTTCTTTTTAGATCTTGATTCAATATTCTTGTGGTAAGATTCATGAAACTCTTCAAGTTTAGGTGGTATTTTATTTTCCTTATGTGATTTAATCTGAACTTTAAGATAAGCATTAGCACTTTCTAAAATTGAATTGTCAATTTTTAACTCATGCTCTCTAGAATCTGATTCATCCATAAAGGTCTTAAAATCATTTTCAAGTTCAGCATTTGATGATTTTAAAAGATTATACTGTTTGTTTAAATCATCATACTCATCTAACAAAGTCATGTGGTTGCTATCAATTAATGCATGATCTTTTTTAAGGATCTCATAATCTTTCTGCAGCTCTATATAATCCAAATTTAACTTAGCGTTCAGTTTCTTAAGTTTCCTATATGTAGAGTGTATGCGTTCAGAAACTTCAAATAATTCATCATAGCTTAAATCACATACCTCATCCTCATCTGAATGGTCGAGATTATCAGCCATTAAGCACAAATTGGTAACTTCATCTTCTGGTGCTGTTTCTGATAAATTTGAAGCTCAGTCCACCCAGAAGGCTCGTTGTACTCTCTTTTTACCCCTTCTATCCTTTGGTTTCTCCTCGGTCTTCTCCTTGCTAGGATTTCCTTTGAGATTGGGGCAATCTGTTTTGATGTGTCTTGGCTTCCTGCACTCATAGCAAATGACTTCATTAGAAGCCTTAGCATTCTTCTAGAACTTACCTTTGTTCTAATGCTGACGTCTTCTCTGCTTCCTTTTTAGGAAACTTCTAAATTACCTCGTCATCAGGGCAATATCCTCTTCATCCTCAGGTAGTGACTGATCACTTTCAGAATCGTCCACCTTTAAAACAATGTTCTTCTCCTTTCGCTTCTCACCTGCATCAATCTATCTTTGAGTCATCGATTGCTCGTAAGCAATTAGTGATCCAAGAAGATTGTCAACAGAATAAATATTCAAATCTTTAGATTCTGTTATTGCAGTTATCTTTGCATCATATGTAGGAGGTAAACAACGTAATATCTTGTTAACTTTCTCTGCATTTGTCAACTCCCTACCTAAAGCATGCAATGAAGTGCCTATGTGTGTAAAATGAGTCTACATGTCAGAGATTGATTCATTCTGTTTCATGCGAAAAAGTTCATATTCGTGCAAGAGAATGTTTAATCTAGTTTGTTTCACTTCATTCGTACCTTCATATGTGATGCAAAGCCTACCCAAATTTCTTTTCCTGATTTACAGGTAGACACACGCATGTAATCTTTTGACTTTAAAGCACAAAAGAAACTATTCAAACACTTAGCATTCAGTTGAGCTAGTTCACATTCTTCTACAGTCTAATTTGCAAAAGGTGTTTGAACTCTTATTCCTTCTACAATCCTAGTATGTTTAGTATAACCATCTTGAACTAACATCCACATGCGATAGTCAAGTGATTGCAGAAAAGTAGACATGCGAGTTTTCCAAAAATCAAAAGGGATATTATCAAATAACGGTGGTCTATTGATCGAGTATCCTTCCATAGTATTTCTATTTCCAAAATTAGCCATGATCTAAATTTCAAAAAGTATTTAAAATAGTTATTTTTGAAATTGGCTCTGATACCACTTGAAAGTGCGAATAGGTTGTTAGACCAATTCCTCACGTCCCTAGGCTAACCAAGAGGGGGGGGGGGTGAATTTGTACTTTTTTAAAAAATTACTCTTGATATTTTGGAAATTTTTAAAGTTAATCGTACAGTACGATATTACTTCGTATAGTACGAACAGAGATAATTTTGGCCCTTTTGCTCAAACGTAGAAATTCAACCACAAAGAAAGTAAACTGCAAAAAAATAAAAATACAGAAAATAAATAGTGAACAGAGAACACCAGAATTTATAGTGTTTTGGTCAAAACATGACCTACATCCACTCCCTAGAGACTCCTTCTCTAGGTATTATACTAAACTCAAGTGAGTCTCCTTTTGCCCCCACAGCAAGGAGGAGAAGCCTTTACAAACTCTCTTCCACCAACCCCGGTGAGACAGAGAACCGTCATCCTTTTCACCTTCCAAGTGCGGCAGAGAACCGTCATCCTTTTCACCTTTCAAGTGCGGTAGAGAACCGTCATCCTTTTCACCCTCCAAGTGAGGCAGAGAATCGGAATTCTCTCGAACAATGCTCTTGCAAAAGCCTCCAAGGAACTAGGAAGATGCTTGAAGAACAAGTAAAATAAATCCTCTCAATTGGATAACCTTGTGAATCTCCTCACAATTCTCTCTTGAAAGATCTCTCAAAACTCACTCCCAAACACTCTCCCAATCACTCTCCTTTCACTTCCCAAAAGAATTTTCGCAGAAGAATTTTTCCTTCAGTCACTTTTGAGTCATTTTTATACTTGGGACAGAAAAAACCGTCCAAAAACTAAAATTTCAAGTTAAGTCCGTGCCGATTGTCCCGTATGATCTTAGATTGTACTGTACGAATAGTTCAGAATATCAAACGATCCATCTCGTACGACTCATCAGACGAACAAGTCAGAGCCGTTCGTACGAACATTTCGTCCCGTACGAACACTTGGACGATCATGTCAGAGCACTTCGTATGACTGTTTGGTCATGGACGAACCCTTAGACGATCAAGTCAGTGAGCTTCGTACAAACCATTCGTCCTGTATGAACCCTTGGACGATTAAGTCAGCAAGCTTCGTACGAACCATTCATCCCGTACGAACCCTTGGACGATTAAGTCAATGAGCTTTGTACGAACCATTCATCCCGTAGGAACCCTTAGATGAATCGAACAGAGCGCTTCATCCGAACTGTTCGTCCCGTACGAATACATGGATGAACCCAATTTTGAGCAGTTCGTATAGCAAAAACTCATGTGCGAATAGTACTCGTACTGTACGAACATGCCTTAGAAAAAATTTCTTGGCATGTGGGTTCTTTTTAGAGGACATATTCTACAGATCATCCCGTACGATATAAAATCATACTGTACGATCAGTTTTTAAAAATTTAAACTTTTTACTCCCCCTTTGTGTGTGTGTGTACAGTTATCCAACTTACAATCACACTATCTCAAACTCAAGAAAAAGAAAATTTATAGATTTCATTTACAGTGGACAAGTGAACTTGAAGTCTTCAACAATCTAGAGTGTGAATTTCTTGAAAAATACTTTAGTACACACAACAAAAACTCAAATATATGTTAGAAGATGAATTAGACAAACAATAAGCTTTTGTAATCATCAAAAACATAAACTTGGATTAGAATTCACATTAACAAACCGATTCACCCAAATCACAACACTGTTCTTACCTCAAAACCTCTTGTACGAAGTCTAGTTCGTACTGTATGAATAGTTCAAAAATTGAACGATTCATCTCGTAGGATCCAGTACGAACCATTCCAAGCCGTTCGTCCCGACAGTTTGTCTTGAATTTTTGAGCCATTCGTCCCAATGGTTCATCCCGTACGAACAAGTCGTACAAACCATTCAGAGCCGTTCATCCCAACGGTTCGTCCCATACGAACAAGTCGTATGAACCATTCAGAGTCGTTCGTCCCTGAAATCCTTATGTACGAAGTCTATTTCGTACTGTACGAATAGTACATAAAAAAAATTTGATCTGGCTGGTTCGTTGCTGAGGATAAATATCACCGATCATTCCGTATGAAGTACGTTTTATACTGTACGATCAGGTTTAAAAATTGAGCTTTCACTCCCCAAGTGTGTGTGTGCACAGTTATCTAACTTACAATCACACTCTCTCAAACTCAAGAAAAATAAAAATATAGACTTCAGTTACAGTAAACATTAACGAATGAACTTGAAGTCTTCAACAATCTGGAGTATGAATTTCCTGACAAAATATGTTAGTACATACAAAAAGAAACTCTAATATTTGTTAGGAGAAAAATAAAACAAACAATAAACTTTTGTAATCATCAAAAATAACTTATATCAAAATTCACTTGAACGAACTGATTTGCACAAATCATAACAATCTCCCCCTTTTTGATGATGGCAAAATATTTATTGTTTGAATTAAAAAGTAAATCCACATTTCTCCTAAGTGCCCACTAAATATAAGCTCCTCCTAAATAAATGATCTCCTAAGCTCCCCCTAAACGAAAACGCCCCCTAAAGAAATAATCTACAAGAACCAAGGGGTAAAAGGAGGTAAGAGGAGAAGGGGAAAAAAGAAAGAAAAGACAAAAAAATGATAGACAAAGTCAAGCACAAGCAAGCACATTAAACATACAATGCACAAGCAAGCACATTAAACATACAATGCAACAAACGATGCAACTAGTCAAATAATACAAACCTTATACAAACTAACATATAATATACAATGCAAAATGCAATAAGACGAATAATACAAATGCAATAAGACAAACAATACAAAACCCCCCCTTTTGACAACAACAAAAAGGGAAGACACTCAAAGGAGTTTGTGATTTAAAGAATGTTAAAAGAAGATTAATTGTAATATTAAAATCAAATGCAAAAAGTAAGGACTCAAAATGATTTAGAGCACATACTATAATAAGGAGAAGAGAAGTTGATCTATGGCAGTAATGAAATAGATAGATTAATTAACCACAACTATTGCACAAATGATGAAATAAAATTACCAAATCTTTAAGTCAAAAATGACGATCATTGATTAGTGAACTTGGAGAAAATGTTAAAGGAAAGAACAATTGGTGACATTACGCATCTTTTCAAATGAAGGGGCATATTTTGTGCACTTAGTCAATGTTTGGGCTAATTTTGTGCCTCTTTATAATTTTTGTGATATTGCACATCTTTTACTGTATGGCACACTTTGTAGATCTTTTCAAGCTTTTCTCTTCTTGTTTTTATTAAATAAAATTCTTTCCAGCAAAACTATCCCTTGATCATAATTACAATAATGAACACTTTGATGTAGAAATCAAGAGTAATATCAAGACATCAAATATACAACAATTTAGGCTAAGTAATACATGTCTAAAGTAATATAAAGTAAGATCTTCTAATCTACATCAAATCATAATGAAATCTAAATATTTTGAGAAATAAAATTATGTATTGAAATTTCTATTGTAATTTAAATTCAATTAACATTTTAGAAATTTAATTAACTAAGGTCGAGTGTTAAAAATAAGTAAATTTCTAGTCATAGTCACAATCATAGAATAATATGCATTAAAACTGAACTTTTTCATTCAATGATGATCCAAACATATGAAATGGCAAGCTTTTACATTCAAGACAATCTCATAAAAGAAAGCTTGCTAACATAAACATCATCCACACAACAACCAATGAAAAATAACAAGAACAAGAGACAACAATCAAAGCCTCATAGAACAACAAAGCAAAGACCAAACCAAACAACAAGAAAAACATCCCTAATAGTCTGAGGGACCCTGATCTGGAGGAGGTGGAGGAGCAGCGAATATAGCAAAGTAGCCATTGAAGGTTACAATATTGGTGTTCACCGACTCGAACTGATCTCGAATCAACACCCTATCCTCATTATATCGATCATCCCGCCGCTTTAAATGTGCCTCCATATTATCAAACCTTTGATCAAACTGATCAAAATGCTGGACCATATCCTGATAGAAATTTGAATCCCCAGAGTTTTCAGATGGAAAAATGAACCAAGGTCCTCCTTGGTTATTTCTACCCTTTATTTTAGAACGTATGAAGTGATCCTGGTATGGTCCTGATTAAATTTCATGTTGGCTAGAAAAATATTAAAAAGATCTTTGTTGTAGGCATAGATCAGGGTGAGAAGGAATGAAAATTGAGTCGAGTCAAAAAGGGGCATTACTGAAAAGTAAATATTCTCTTGCAGTAGGATATGAGATGGGGTAATTTTTGAAGCAGCAAACCTATAGTATGCTTCATCATTCTGAGCACTTAAGAAATTGTCATCCCAATCCTGCTTGGACGACGAACCCCTAAATTGACATACTTTTTTTTCGCTTCCTGACATCTCTACTTAATGCTTTGAAGGGTTTGAAAATGAAAGTGAAATGAAAGAAAATGACCCTCCTTTATATAGAAAAAATGATCAATCGTACTGTATGAACTTTTTTCGTACTGGATGAAATTAATTTCATCCTTGATGAATCTAATTTCATACGGGATGAATGAAAATGATCAAAAATGAAATGGCTTTTTGTAAACTACCCTTCCCGAGGCATCCTTTCGTATAAGCTTTTTGACTTCCTGATCGTACAGATGATGACGTGTTCATCCGGGATGATCAAAAAATTAAAGATTGTTCAGGCGACGGTTAGGTTTGTCCTCACCCGAAATGACATATTGATTGTACAGACGAATGATATGTTCGTATGTATGATCACCAATAATGACTGATGCTAACCGTAAAACAAACCCATTCATACAGATAAACTTGTACATATCGTACAGTACGATGAGGCCATCGTACAGTACGAACAGACCAAGGAAATACAGTTTGTCACTTCAGCTTTACAGTTTTTCAACACTAAAATAATAAACAAAACACAACAGATTTTTCATTTTTCTTTTTAAGGAAGACACAAATGATAACCATAAAACACAATAAACTAGAAACAAACACATATAAAATAAATTTGTAGAATTTTCAATCAAGTATTAAGATCAATCACACCTAGCCTTGTCCTTAATATGCTAAAAGTGTCAAAAGCTATAGGTTTTGTGAAAATATTTGCAAGTTGATCTTTAGTAGCGACATGATGTAGTTCAATTTCCCCTTTCGCTACATGATCTCTTATGAAATGATGCCTTATATCAATATGCTTGATTCTAGAATGTTGAATAGGATTCTTTGAAATACAAATGGCACTAGTGTTATCACAAAAGATTAGAATTGTACCAATAAAAAAATCCTAAGTCAACCACTTGTTGTTTCAACCAAAGCACATGTGCAACACAACTCCCTAAGGTAATATATTCTGCTTCAGCTGTAAAAAGTGCTACAGAATTTTGTTTCCTACTGGACCAAGATACTAAAAAATTTCCAATGAATTGATAGGTCCCAGAAGTAGTCCTCCGATCAACCCTACAGCCTATAAAATCAGAATATGAGTATCCAATAATTTCAAAAGAAGAACTATTCTTAGGATACGAAATCCCTAAATTTTGAGTTCCCAAAAGATATCTCAATATTCTTTTCACTGCTGTCAAATATGATTCCTTTAGATCAAATTAAAATCTAGTATATAAGAAAACACTAAACATATTGTTTGGTCGGCTAGCAGTCAAGTAAAGAAATGATCCAATTATTCCTCTAAACTTCTTTTGATCAACAAATTTTCCCTTAGGATCCCTATCTAATAGTACTAAGGAACTCATGGGTGCAATTATAGGTTTAGCATTATCCATTTCATACTTTTTGAGGATGTCTTTAACATACTTAGATTGACAAAGAAAAGTTCCTTCCTCCTTTTGCTTTATGCTAAAACCAAGAAAATAACTCAAGTCACCCATCAAACTCATCTCAAATTCACTACTCATTATTTTTGAAAATTCATTACATAGATTTTTATGGGTTGATCCAAAAATGATGTCATCCACATATATTTGTACAATGAGTATTTCATTTCATGTTCTTTTCAAAAATAGTGTGGTGTCCACACTTCTTTTAACAAATGATCTTTTTAATAGAAAAGTGCTTAACCTCTCATACCAAGCTCGAGGTCCCTGTTTTAGTCCATACAATGCCTTTTATAATTTAAAAATATGATTTAGGATTTTAGAATTTTCAAAACCTTGAGGTTGCTAAACATAAACATCCTCTTCTATCACCCCATTCAAAAAGACACTTTTAACATCTATTTGATATAATTTAAAATCTTTAAAACAGACAAAGATTAATAACACTCTAATTGTTTCAAGTCTTGCTACAAGGGCAAATGTCTCCTCAAAATCAATCCCGTCTATGTGATTATACCCCTTAGCTGCCAATCTAGCCTTATTTCTTATAACAACTCCTGAATCATTCATTTTATTTTTGAACACTCACTTAGTCCAAACTATACTTTGATCTTTTGGCCTTTCAATTAGCTCCCAAACATCATTTCTTTTAAATTGATTCAATTCTTCTTACATTTCCAATATCCAAAATTCATCCAAAAGTGCTTGATCTATATTAGTAGGTTCTATCATTGAAATAAAAGCTGAATGATTTACTTCTTTCCTTAAACCATACCTAGTCCTAACTCCTTCACTTGGTTCTCCTAAAATCAACTCTTTAGGATACTTCTAACAAATTTTTATTCTTTAGGTAATTGGTTTTCTTCTTCATTTTCAACCCTTTCTTCAACTTTTTTCATTTTCAACTTTTTGGATTAACTCCTCAACCTCATCTTCATCCAACTTAGACCCTTCACTATTATAAGATTCATCAAAAATAATATGAGTAGTCTCCTCAACTACCAATGTTCTTTTATTAAAAACTCTATAGAATTTTCCAACACTTGAATAACCTAGAAAGATTCCTTCATCAGATTTGGGATCAAATTTTCCTAAGAGAGTTTTGCCATTATTATGAATGAATACTTTACATCCAAAAATATGTAGATGTTAGAGGTTGGAACTTATACCTTTAAGAAGTTTACAGGGTGTCTTATTTAATTTAGATCTAATGTACACCGTATTCAGTACATAGCATGCTGTGCTACAGCTTCAGCCCAAAAATATTTTGGAAGTGAATATTATGCCAATATGGCTCTAGCAGTTTCAATTAATGTCCTATTCTTTCTTTCTATAACTCCATTCTATTGAGGTGTCCTAGAAGCTAAGAAATTATGTTCTATTCCTTGAGATTTGCAAAAATTATCAAATAATTTATTTTCAAATTCTCCCCCATGATCACTTTGGATAGATACAATTTCAAAACCTAATTTTCTCTTAATCCAAGTGACAAAATCTCTAAACTCCTCAAATGATTCACTCTTATGATTCAAAAATCTAATCCAAGTGAATCTAGAATAATCATCCATAATTACATACCCAAATCTTTTTCCTCCTAGACTTAAGGTACTAACAGGTTCAAATAGATTCATGTGAAGAATTTTTAAGGGCTTGCTAGTCCTAATTTCCTTGATTGAACTAAAAGAGGATCTAACTTGTTTTCTTAAGTGACATGCATCACACAAATGGTCTTTAGTAAAGTCTAATTTGGGTACTCCTCTAACTAGCTCCTTTTGGGTGATTTTCTTAAGATTTCTCATACTAGCATGACAAAGCCTTTTATGCCATAACCATGATTCATCAGATACAATTTTCAAATAAAAAGCAGTAGAAGGTTTTACAGAATTCAAATTTTGCATGTAAACATTATTCACTCTATCACCATTTAACACAATAATTTCATTTTGACTAATAACACAACTAGTAGGCAAGAATTTTATATGATAACCTTTGTCACACAATTGACTTATGCTTAATAGATTGTGTTTTAAGCCTTCAACTAACAGAACATTTTCAATCACAAAATTTTTAAAATTTCTAATTATACCTGTACCTACCACTCTCTTGGAAGTATTATCTCCAAGTGTAACCTTGCCTCCATTCCTGGCTTCCAGCGTTATAAATTAATTTGCCTCTCCAGTCATATGCTTTGAGCAGCTGCTGTCCAAGTACCAAATACTCTTATGAGGTCTTGTGTGAGAGCGAACCTATAAAATTATCAAATGTTAGACTTGGGAACCTAAATAAGTTTGGGTTCTCCTCTTGACAATTTTAAAATAGATGCATGTGTTATATGATATATTTTATGCATCTTAGGTTTCCACACTAAATGTGTACTATGATGAATAGTATAAGTGTGGGAAATATGTCCAATCATACCACAAGAAAAGTACTTTATGCCTGGAAAAAGATTCACCAATCTATTTATACTATAAGATCTTCTTTTTGATTTTAAACCAATTGACTTGTGGTAAATTTTGTGAAAATCTTCAAGTCTAGGTGATTTCCTATTTTCCTCAAGTGCTTTTATCTTAACCTTAAGATATGCATTAGCACTTTCTAAAATCAAATTTTTAATCTTCAAGTTATGCTCTCTACTATCCGATTCATCCATAAATATTTTGAAATTATTTTCAAGTTCAGTGTGTGATGATTTTAAAAGTTCATATTGTTTATTCAAATCATCAAATTTATCCAATAAAGTCATGTGGTTGCTATCAATTAATGCATGATCTTTCCTAAGAATTTCGTATTCTTTTTGTAGCTCTAGATAATCCAAATTCAATTTTACATGCAATTTCTTTAGTTTCCTATATGCAGAATGAATGCATTTAGAAATTTCAAATAATTCTTCATAACTTAGATCACGTACCTCCTCTTGATCCGAATGATCAAGATTATCAGCCATTAAGCACAAATTTGTGACTTCCTCTTAAGGTGCTATTTCTGAAGAATTTGAAGCTGAGCCACCCAAAAAGCTCATTGAAGTCTCTTCTTGTCCTTTCTATCCTTTGGTTTCTCCTCAGCTTTCTCTTTGCTAGGATTAGCCTTGAGATTGGGGTAATCCATCTTTATGTGTCCTGGCTTTTTGCATTCATAACAAATAACATCATTAGAAGCCTAAACATTTTTATGGAACTTACCTTTGTTCCACTATTGGCGTGTTCTCTGCTTCCTCTTTAGCAAACTCTTGAACTGCCTTGTCATTTGGTGGGAAAAATTATGTCGCCACGTAGATTTTGATTTCTCCTATTTTGTAATCGAATACTGCATTGAGAGCAAAGTACAGTCTTAGAAGACTTACATAATATTCTATAATGGATTCAATATCAAAATAGGGTTTTAGAAAATGAAATTTCTATAGTCAAACACAATACTACGAATAACATATCATCTCGAGAGATGAACATGAAATTCTGTAGAATGTGTTTAAAAAATAGAAATATAGTTTTGAAAAGTTCATCCATTCTTTTATTTAGGTGTAATAAGGAGAATATTATATCATCTAAAAAGGCGAATATAACATTCTTCAAAAACACCTAAAAGAAAGAATGAGTTTTACAAAAGTCATCATTCTAAAGTTGAATATAATAAATAGAATATTATATTACCTGGAAAGATAATAATAATATTCTACAAATATATTTAAAATTAGAAATGAGGTTTTAAAATATATCTGTGTTCCCAAAGATTTTTCCTTTATTTTATAAGAATAAAATAGGGTTTATTTTAATCTGGGGTTCTGAAATCCCTATAGAGGCAAGCCCCTATAGTTAATTACATCCTAGGAGGGGTACTCCTAAGAAAACTCTTGATTAAAGTAGTGATTTCATACCCTTTGATTACAAAGAAGAAGACAAAGAAAGAAGTTGGAATTTTCAAAGAGAAAGCTCAACGTTGAATAGTTATTAATGAGTCAAAGGAAGAAAAGTAGGAGGTGTCGGATTCTGAGAAGCTCAGAGGCAATCTCAGTCTACCCTATGTTGGGGTTTACATTTTAAGAGAGAAATTTTTAGGTTTGAGTTGGCATTTTATTAAAAATTTGGGATTATATTCCTGGAGGGTGAGAACTTAAGATTTAAAATCTGCCTCAGAACCTAAGTCTAAATTGGGTACTACAAAATAGTTACCCGAACTTAGCTAATGAAGTGCAAATCTGGACTTACCCCAGCCTAGATTGGGGAGCCAGCTAACCACCTAGGAGCTTTAAAACTATGTGTCCAGTCTCTTTATAAAAGATGGGTAGTGACGTCGTTTAAGTTTTGAGGAATTGGAGGCCGACATCTAAGACACCCTAATTAGCCCCTCAACTTATGTGGGATAAATGATGCCTGAAAATAAAATGTAATTAAAATTTTAAACTTTTTAAATTTGTATCTAATACAATGCATGTTGATTGACTCGAATGTATAAAATGATTATGAAGCAGTTTTAAAATTAGGCTTAGAAAATAGATTTTAACCCTAGAGATTGCACAACATCCCCTTGACAGAACTGCACTCTAGTAGGCCAGATGGTCTGCCAGAACTCATAAGCGGAGAGGTGCCTAACAAGGAAGAAAAAGTAATAATATGCATATGCTGACTCTCTGCGGTCCCGAGCTTACTTCTTAGATCGTTAGAGTTACTATGTGAGCCTTAAAAGTTTATTTAAATTTCAGTAGAAAATATTTTATCGTGTCCTTACAAAAAAAAACACTCCGGTCGTATCCAGGCTAAAATAAAATACGACATGCAAGAGTCCTAAAAAAAGACTACTACACAAATAATATAAACAGTTAAATTAAATTATCAAAAAATATAATACCCAATGTCCAGTTTATTTACAACCCAGGGTCTACTACCCAAAATATTTTTAATCAACCATTTTTTTACTATTTAATTTAATTATTTATGAAATATTTAGTATTTAATGAATTTTTTTAATGATTTATTAGATTTTTGATGTTTTATTGAATTTTAAATGATCTATTGAATTTTTTTTAATAAATTATGGAATTTTCTTTCAATATTGGTTCAATATTTAACTTATTTATGAAATTCATCTTAGGTTTGTATATTTAGTTTGTTACAAAACTGTTATCAAATTTTTGAATTTTATTAAATCAATGATTATTTATTTATGGTTATACTTAATCTTCATGTTCATCTGATTGTATGTTATTTTAATCATGATCTTAATATTCATATTTTTTATGACTTTTATTTGTTTATGATTTGAATATGTGTTGGGTCATATTAGTTCTATTTGTGATTTTAATATTAATTTATATATGTCTTTTATTTGAGAATATATTTATTTATTAAAAAAAATTGTTTAGGTGTACTTTTATCTGAATTATCATTAGTGTATTTGAAATTTTTATTAATTGATTGTTTAATTTTGATTAACTTTAATTAAGGTTATATTAATAATATACACTAATCCTAAGGGAAATGTTACTAAGTTTTCTATGTTATGTGTTTCTACCCTAAAGTGTGCATGCATCCTAAGTCTAAGTTCTCTAAGACTCAGTCCTTAATTTTTGTCCTTAAATATCACTAAAGTTGTATGGGATGAAAAATTATGTTATCACTAACCCTTAGGAAATTGCGTACGTGTATAGGGGTTTAAGGGTCTAAAACGAAATGAAAATCATCCAAATAAAATTTAAGTTACTATAGGGACCTAAAGGGGAGGGGTTCATACAAACCACACCATTGCTTCCTAGGGGCTTTCTAAGTTTTAAGGAAACTTACAACACCGGGGGCTATGACCCGGTGGATTCGCCTATAGCACCTCTACCCGATTGGATAGAGGAGACTAACACCATTTTCCCTTGTCCTTTTATTCTTTTGTTCACTCGACCGGTATCATTCCTCACAATTCATGCAAATAAAGACAAGAAAATAGTGAAGGGTTAGAGGTACATTTAATAATTAATAATGAAATAATTAAAATTACTAACAATAAAAACATACCTTTCCTCGGGCTTGAATACCAGCGCAAGCTGTCTACCTTTTAAACTGTTCCCTTTTGAAAGCATACTATTTATTTTTCCAACATTCACCTCGAGGCAAAAGAAGGGAGAAGTAGAAGAAAGAGAAAGAGAGGGGTAGAGAGAGAGAAAGAGGGGCATTACTTTCTTTAAAAAACTTCTTAGATTTTAAACAATGAAGGAGATAAATTCCTCATCTCTTCTCCTATAAAATAGGTTATGAGAAGAAAGTTTTGAGAAGAAGAAGAAAGTTGAACCAAGAGAAGAAGGTTTACCACTTTGTTCATGGCCGAGCAAATCAAAACAAAATGGGGGTTTGGTTGAGACTAGGACCAACGATGGTGTCGACTAGAGAAGAGGAGGAGACCTAGGGAAAGAATCAAGCAGGGTAGGTCGACTAGGACTGGTGACAGGTGGGAGAGAGGAGGAGATGGGGTTCAGCCTTGGGGAAGACGTGCGAACGGGGGGTCTGTTTCTGCCTAGAGACTCATGCAAAAAAAAGAGAGGCGAGGGAGAGGGGGGGGAGTTCTAAACTGGGAGTCAGCGGGCTTGGGAGTTTTAGTTTCATGAATAAGAGGGAGAGATCGTGGGTTAACCATCCTAACTGAGCCCTAATCTCTATCTCAATTCAAATTGACGGCTAAGATTATTCATGCTTTAAAGAATAATCTAAGGGTCGCCTTTGAATGAAATAAATTAACCAAACTTTACTAGATGCAAATTTGGGGTTTGATTGGTCGAGTTAATTTGAACTAAATTTTATATCAATTTGATTGAAATTGAATTGGGTTACATTAAATTGAGTCGATCGAAACCGACGAGCCATAAATCGAGTTCGATTCGAGTCAAATCGGCTTGATTTTATTCCTCTAAATTTATCAAATTAATAATCAAATTAATTTTAATAATTTTGGGCTCGAGTCGACTCAAAATGACTCGACCAGTCTCAAATGAATTTATTTGATTATTAATCATAATTATTTCAATTAAATTGGGCTTAATTGACTCAATTTAATGATGAATAATGATGTCGGGTTTAAATCAGACTCTAATTGAGTTGACTTAGATCTGACATTATTGAATTAAACTTTTTCGATTAAATCAATCACAATCAACTCAAATTTAAACTCGACTGGAAATTTAACGGTGACCAACGAGATGATTCAGGTCAAATTAAGGAGCCGAGTCAACACTATGTCATTGGGAATCCGCCTAGGGGGAATCCTAAAAGCGATGTCTACACTAGACTGCAAAGAACTAGGTGCTAGAGATGAGCTCGGGGAAGTTGACCCCTAACAATGAGGTCAACAAATGGACCCCCAATAGGCATGATAAACTTGCCAAAGTTTTTCGTGCATATTGGTGTTGACCGAAATAATCAACTAGATCCAAAATTAAAATTAAAAGTCTGGGTATATGACTTGAAGGAATTTTGAGCGTTGATAGAAAATTAGAATGAAAGGTTGATAAAGTTTTGAGTTGATTCAGTTATTGTAAAGTTGATGATGACAATAATGGATTTAGCAAATAATGACCAATGAGATTAGCATTATTTAGTAAAATTATGATAGGAAAAATTTGTGTTGTGATTTGAATGTGATTTAATATGAAAGTAAAAGTTTTGAATGTGGTTTTGATACTAGGATGGTGCCATAAGGACTTGCTCCAACATTGGTAGATCTAATCCTAAGGAAAGGAAGCATAGGGACTCACACCTATCCTTAAAATATTAGAGGGTGAGTAACTATGATGGGGCCAAAGAGGCTTGAATCTTATAATAGCTAGCCAAGGTTTAAGGAAAATAGTAAGCTCGGGGACTCACACCCATTCCTAATAGACCAAATTTGTTTCGAGTTTTCAATGATTAACCTAGCTAGAAAGCACGGGGACTCACAACTAACTAGGGGAACTAGCCTAAGAATAGAAAGCACTGGGACTCACACATATTCTTAAAAGACTAGAAGTCAACTGAACTATGATGGGGCCAAAGAGGCTTAAATCCAACACTAATCAGTCTAGATCCAAAGAGATAAGAAGCTCAGGGACTCACACCTATCCCTAAGAAATCCAAAGGTTATTTTATTCTCCTTTAGGTCTAAAGAGAGGAAGCACGGGGACTCACACCTAATCTCTAAACACTAAAGACGACAAAGCTATGAAGGGGCCCAGCAGGCTTAATTCCAACAATATCTAGCCAAGGTCTAAGAAAATAGGAAGCTCGGGGACTCATACCTATTCCTAAAAGACCATTTTTTTCTGGGTAGTCAATGACTAACCTAGCTAGAAAGCACGGGGACTCACATCTAACTAGAGAAAATTAGCCTAAGAACAGGAAGCACGGAGACTCACACCTATCCTTAAAAGACTAAAAGGTCACTGAACTATGATGGGGCCCAGTGGGATTAAATCCACCACTAGTTAGTCACGATCCTAGGGGGTAGGATGCTCGAGGACTCATACCTACTCCTAAAAGGATCCAAATTCTTTTAGGTTTTCAATGACTAACCTAGCTAGAAAGCACGGGGACTCACATCTAACCAGGGGTACTAGTCAAGGAGATAGTCTACCCAAACCTCCAAGGATTTTGGCAAAAATTATCTAAACTGATTTAATTCTAATCTTAAGGAAAGGAAGCTCGGGGACTCACACCTATTCTTAAAAGACTAGAAAATTTCTTTTAGGTTTTCAATGACTAACCTAGCTAGAAAGCACAGGGACTCACATCTAACTAGAGGGAACTAGTCAAGGAGACAGTCTACCTAAACCTCTAAGGATTTTGGCAAAAACTATCTAACCCAGTTTAATTCTAATCTTAAAGAAAAAAAGCTCGGGGACTCACTCCTATCCTTAAAAGATAAGAAAATTTCTTTTAGGTTTTCAATGACTAACCTAGCTAGAAAGCACAGGGACTCACATCTAACTAGGGGGAACTAGTCAAGGAGATAGTCTACTTGAACCTCTAAGGATTTTGGCAAAAACTATCTAACCCACTTTAATTCTAATCTTAAGGAAATGAAACTTGGGGACTCACACCTATCCTTAAAAGACTAGGATATTTGACTTCGGTTTGAAATGGATTTGAATTTTAAATATTGATTGAGTTTGATTTGGTTTGAGATTGATTGGAATTCTGTCTTTAGATAGAGTTCTGAATTTGGAAAATTTGATAATCTTGAAATTCTTTGAGTTGAAAATTTATTCTCTCTTCTATTATAGATGATCCTTATAACTTATAAATATCCACTGGGATTATGTTTTTATACTGAATCATCATATATGAAGAAAACAAAAGAAGATTTCTACAATAACATTGTAGACATCACAATCATTTCAGATTTTGCAACATTTTGATTTTCAAAAGAAATACATAAACTACTTGGACCCAGTACATGTCACATTCATAAGCTTAAGAACAACATGTATGTTGAGAAATTTATAATTTTATTGTAAATCTTCATAATAGCATCATTACACATAGTATTTCTTAAGATACCGCCCATTTATGGGCAACATAGGACGATCACCCTTACAATCCACTAATTGGTAAGATCCCCCTTGGTAGACTTTGTCCACCACAAAAGGACCTTCCTTTGTAGGCTCGAATTTACCACCAAACCTTCGATGAGTTAGGATAAGTCTACGTAAGACCAACGCCTGCTCTCCCACTCGAAAGGTTCTAGGATGGACCATCTTTTCATGTGCTTAAGCCATACGGGACTTATATAACTCGAGGTTCTATTGAGCCTGCAATCGCTTCTCTTCTAAACCTTCGAGTTCTTCTAGTTGAAGTCGGGCATTCTGTTCATATGTAATACTATTATTAATTGCAACTCTTAAAGAGGGAAGTTGTACCTCCAAAGGGAGAATAGCCTCAGCCCCAAAGACTAAAGCAAATGGTGTAGACTGAGTTGGGGTTCTATATGTGGTTCGATAAGCCCATAGAGCCTCACCAAACTTTTCATGCCACTTTTGCTTATTGTCCTCTAAGATTTTCTTTAATATTGCTACTAACATTTTATTGAAGGCCTCCGCCAATCCATTTGCTTAAGGATAATAGCTTGTGGAGTATCTCCAATCAATATTATGATGTTTAACAAAGTTATTCATTTTAGTGCTCTTAAAAGAAGGACCATTATCGGATATAATTCGATGAGGAATGTCGAATCAATATATAATATGGTCTTGAAAGAATTGGAGCACGTTGTAAGTTTTAACTTCTCATAGTGGAACAGCTTCCGCCCATTTTGAGAAGTAATCCGTTGGTGCTAGAATGATCCGGTAACCTTTGGAAGAGGGAGGATCGATAGGGCCAATAATGTCCGTGCCCCAGATTTCAAAAGGTCATGAAGCAATCATTGGATGCAGGACATTAGGAGGTTAGTGTAGGACTACACCATGTAGTTGGCACTGGTGACAATGACGTGCGATAGACATACAGTCGTCAATCATTGAGGGCCAATAATATCCCAGTCTTTTAATTTTCATCTTCATTTTGGGGTCGGATTGGTAGGCACCACACAATCTGGCATGTACCACGGTCACGATCCTTTGGGCTTCTTATTTACTGAGACAATGTAGCCACAATTGATCGAAAGACCGGTAGTATAAAATGCCATTTATCAGTGTGTAAGAAAGAGCCCTTCTCTTAATTTGATCTGCGGAAGATTTCTCTCGAGGGAGTTTACTTTCTTGCAAATAGTCAATGAAAGGTTGCCTCCAGTCAACCGTCTCATCATCAATAGCAAGAACAATCTCACCCTCAGAAGGAAACTTTTTATTTATATATTCCAAGTCTATAGGAGACAAAACCTTGCGGCCTTAAACTTCTATAGAAATTGATTCTTCTTCTATACAAGCTAATTCCTTTGCGAGCTTTGCAAGGGCATCTACCATAGAATTTCTTCCACAGTGTATCCTATATAAGGTTACGCTTGGAATCTGCTCGAGAAGTTTCATAGTGTACTGATGGTACAAAAGAAGTTTAGGTTTTAAAACTTTATAAATACCAGCAACTTGATTGATGATAAGTTGTGAATCTCCAAAGATCTTGATTTCTGTAATTTTTGTTGATATTGCTCATTTTATATCAGTTATTAGAGCTTCATATTCGGCTGGTTATTAGTACAAGGCTTTAATAAGTGGTAAGAATAACGCAACAATCCTTTTTTAGGGGTTATAAAAACCAACCAGATACCGACTTTCCCTGGGATTATCTCTTGGGGTTCCCCAATCTTTTATAAAGATGCAGCACCATCAAAATATAATTTCCAATTATTTTCTTCCTGCTCTCTAAACTCATAATTTGTTTATCAGGGAGATCGTCATTTAGAGGGGACTCAGCATGGATCTGGTGTGCTGCTAAGAAGTCAACCACTGCTTGACCTTTGATAGCACGTAAAGGTATAAACGTGATATCAAATTGGAGTAGAAATATTTACCACTTTTCTAAATGCCCTGAAAACGTTGGATGAGTCATCAGGTATTGGAGTGGATTTACTCTAGAGATGAGATTGATCTTATGAACTAACATATAATGCCTTAATTTTTGGGGAGCAAAAATTAAAGCTAAACAATGTTTCTCAATAGGCGGATAATTAGCTTCAGTTGGCAGAAGTCATCTACTCAAGTAGTAAAGTGCGTTCTCTTTTCCTTCCTCATTAGTTTGGGCTAACAAGATGCCAAGAGAACTGTCCAAGGCTGTGGTGTAAAGTATAAAGGGTTTTCCAGGGATAGGAGCTGTTAGAACTGGTGGCATTAACAAATACTGCTTTATGCTTTCGAAGGCATTTTGACAGTTTTCATCCCAATGAAATCAGGCATCTTTCTTACACAAAGCAGCAAATAGTTGACACCTACCAGACAAGTTGGAAATGAATCTTCGTAGGTATGCCAACCTACCTTAAAGAGATCTTAACTGAGTAAGACTTTTAAGAGGTGGCACATCTAAGATGGCTTTTATTTTGGAAGGATCAATTTCTATTCCTCGGTGACTCACTACGAATCCTAAGAATTTCCCTGAAGTAACTCCAAAAGCATATTTCAAGGGGTTCATCTTTAGATCATAGCGGTACAACCTTTCAAAAATAATTCTCAGATCATGAAGGTGGTCTTCCCTTTGACGACTCTTGAATACCAAATCATCGATATAACATTCCACCTGTTGGTGTATTAGATCATCGAAGATTCGGGTCATAGCTCGCTGGTAGGTTGCACCAGCATTTTTAAGTCCAAAGAGCATGACTTTGTAACAGAAGACCCTTATAGGTGTTCTGAAAGTAGTAAATTTTTTATCTTCAGGGGCCATCTTGATTTGGTTATATCTAGATGAACCATCCATAAAAGACAAAATTGCATGCTCAGAGGCAATGTCTACCATGAGTTCTGGTATGGGTAACGGGAACTCATCTTTTGGATAAGCGTTATTCAGATCCCTATAATCGATGCATATGCAAATTTGACCATTCTTCTTCTTTACTGGGACGATGCTATCCAACCAAGAGGGATATTTTTCCTCTCGAATAAAGCCTGCATCGATCAGTTTTTTAACTTCAGTCACAACTTGTTGTTCAATTTCTAAGCGCATGCATCATGGGGCTTGCTTGATAGGGACTATATCAGGTTGAATTTCAAGTTTATGGACTGCTATTTTTGGAGATAATCCTGGCATTTCATCATAGCTCCAAGCGAAGCAATCCTTAAACTTTGAAAGTAACTTGACTAAGTTAGTTAACTCATCCTCATTCAATAAAGCACTTATGAACGTCAGACGTGGATTTTTTTCGTTACCAAGGTTAATTTCTTTTAGTTCATCAATAGTTGATTGGATTTCCTCCTCAAGTTTGGGAGGAGCCTCCTTAACTTGAAAGTTATCCGAATCATCTGAGGTTTCTAGACAAAATTCATTTAGAATTTCAATGTCCTTTATAAAAATACGATCAGATCCTAGATTATTAGTTATCACCAAGCAATAATAATCATCATCAAATGGATAAATAGTACTAAAGCCTAGTCCTGCTCTTGACTTTGGTTTATAGTATTCTGTATTCCAAAGATTTTTAAAGGACTGAGCTTGACATTTAGTCCAAGTAGATGGGGTTAGACCTTGCTCAATTAAATTTTTAACACCATAAGGATACCAATCAAAAGGGAGTTCCACTATTTCATTCATCAAAGGATCATCAACATGTACATTAATTTTGACATTCGTGCTAGAAGAAGGAATAAACTTTGCAGTTTTATAATCATTGCTCAACGCAGGTGAAACTTTAACTGCCAACCCGGCTATACTATCTTGCAATAGTGGGGTTAGAGATAAAGTATTCACATATCCTTTAAACTTTTTATAGGTATGCAAATCTAAATCATCCTCTATTTTTGCCTTAATTTTATCATCATCACTTTCTTGTTCCAAAGAGATCTCAAATTTTGGCCTCTTATTACTATTTTCAGCCTTTAATACACATGATTCATCTACTGAGCCAGATTCTAAATCAATGTGTATCATAGGGATTTGCTTTTGTATGATTTCATACGTTACACTTTCATAATTTTGCCATCCTCTGCCTCTACCTCGCCCCCATTGGGTAATCCTACCACCTCTTTGTAAGGGAGGAGCAGGATGCTAACGGATGCTATCTTCGAGGCAGGGATATTCTTCATCTCTTTTTTCTTCTTTTTCTTTTTTATTTTTCTTTACTAGTGCAACTTAATTTTTTTGTAAATTTAAGATTCTCAAGAACAGTTTACTTTTTAGGCAAATAATAGGCGGCTTCCTCATAAATTCCTACTTCATGAATCGAGAATGGTTGCAAATCTCCCTTAATGCAGTGCTCAACACCATCTCTGATGTATTTAATGCACTGATGTAGGGAGGAAGGAAGCATCCTATATTCATGAATCCAGGGTCTACCTAGAAGAGCATTAAAAGATGTTAGAGAGTCTATAAAATGAAACTTTACTTCAGTTTTGAATTCTTCAATATCCAACAATAGAGTAACTGAACCCAAAGCCCTCTCGGCATTTTTGTTAAACCCTCATAGGATCATTTTGTCTGAACTGAGCTTACGAACATCTATTCTCAAATAAGCAAGAGTTCTGAGAGTTATAATATTAACTGATGCACCATGATCAACCAGAATACGTGACAATCTGAAGTTGTCTATGATTACTATTATGTTTATTGGACGGTTGTGATCAGCCGTCCCTAAACATAGATCTTCATTAAAAAAAAAATTTCAGGAACTCCTTTGGAACAAAGAGCTTCATCAGACTGTACAGCTGCTAACTGGGCCATACAAACATCTGGATCTAACAGAGCTTTGATTAACTCTTCGCTCATTTCTTTGGAAAGGACCAAAGCATCATAGATGCTCAGTTTGGTAGGCAGCTTCCTGAGATAAGTTAGGACATTATAATCGACCTTGAGTATTCCACTCATAACTAGACCTTAAAGAGGAATGGGTTGAGGTACAAGAGAAGATTTTGGTTCATCAACAACTTGCTTTCCTTTATCTTCAGAAGAAGCTTGAGGTGGTAGCACCTTTTTGCTACGAAGTTTGATTTGCACTATCTCTTTAAAAGAAGCGACAAGTGGGTTATCTACTTTGACCTCAGCTAACCCTGATTGCACTTCTATTAAATTCTCAGAATCTAACATCTCTACTTCAATACAGATAGGCGTACCCGGCAAATCAAGAGCAGGGGCATCACTATCTGAATAATAGCTAAGAGAATATTTTAATTCTTCAAAATTAAATTGATTATTCAGAGAATCATTTTTAGACATATTTTCTAAGTCATCCGTAACATCTCTATCAGAAATAGACAAGATATACACAGAATCCTTTTTTATTGATTTAAAATCATCACATGGAATAAAATAAAAGTCATCTAAGATAAGAGGATTGAGGATAACAGTCTCCCCATCCATAGAAAACACAACTCTACTAGATACATCATAATCAACACTACTAAAAGCAACAAAACAATCTCTGGTATCCTCCTTCTCCTGAACTATAGGACCCTGGCTGACTTGGGCTTCCTTGAGCTCTGAGGGTGGAGTAATCTCTACATCACCTTTTGGAACTATCAGATCAACCTGGAGGGGCTTTTGAGCTCCTGAAGACTCCTAAAGTGAAGAAATATAAAATTTGTTCAACAATTTCTTTAAAGAATGGGATAAAGCTATATCCCAAGTTGGGTCAGATTTTAAAGGAGAAGCAGGAACAATAGGCTTACCAGTTACACACTTAGCTAATCCCTACCCTGAATCCACTAAGTATTCCTTAGGAATCACTACAGCTCCTGATCTGATATTTCTATAAAGCCATTCTTTAAAAGTGAAGCAATCTTCAAGTTGATGGCCCAATTTTTGGTGATAGGGGCAATAATTTTGTTGATCTGACTTACCCACCTCCTCTGGCCTTTTGGGTGCATGTAATTTGAAGTCTGGCTTTTTTAGAAGATTTTTTAATATCCTCTTTAAAGCCTCCTTCTTAAATGGATAAATCTTACTAACCATTACATTAAATCTTTCCCTTCTTTCTTTTATTTCTTCTGGGGTAAGATAAGGTCATGGCTGGTTAAACTGTGGCTAAAATTATGGTGGTGGAGACTATTTTTGATACTGTGTTGACGTATATTGGGGCCTCTGATACTGCTGACTGTAGAACTGCGAAGAGGGATTTTCTGCCTGGACTTTCATTGGTTGTTTTCCCTTATCAATAGCTGACACCATCTTAGATTTATTCTCAAAGACCTTCTGGGATTTCAGCTTTTTAGGGTCTGAAGTAGACTGATCAGTAAGGAAGATGAACTATGAAGCTTCTTATTGTAGGCTGGAGGCCTTATTGAGCAATTTTTTAAATGTTTTAATAAATAAACCTTTCAAAAGAAAGGCTATCGATCCATGAATGTCCTTAAGCAGAATCTCAACCACATGTTGCTCCAGCAATTGAGGTTCGCACTTCATGCTCAAATTCCTCCATCTAAGTATATAATCAACTAGCTTCTCCCTAGGCTTTTGCTTTTCTATGACAAGATCTCCAACTGTAACGTGGTACTGACTACTTATAAATCTCTTGACAAACATATTTTCTAACTCTGTGAAACTATGTACTGAACCATTCGGTAGATCTGCATACCAATCAAACGCCACCCCTGACAGGCTACTAACAAACTGTCTGAAAAGTAGGGCATCACTTCCACCAACATTGCAACAACTGGCTCTGAAGATGCTATGTGCTGCCTCAGGTTTCAAGTACCAACAAAGATCTTGAATGAGGGAGGCACAAATCTCTTTGGGCAGGGAATTGCATCAAACTCCTCTGGATAGGGTCTACCCATTGGGGTATACAATGCACTCTGTGACTCTGCTAATGCCTCCCTAACTTGTCTTTCCACCATCTACTTTAGCTCTTTTGATTGAGAGGCTTTAATCTCTGGATCTGATTGGTGCTCCTCTACAGCCTCAATTATCTATTTCTTTCCTACCACCTAAATAGACTCGGGTTCAGAAGACTCAACCTGTGCTCGTGGAGGTAAAGGACCCTGACATTGGAAGGATGCCATCATAGCCATCATTTCCTCTATCTTCTTCTCCATATTTGAGATCTGCTCATCCTTTTATTTTAACTATTGTACAAGACATTGAGTTAAGTCCGGCGCAATGCCTTCCTCAACTACAACATCCTGTATTCCAGTATCTTCAGCTTGCTCATCATGAGCTGATCTCCTTATTTGTACCATAAGGATATCGGCTATTACATCATCTAACATGTCATCTTGATCTAAGTCAAAGTTTAATGCCTCTTCATCCTCCAAATTTTTAATGTTATCTTTCAGTTCACCTAGCATCTCCTTTATAGACCTTCCGAAAATATAGTGGGGATCAACAGGAACATATCTTTCACAGTCCATATGATCTGGAGGGTTAGTCTCAAGTTCCTCTACTACTTTGGGTTCTTCTTCTACTGGCTTTTCAGGTGAAGCCACTACAAGAGAAGCAACTTCCTCCTTGGGTCTCCAAATCTTCTTCTCAGCTGATGTTGGAGAGGGTTGGTTTGTTGGCTCTAACCATTCTACATCAGGATAAGAAGACAAAGAAGGACCTATAAAGGGGTGCCTATCTATCCAGGGAGAAGAATGGGTATGAGAATAACGTTGAATCTTTCCAGGATCCTGTGGTGGTGTAGAAGAAGGGGACAACCGATGACTGGTTTTCTGGGCAACATGCTGAATACTCTTAGATTTTACTGATACATCAGTCAAAATAATATTATTTGTATTTCTGTGAGATCTTCTTGGTTCCCTAGGGTATCCATCAATGAGTGCAGAGATTACAATAGGTTTGAATTTTCTTTTACTATATCTTGCCCTCAACTGACCAACTACCTGGGTTCCAGTACTCTTCTGACTTGAGGTTTCTTCTTCGATCCTTTCATTGATCATTCTTTTCATGTTTCTCAAAAACCCTTTCTTAGTTTGGAAATGATTATCCATACACTCTTGGACTATTGCCCTCACTATATTTTGAATGTGTGTTTCCTTATCTTTAACTGGCTCAGTGGCAGACTTTCTAACAATGGTAGGGGCTGATCGAGGTGACTAACGCCATTGTCCCTTGTCCTTTTGTTCTTTTGTTCACTCGACCGGTACCATTCCTTGCAGTTCATGCAAATAAAGATAAGAAAATAGTGAAGGGTTAGAGGCACATTTAATAATTAATAAAGAAATAATTGAAATTACTAAAAATAAAAATGTACCTTTCTTCGGGCTTGAAGACCTGTGCAAGCTGTCTACCATTTAAACTGTTCCCTTTTGAAAGCATACTATTTATTTTTCCATCATTCACCTCGCGGCACAAGAAGGGAGAAGTAGAAGAAAGAGAAAGAGAGGGGTAGAGAGAGAGAAAGAGGGGCATTGCTTTCTTTAAAAAACTTTCATTTCTAATAAACACGCTTTCTTTAAAAAACTTTCATTTCTAATAAACACCCAATAAACTCATTATCAACAACCCACACACCTCAACTCTCCAAAACACCTCAAACTTCAATAATCACAATCTTTACTTTTCATGACATACACATTTCTTTTCACTTCTTAAATGTATATACTTATCAAAATACTTTGCTTCTCAAAATCACATACCTCACTTCCCAACACAATTAAATTACAATCCATTTTTCAAGACATATATCTCTCACCTTCCAAAGGTCACACAAACACTTTTTAAAGCACACCCACATCTTAATCTTTCAAAAGAAAAACTACAAACTTTCCACACACAATTCCCACAAAAGTAAATACTTTACCTTCCACATTTACACCTATCACCCTTCAAAGACACAAATGTTTGTACTCTGCTTCCCAAAAACCTCTCAAAAGACACCACTTTACTTTCCCACTTTTCATTTTCAAACACGTACACTTTCACTTCTTTACTTACACTACACTTTTCCAGTTTCAAGATATACAATTCTCACTTTTCAAATATCACCCATTTCACTTTCAAAATATATCCAAACTTCATTTTCCAAAATCCCCATGTTCCACATTTCCACCTTTCCACATCTCAACTTATAACATAATCCTACACTCCACTTTTCAATACACGCATTTCACCTTTCAACACAACATACACACTTTACTTTTACTATCCCACATTTACATTTCCACTTCTCTACATAAACATTTTCTACTTTTATATACAAATGCAACTCACTTTTTCTTACCATCTTCTAATACACACCCACACCTTTCACCTATCAAAGATCTAACACTCCACTTTCAAAATTCAAACTTTTCACCCTTACACTTACTCATTTCAACCCTCAAAATACATAAATTCAACTTCTTATAACACACACACACTCACACACACACTTTACTTTTAAACATTTATGCACTTCACAAACACTTCACATTTTAAATCTACACACACAACTTCATTCTACCACATATTTCACCTCATTTTTAATGCATATTTGATATACTTTCCAATACACCCACAATTCACTTTTTAAAGCCCACACACCATTTACTTCTTACAACCATCCATACACTTCACTATTTACATACACATGTTTCACCTTTCAAAACACTTTCACTCATTTCAAATTTTAATGTACCTTTTAGGCATTCCAGCTTCAATGTATACAATTCTTTTCTCAACACACTCACACTTCACTTCCACTCATGACTTATGTACACTTTACTCACACACAATTCCCATTTGACACACACTTTTAAACATGCTTTTCAAGATGAAAACACCTCTCATGCCACTATCATTAATCATTAAAAATAAGTTTGCAAAGGGTTATAGTATATGATCATACATGCTGAATTTATATTTCATCCATCACTTGTGTGAATATCAAAGTAGAAAATATTTCATAACATCAAGGGTCAAGACCCATTGGTTCTCCAAAAGCATGCTACAACTCTCCATCTCTAGGTCAAAAATCAGAGAAAGACATGCATATATTCACAATAATATACGATTCCATCACAATTATTCAACACCCCAAAATGAAGATTATACAAATTCCATGAGCAAACCCTTGCATTTCACGTAAGGGAACATCACACCTTTTGAAGAAAACTAAATTCATTTACAAGAATTGAATGGAGATAATTCATGGAAGGAAGGCCAACAACTATATACACTTCATCAAATAAAGAAGTTTACTTTCAGATTTTTTTTTAGAAGAAGAAATGAGGAAGTAAACCTATCTAGATTCCCAATCTAAAAAACAATCCTCACCACCATTCTTTCATTAAATACTGTTAAATCTCATTATCTTCCCTATCAACAAGACTCTTGAAACAATAATGAAGATATATAGCCATTAGATGCAGGAGAAAGATATTTTGGGTAAAATTCTTCAAAGAACCATTAGATTTTAAACAATAAAGGAGATAAATTCCTCATCTCTTCTCCTACAAAACAGGTTATGAGAAGAAAGTTTTGGGAAGACAAAGAAAGATGAAGCAAGAGAAGAGGGTTTACCACTTTGTTCATGGCTGAGCAAATCACAGCAAAATGGGGGTTTGGTCGAGACTAGGACCAGCGATGGTGTCGACTAGAGCATAGGAGGTGACCTAGGGCAAGAATTGGGCAGGGTAGGTCAGCTAGGGCTGGCAATAGGTGGGATAGAGGAGGAGATGGGGTTCGGCCCTGGGGAAGATTTGCGAACGGGGGGTCAGCTTTCGCCTGGAGACTCGTGCGAAAAAATAGAGAGGTGAGGGAGAGGGGGGAGTTCCGAACTGGGAGTCAGTGGGCTTGGGAGTTTCAATTTTGCGAATAAGACGGAGAGATCGTGGGTTAATTATCCTAACTGAGCCCTAATCTCTATCTCAATTCAAATTGATGGCTAAGATTATTCATGCTTTAAAGAATAATCTAAGGGTCACCTTTGAATGAAATAAAATTAACCAAACTTTACTAGATGCGAATTTGGGGTTTGATTGGTGGAGTTGATTTGAACTAACTTATATATCAATTTGATCAAAATTGAATTGGATCACATTAAAGTGAGTCGATCGAAACTGACGAGCCATAAATTTAGTTTGATTCGAGTCGAATCGGCTTGATTTCATTCGTTTAAATTTATCAAATTAATAATCAAATTAATTTTAATAATTTTGGGCTCGAGTCAAGTCAAAAATGACTGACCAGGCTCAAATGAATTTATTTAATTATTAATCATAATTATTTCAATTAAATTAGGCTTAATTGACTCGATCTAATGATGAATGACGACGTCAGGTTCAAATCAGACTCGAATTGAGTTGACTTAGATCTGACGTTATCGAATTAAACTTGTTCGATTAAATCAATCACAATCAACTCAAATTTAAACTCGACTGGAAATTTAACAGTGACCAACGAGATGATTTAGGTCAAATTAAGGAGCTGAGTCAACACTGCGCCATTGGGCATCCGCCTAGGGGGAATCCTAAAAGCGACATCTACACTAGACTGCAAAAACCTAGGTGCTAGATATGAGCTTGCGGAAATTGACCCCTAACAATGAGGTCAACATCATTAACGTAATGTCTTCCTCATCCTCAGGTAGTGATTGATCACTTTCTGAACCTTTCACCTTCAAAGCTATGTTCTTCTCCTTCCGCATGTCACCTGCATCAATCTGTCTTTGAGTCACAGATTGCTCATAAGCAATTAGTGATCCAAGAAGATTGTTAATAGAATAGACATTTAAATCTTTCAATTTAGTTATTGCAGTTATCTTTGCTTCATAAGCAGTAGGTAAGCAATGAAGTATTTTATTTACTTTTTCTGCATTCGTTAATTCCCTACCTAAAGCATGCAGTGAAGTGGCTATATATGTAAATGTGTATACATGCCTGAGATTGATTCATTTGGTTTCATGTGAAATAGTTCATAATAGTACAAAAGAATATTCAACCTAGTTTGCTTCACTTTATTTGTACCTTCATACGTAATCAAAGTCTATCTCATATTTCCTTTCTAGATTTACAAGTAGAAACACGCATATAGGCTTAAAATTTAAGAGCACAGAAAAAGCTATTCAAGCATTTTGCATTTAGTTGTGCTAATTCCCTTTCTTCTAAAGTCCAATCAGCAAATGGTGTTTTAACTCTTATGCCATCTATAAGTCTAGTAGGTGCAGTGTAACCATCTTGAACAAACATCCACATGCGATAGTCAAGAGATTGCAAAAAAGTAGACATGCGAGTTTTCCAAAAATCTAACGAAATGTTGTCAAATAAAGGTGGTCTAGTGATCGAGTAACCTTCTAACGTGTTTCGATTTCCAAAATTAACCATGATCAAATTTCAAAAATAAATCTAAAAAGTGATTTTTGAAACAAGCTCTGATACCACTTGAAAGTGCGAATAGGTTGTTAGACCTATTAATTACGTCCCTAGGCTAACAAAGATGGGGGCGAATTGATACTTTAAAATTCTCTTGGAATTTTGGAAAACTTTTAATCAAAAAACCTAAGAAAATGGTACAATATGATTTATGTTTGTACAGTATGAACAGAGATAATTTTTGATGCTTTTCAACAACAGAAAAATAAAATGAAGTGCAGTAAGTAAAAATAAGAATAGAAAACACCAGATTTTATAGCGGTTCGGTCAAACTCGACCTACATCCACTCCCTAGAGACTCCTTCTCTAGGTATTGCACTGAAATAATGTGACTCTCTTTTAGTCCCCATAGCAAGGCGGAGAAGCCCTTACAAAACTCTCTTCCACCAAATTACGGTGCGGCAGAGAACCATCATCCTTTTTCACCCTCCTAGTGAAGGTAAAGAACCCTCTCATCCTTTTAGACCGTCCAAGTGTCGGCAGAGAACTGTCATCCTTTTTTACCCTCCTGGTGATGGCAGAGAACCAGAAACCTCTCGAACAACTTCTTGCAAGAGCCTCCAAGGAGATTAGGAAGAAGCTTGAAGTACAAATAATGAGATCCTCATAATTAGATAACCTTGTGAATCCCCTCACAATTTTCTCTTCAAAGATCTCACAACACTCACTCCCGAACACTCTCCCAATCACTCTCCCTTTCACTCTCAAGAAGTATTTTCATAGAAGGATCTCTCACAAGTCAGTTTTTAGGACCCTTAAGTACTAGGGACAAGAAAAACCATCCAAAAACTAAAAATTGCATGTTTTACGCATTCTGATCATCCTGTACGATCTAATATCGTATTGTATGAATAGTTCAACTTATTGAACGATTCTTCTTGTACAATTCCCTATGAACCTAAAACTGAGCTGTTAGTACCTCAAAACCTCCTGTATAAAGTCTAATTTGTACTATATGAATAGTTCAAAAATTGAATGATTCATCTCGTATAATCTAGTACGAACCATTTCGAGCTGTACGTCCCAACGGTTCATCCCATACGAACAAGTCGTACGAAGCATTTCGAGTTGTTCATCCTAACAGTTCGCCCCGTATGAACAAGTCGTACGAACCACTCAGAGTCATTCGTCCCAACAGTTCATCCCGTACGAACATGTCGTATGTACCATTCAGAGCCGTTCGTCCCTAAAATTGTTATGTATGAAGTCTATTTCATACTATACAAACAGTACTTAAAAAATTTTGATCAGGCTGGTTCATTACTGAGGATAAATATCACTGATCGTCCCGTATGATGTACATTTTATACTGTAGGATCAGTTTTAAAAATTGAGCTTTCACTCCCCAAGTGTGTGTATGCACAGTTATCCAACTTACAATCACACTCTCTCCGACTCAAGAAAAATAAAAATACAGACTTCACTTGTAGTAAACATTAACAAATAAACTTGAAGTCTTCAGCAATCTGGAGTGTGAATTTTCTGAAAAAATATGTTAGTACACATAAAAAGAAACTTTAATATTTATTAGGAGAAAAATAAAACAAACAATAAGCTTTTGTAATCATCAAAAATAACTTGTATCAAAATTCACTTGAACAAACTGATTTGCACAAATCATAATAGATTAGATCTTCTACTGATGGAGCACGTGCTCTATGGCACCTAGTTTTCAAAGTCCAGATCTGACCTTCTGTGGGAAGTAATATTTCCTTCTCATAGGGTCTGCTAGTTTCCTTTTCCTTAAGGACAGATGAGAGTCATCGTGCTTTCCCTCCTTAGGATTAGATCTTCTAGTGGTGGATAACGCCCTCTGCGACACCATCCTAGTCTCAAAATTTAAAAATCCAAACTTAATTTTTTATGGGGAAGCAATGCTTCCTTCCCATGAGATCATCCAGTTTTCTTTTCCTTATAGTAGGTGTTCTCTTTCCCTTAGGATTAGATTCCCCAGTGATGGAGTATGTCCCCTATGGCACCATCTTAGCTTCAATTTCAAATCCCAAAATCAAACTTCCTTTTTTTCTTAAGGTTAGATGTTTTCTCTCCTTAAGATTAGATCTACTAGTGGTAGAGCATGTCTTTTGTGGCATTACCCTAGTAAGTATTCAAAACTCAATTCTCTAAGGTTAGGTTTCTACCCTTCCCTTAGAATCAAGATCCAAACTCGTTCCTCTATAGTTAGGAGTCCTTCCTTCCTATAAGATTATTCAAGCCTCTTTTCCTTAAAGTCAAGTACTTCTTCCTTCCCTTAGGATTAGATCCACTAGTGGCAGAGTACCCCCTTCGTGGCACTACCCTAGTATTAAATTCAAATTTGATCCTCTATAATAGGAGTTCTTCCTTCCTATATGATCATTCAAACTTCTTCTCCTTAAGGTTAGCTTCTTCCTTCCCTTAGGAATAGATCTACAAGTGGTAGAGTATGCCCCTCGTGCCACTACCCTAGTATTAATTCAAATTCCATAATCAACTTCCTTTCCTTAGGGTTAGATATTACCTTCCCTTAGGATCAGACCCACTAGTGGTAGAGTACGCATTCCCAGTACTACCCTAGAATCTATTCAAAACTAAATCCTCTATGGTACGATTTTCCTTTCCCTTCGAATCAAAACCTTAACTCGATCCTCTGTAGTTAAGAGCCCTTCCTTCTTATACGATCATCCATGCTTTCTTTTCTTTAGGGTTAGGTATTTCCTTCCCTTAGGACCAGATTTGCTAGTGGTAGAGTACGCCCTCCGTGGCACTAACATAGTATCAATTCAACCCCAATTTTATAGGGATTGACTTTTCCTTCCCTTTGGATTAAAACTCCAGACTTGACATTTTAACTTAGTCAATGCTAATATATGTAATAGAACTTCATTCTATTACACATATTGAGGGTCCATTTATTGATCTTATTTTTATATGAGGTCACTAGGATCAATCCTAGACCCCAGGATCTATCTAGACCCTAAGATTCTTCCATATCAATCTAGATCCTAGGATCTACCTTAGCCCTAGATCCATCTATACCTTAGGATCTACTTGGACCTTAGATCTATCTAGATCCTAAATGAATCTAGGCCTTAGGTCAATCAAGATTTAAATTAATCTTAACCCCAAATCTATTCAAACTCTAAACCAACCAAGACCTTAAGAAAACTTATTCAAAATTCAAATCAATCTAGATCTCAAGTTTATTCCAATCCTAGATCAATCTATATCCCATACCAATCCAAATTCCAGACTAATCTAGACCCTTAAATCTTATTATGTCCTAAGATTCTTCTAGACTTCAGAGCCTAGGATTTCTTAGAATCTAAAAACCCCTAGACTCTAGACCTTAGGGTTATTCCAGTCCAATCTAGATCTTAGGATTCACGTAGGTCCTAGGATTCTTCTAGATCCCAGACATTAGGACTTCTTAGACTCTAGAATTGTTCTAGACTCTAGCGCTGAGGATTTATCCAGGCCCTAGGACTTTTCAAAGTTTTGGACCTTAGAATTCCTCTACTTTCTAAGACTAATCCAGACTTCAAATCAATCCTGACCTCAAGCCAATCTTGACCTTAATTCAATTCAAACCACAATCAAAATCCAAACTTTAGTCCAGTTTAAAATCCAAACTATTGTTCAAACCTTGATCCTATCTCTAATCAAGATTTAACCTTATCCTATCACTTATGATCATTCAAATAATCATAGATGATATAGATAATTCAAATCCAATCATCCAAACTCAAAATTCAATTCGAACCTAGAAATACAGGCTGAAATCTAAGGAAAAAGGGTCATGTCATGAAACCCTTTTCGAGGGATTTTACAAACCTTTCAAACCCCAGTCAAATAACCTCTAATTTAGAGTCTATCAATTATATATTGATAGGACATGTCCCTAGAGGTAGCCCTCCAAATTTGAGCTCATTCTGAGGTCTCTAACCCCAAAAATTGGATTGAAGTCCAAAGGCTGTAAAACCTTCAAATATTTACGATCTATACCACTGGACCTGCCACCTAATGGATCCTGACCTTGGAACTTTCCCCAAAGCCTCAAATCACTTCCAGACCCTTTACTATAACTGATTGAATATTAAACTATATTTTGGTGGACCCACTTTTACCCCCAGTTGACCAGATGTCAAAAAGACCAAAATGCCCCTTAAGGGCTTAACTAGTCATTTCAATTCAAATGACTTTCTCAACCCCTGAAACTAGCCCCATTCAACTTCAAACATCAAATATAATCTATTGAACCCAATTCTAGACCCTTGGTCAACCTGGTTGACCAAGTCAACCTAGGTTGACCAAGCAGGCCCTTAAGGGTCCAATAGGTCACTTTCACCAATTTGAACTCTCTAGACCTTGGGATCACTTCCCACAGACTCAAAACATCAAAAAAAACTTATTGAGCCCAAACCCTAACCCTAGGTCAACTTGGTTGACCAGGTTAACCTTTGTTGACCCAATAGTTCCTTAAGGGTCTAAATGGGTGATCCCAACCCATTTGACCAAATCAAACCTCTCAAGCTTTCAAACCCAATTCCAAAAGATGTTTTCAAACATATTCAAACTCATGAGGGGTCAAATCATATTGAGTTTGACTTGGTCAACTCAATAATTCATGGTCAAACCTTCCTATTCTAGTTTATTTCAGTCAAAAAGTGAACCTATGACTTAACATTCCTTCTAATTAGCCCACTAATTCTTTTTGAGTGCCACCTCACCTTGTTTGACTCTTTGACTGGTCAAACTAGTCACTAATGGTCAAAAGACCATTAAACTTTCAAAATCTTCATGACATAGCACTTAAACTCCAACTTCCATCCATCAAGCTCTCTCCAATTAGTCCAACCAGCACCCAAATATTCCATCCATGCCACCTCAACATTCCAAGTGGTTTTGGATTGATCAAATAATCAAACCAAGTATTTGGAAAGGTCAAACTTGGTCAAAGCACCTTTTAAACTTAATCCTTTTTTATCTTATACCCTTTCAGCTATTTGAAACTACTCTAGAACCTTCCTAGGGCTATTCCCAACCTTTAGATTAGGATCAAATGGTTTGGATTACTCCACTTGTGCAAGTAAGGATAAGAGCACCATTCTATATAAGTGTCCTTACATTTGTTCTTGCCTCCTGCTCGCAACCACCCAGGGACAGGTGTCTTGATCCTAGCAACCCTTCCAGCTGATATCAGTCGTTCAAACTCTTCAAGTACACTTGAATAGGGCAAAAGATGAGAATCAAGACTCACTCTCATCCTAAGACTCTCTCTCTATAGAAACCCTCCCAGATCCATATCTTTATTCACTAGAGCTCCAGACCTCTCCCTCTTCGATACCCACTCAAATTCAGCTGGTCAAATCCGCCACCGGTGAGCTTTCTGAAGACCAAAGGTATTAATTCGTCTAGAGGTCATATCTTCCAATGTAGAGCTTTTCAAATTATGGATTCAACAGGGGAAACATGTGTGGACAGTCAACAAGCTTAGAGAATACTTAACCTTGTCAATCCATCGATTGGTTTAGGTTTAAATGCTAACCCTAGTTTAGGCAACACTAGATTAATTAGCTTTCTTTACAGTGCATATTAGGCTTAAAAATTACACCCCCACAATTTCTGTTCACCTATGCTACCTTGGCTTAAAATTTTTGTTAAGTTTTGTTTATCGGATCGAGAGAACAAGATGAAAAACGTATTCTAGGGTTTGTTCATAATGTTCTCTAACTGTGCGCTTTTGGGACCATTGATCGCACTATCAATGGTCTAGATCGAGGCCTTCCACGGTTTCATCCGGCCGCACGGTCGTCACTACGGTTCCATCCTTCATCCAGCTCAATCAGAGCCATTGAATTAAACAATGGGGCATCAGATGGCCGATGGTGTGTGCTGATGCGGATAAGTAAAAAATGTGTGTTAACAGCCACGCCACCGCTGCCTGATGATTGGCATTCAATGCCCTACTGCCGCCACTGTTTTAACTTGCCCAGTAGCGCTTCGATGCATTTCCAAGGCTGCCGCCTTTTCTAATTTAATTAATTTTAATTAGTTTTAAGTACATTTTAATTAACAAAACTTAAAAATTCATTAAAAATTAAGTAAGAATCCAAAATATACATATTTTATGTCAAACTGCTTCGAATTTTAAAACATTTCAAATAAAATTAGAATTATTTTAAAATATTTAATATATTTTAAATAATTTTAAAACATTTAAAAGTTGATATTATAATTATTAATTGAATAAAATAAATCAAATTAATTTCATAGTTTCAAGATAAATTTATTTTTAAATTACATCAAATCAGAGAATATATTTAAAATATTTAGAGAATTCAATTCATTTAAAATATATTTTTTATATATTTTAAATCATTTTAAATCATTAACTTTTTAAATATTTAATTAGTAATTAATTGATATTATCTTGAATAATTTTCAAAATTCTAAAATATAATTTTAAAATATCTGTAATTAAATTGAAATATATTTTAAAATATTCTAAAATTGAAATTATTTTAAGATATCTAAAATTTTTAAATAATTTGAATTATTTAATTACTTAAATGTTTAATCCATATTTAATTAAAATATTAAATTGAAATTTTAAAAATTATGACTTTTTTTAAATCTTTTAAAATAATAAAAAAAATTATTTTAAGACACCTTTAATTTGAAATTAAAGTTAATTTAATGAATATTAATTGATTTTAATTATTTAACCCCTTTAAGAATTATTTAAATATCTAATTTAACTTAAATACTTTCAAACTATTAAAAATTTAATATTATTTTGTTAAAAATCAGAGAACTAAGTTTGATTATTTTAAATTTGAAATTCTTTATCTTAAACATTTTAAATATAAAAACTTTAAATGTTTAATCAATGCTTAATTAATATTCAACTTAAATAGTTCTTCCAAAATCCAAAACCTTTAATTTAAATCATCTTATATTATTAAAATATTTTTAAATTTATTTTGAAACTATTTTAAAACTATTTTTGGAATTTATTCAAAACTATTTTGAATTACTTTAAATTTTCTAGATTTTTCAAAACTAATCTATTTTCTAAATATCAAAATTAATTTTAAAATTTTATATTTTAAATCCTTTGGGATCATAGAGTTGAGCTTTGAAATTTTAGGCATAGGCTTAGCTTGAATGAATTGAATTGATGGGGAGTAGTGATTAATCAATGATCAAATATTTTTAATAATTGCTCACTGGTTAATCTTTTAATTAATTGAGTTTCCTTTAATTTGCATGCTTAGGATGCACACACTTGCACTTAGCTTAGGCCCTCCTAGCTTTAGGATTTGATTATGCTTATGTGTGGTATATATATATTAAGTTCAAGGATTAGCATGACTTTGATTTAATCCTACACAACTTAATGACATCATTAAGGACAAAAATTAAGGACTCATTCAGATAATTTAGAAAATTTTAGGAATTGGGACACATATCCTATTGACTTGAAACTTTGAACATTCAAACTTAGTGGCAATCTCAGCCTTAAGAAAAATCCTCACTGATTTTTGAAACCATTAAGCCCTTTAATTAATTTTCTTAAGTTTAATCCCTTAATTAACCTTTTAAACTTCCAAGAATTCTAATAAATCAAATTTAAATCACAAAAATATAAATAATACCTCTAACTGACCAAAATTTAATGCTTAATCAATGAAAAATAAAAGCCCATTGACTGGACTTTAAATTCAAGCTTAATTTATTTTTAATTAAAATTTTATATTTTATTAATTAATTAATTTAAATAATTAAAAATTCCAAAAAAAATTCCCAAACACTTAGAAATCTCTCCTTAGGTCATTCCTGACATTTGGAGTTGATTTCAAGGAGTTGGGAGTTCATTTGGAGCAAAATCAGTAAAAGGCCCTTAATTAAACTAATTAAATAATTCAAATAATAAACTTGCCTGGTGATGGGGAAGAAAGATCTAAGGAGACTAAGGCTGGTTATGGGCCTTGGATACATGTGAACTATGGGAAGAAGAAAATATTTAAACCAAGGATTGTTGGGCCCCGTGGAGGGAAATATGGTTTGAATTCGTTTGTGGCAAAAGCATCTGTGGTTGCTGATAAAAATGGTGATTTGAATAAGGACAACTTGGAGAATGAGAAGGTTGTTCTGGCTCAGGAAAGAATTGAAAACAAAGAAGATGATTCGGGGAATTTGGCTGGGAAAAAAATGGTGAAACTATTGAGAAAGAGAAATTGGATAATGTGGTGGAGCAGTAGACTTTCAACAAGTTTGCGGTGTAAGTTGATGTGGTGCAGGAGGGTGAAGTTATGCCTGTGGATGATATCAAAATGGCTCCTCATGAGGCTAATGGGGAGATAAAAAGGAGTCAAGATGGAATTACTTCAGCGGGAATAGATGGGGTTTCATCTCCAACTGTTCTAGTCCCTGATACAAAAAAGGTAGGGGATCCAAGGTAGAGGTATCTTCTACTGCTACAGTTAAACTGGCTAAGGAGCTTAGGGGATTTAGTCCTATCAAATTGGCTCCTAGATTAAAAAAGATAGATGGAGAGGGAAAAACTAAGTTGTGGATCTCATCCCCTATTATTCTTTAGTGGCCTCTATAGTCTTTTGGAATTGTAGAGGAGCTAGGAAAAAATAAGCTTCTCTATATCTCAAAGCAGTTAAAGACCGTGATGTGTACTTTATGGGTTTGTTAGAGATGAAAGTCTCTTCCTTTAGTAGGTTGGAAGTTAATTCTCTTATTGGAGATGGTTGGGATTTCTTTCAAGTTCCAGCTAATGGTATGTCTGGAGGGATTCTTGTTCTTTGGAAGGCAAAGGTAGCAGTCTTTTCTGTTTTGGAGTCTTCTAATCAGGTGGTCTTAAGTGAGTTGGCTGCTATGAATGGGCGTAGTTGGAGAATAGCTACAGTTTATTGTAGCAAGGAGACTATGCAAAGAAGGATCCTTTAGGAAAGGTTAGTAGCTTTTGCTTCTAATAAAATCCCTATGGTTATTGGAGGGGACTTTAATTATTTATTGTCTAAGGGAGATAAAAGGGGGGAAGGAAGTTTGTTTTCTCTCAAGCTTCCAAAGATATGAAGACTTTCTTGGTGAATAATGACTTTCATGAAGTTGGCATTATGGGTCCTAAATTCACTTGGTGCAACAACAAGACTGGTGGTGCCCGTATCTTGGAAAGATTGGACAGGTGCATTATAAATTTGGCAGCCATTATTCCATCAGCTCGGTTGGTACTGAGACACCTTGCTCGAGTAGCATCTGATCACTGGCCAATTATATTAAACATTGAAGATCAAAAGTTTTCATCTGATAGAATTATCAAATTTGAAGAAATGTGGGCTTCTTATCCATCTTCGATGGCAATTATGAAATCTGCTTGGAGTAAAAAAATGGGAGAAGACTTTGCGGAGCAGCTTGATAAAAAACTTAAGAGAACTCTGAAATCCCTATTTTTTTGGAGCAAAGTGAAGCACAAGAGTTATATGCAGCAAAAGGAAGAACTTAAAAAAGGTATATTGGAGCTTCAACTAAAGCAGATGAAAGTTGGTTGGCTTTCGGAGGAGGACAGCTGGGAACTATAGGCAAAAATTAGCGAGCTGAACTCAACCTTGGCCCGGTTGAACACTTGGTGGAAGCAAAGATCAAAAGTTAAATGGTTATCGGAGGTAGATTCTAATTCTAAATTTTTCCATTCCATGGCTAGTGCAAGAAGGAATGCAAATTGGGTTCATAAAATCAAAGATGATAATGGCACGATGGTAGAAGATCCAGATGCTATTGCTGATGTGTTCTTACAATACTTTGACAAAAAATGGAAGGATAGATATTGTAATTTAGTTGGTTGGCCCAAACTGGCTTCTTTTCTTAATGAGAATGATAGATGGTTTTTAAACAAAGAATTGTCATTGGAGGAAGTTGAATCAGTTCTGCGTCACACTGGGGGCAACATTTCTCCTGAAAATGATGGTATCTCTTACTCATTTCTTAAAATCTATTGGAGAATAATTAAAGATGATGTTTGGAATGCTATTAATCAGTTTTTCACCTCTGGGAAGTCGGTTGCTAGCTGGAAAGAAACCTTGGTGGTGCTCATTCCTAAGATTAGTAATCCTACAAATCTAGCTCACTTCAAACCTATTAGCCTTTGCAGATCAATCTACAAGGTGGTGGCTAAGATTTTGTTAAATAGTATGAAAACGGCAATTCATAAGTTAATCTCGGTGGAGTAAGCTGCATTTCTCAAAGGAAGGTCGATTACGGATCATATTCTTGTTGCTCAGGAGGTCTTCCATAAATTCACATATTCTAAAAATTCTAAAGGTCTGGTTTCATTTAAGATTAATATGGAGCACGCGTATGACAGTATGTGCTGGGATACATTATGGAATGTTTTGTAATATTTTGGGTTTCCTCGTAATTTTTTTAGTTGGATCATGGAATGTGTCAAAGATCCTAGATTTTCTTTGATGATTAATAGAAGGCTCTCCAAATGGTTTCATGCTAGAAGCGGATTCCATCAAGGTTGTCCTCTATCCCCTTATCTTTTTATTCTTTATTCTCAGCTTCTTTCCAATGCGTTCAATCAGAAGAGCGATTCTATGGGTGTTTGGATTGCTTCAAATGGGCCCAAGATTTCTCATCTGCTTAATGCAGATGACATTATCATCTTCTCAGAAGCTACTAACAATAAGGTGAAAGAGATAAAATTGGTGTTATCTCAATTTTGTGGTTGGACGGGTCAAAAAGTGAATGTGGGAAAATCTGCCATACTCTTTGGGAAACATGTTAAGAAGAAAAATAAAAAATCCATAGAACGTATGATGGGTTTTAAGGTGGTAAAAGAATTCAATTACCTTGGGATCAAAATGGCGCTAAGAAGGCTTATGGCTGAAGACTTCCACTTTATCATAGAGAAAGCCTTATGGCTTATTAATGTTTGGGGTATCAAATTTTTATACTTGGTGGGAAAATTCAATCTTATTAAAATGGGATTGCTATCTCTCCCGATCTATCTTTGTACTCATGCTTTGGTTCCTAAAGAGTTTTAGTTGAGATGGGAAAGATGTGTAGGAGTTTTATTTGGAGCAACCAAGAAGGTCAACTTGGGCTTCATTACGTGAGCTGGGACAAATTGTGCAAACCTCTTAGGTGGGGAGGTCGTGGTCTCCAATTATGTGCCAACATGGTTGGACCTGTAAGAGAAAAGTTAGCATGGAAGGCTATCCAGGAGAAAGATTGTTTATTGCATAAATTAATTGGAACCAAATTTGACTTCTCTCCTGAAGAGGTTGGACAGTGCAGAGGAAGATCATATTCTTGTAAAATCATAACTAATGGGAAAAAATTTCTGAGACCCATTACTAGATGGAAGATAGTGAATGGATGCTCTAGTGATGTTTATGAAGACATATGCATCCTTGATAAAACCTTGAAGAAATGGCCAACTTTTGTGGTTATCCCGACGACTGAAAAACTTACTATGGATAAGTTTATTTCGGATGGAAATTGGAATGTAGATGAATTAAGGATATACTAGTTACAAAAGGGTGTAATCAAATTGAAGGAATTGATTTTGAGGAAAGCTATGCACCTGCAACTCAATTAGAGGCCATTAATCCGACTAGCATTTTTCTATTTTAGAGGATTTAAGTCATATCAAATAGATTTTAAGAGTGCATTCTTAAATTGAGCTATCATGGATGATGTATATATAGAAAAACCACCTGGGTTTAAAAATTCATCCTTTTTAATTCATGTTTGGAAACTTAAGAAAGCATTTTATGGATTAGAGCAAGGGCTTAGGGCGTGGCACATAAAATTGCATATGAAAGTTGATGCAGGATTATATTAGTATTAGGATTTCCCTATGACTTAATATTTATTTCAAAAACTTGCTCTATGAGTGCCAATTAATGACCCGATTAAAAATTTTTGGTTCAGGTTTACCTATTTCAAAAATTGGTCAGGTTTGAGTTAGGTTTTCTATAGGGCCACAAACGAACCGAGCCGAGCCGAGTATGTGAGTGTTCATGTTTGAGTTCGTTTATCATTAGCCTGTTCAAGTTTGGTTCATGTTTGATTTGAGCTTTATTGTTTGTGTTCATGTTTGGTTCATTTAATTTAAGGGTGTTCATGTTTGGTTTGTTTAGGGCTTATAGAGCTTTAAACAAACAAGCCTTAACGAGCTATGTTCATGAACATATTTAGCAAACAATCTATTGAACAAACAATAATACGAAGTTATCCTTCCACCATTCTAAGCAATCAAAATGAACTACTGGATTTTCTTCCTTAATGAATTACTGAATGTCATAGTCAGCCTCACGAATCGAGCTTTTATTGAGCTTTTTATCGAGCTCAATGTCGAGCTTATTCACGAACTTCAAATGATTTTGTTCGTGAACATAAATGAACTGAACACATTAGTATTCAAGCTTGTTTATTTAACGATTGAGTATTTAAAATATTGTTCAAGTTTGTTTATTTAGTTAGTTAAACGATCACAAACGAGCTTTAATCGAACCGAGCATCGAGTAGCTCGTCGAACATTTGGTTCACTTCCAGCCCTAGTTTTCTAATAAGTTTATTAAACTTTTTAGGCTTGGATTGGACCATGAATCTATTTTTTACTCAAAAATGACATGTTTAATATACATATTTCATAATATTTTTTACTTGTGCTATAATCTTCTAATTTTTCATCAAATATTTTAAACTTTATAGTTAATAAGTAATTAAAAAAATTTACTAGCCAAAATTGGTAAACTGGTCAAGTTTGAGTCATTGAGTTGCTAGCGGGCTTAGTTTGGGTTAGTGTTTCTAACCTGTTTATTAAACGGGTCGTCTTGGGGTTTACTAGATTTGAGTCAGTGAAATTTTGGGTTCGATCCAAACTTGACTCGTCAACCCATTTTGAAACCCCTATCTTGTTCCTCTATGATTAGTAGTGTTACTAAAAAGAATATAAGATTTAACCTAAGAATGAGGTTTTGTTTGGGATAATTTTTTTAGAGCTTTATTTTTCAAATCACAACTACATTTGTGTTTGTTTATTCCTTTCTTACTTCTTTCTCGCTATTTTTATAATTAAGTCTGCAAATGTATATCAATTGAAAGAAAATTGCTATCGAATTTTTTCAAAGAAGAAAATATTTATAATATACATAATAACTTTCAAAAATCTATTTTTCCCATAATAATTTTATACCAATTTTATAAAATACTGCAATATTGTTGCTTAGGCAGATGAGTTTTAGCTTTACAAGGAAATTACTATCTTGATTTTCTCTAGTAAGTTGTACAATAAAGTTATTGCATTATAAGCACCTAATAACAATATTTGTTTCTAAATCATTTGCTACTCATTATTTCATTTTAAGATGTGATACTCTTTAGTTAGCCGATAATAAGCTTAATGAGCCAAATGATTGATCATATGTGTTGCGATAGAGAAACACATTTATAGATTATTTTTATAAATTTCAAAAAGAATAATTAAAAATTAGATAAGATATTATGGGAAAATAAATTTTTATGTTTAAGGGCAGTGCAGATTTGGGGTGCTCCTATTTTCACGTAATTGAATATGATATTAAGAATAAAAATACTATGCTGAAAGATAGACAAATTATTCAATAATGGATAAAAATACAAAAATAAGGTTTTGAAAATCATTCACTTTCATAATTAAATACAAAGAGGGGAATGACGTATCATCATGAAAGACAAAAATATCATTCCACAATAGTAATTAAAGATGAAAATGGTGTTTTGAAAATTTTTCATTTTTTTATCATCAAATATCATAAGGATCGTATCACATTATCTTGAGAGATGAAAATGATATTCTACGAAGTGATTTGAATACAAAATTGAATTTTTAAAATCATCTATGTTCCCCCAAATTTATCCTCTATCTTATGAGAATAAAATAGGGTTTATTTTAATATGTAGTTATATATTCCCCATAAAGGCAAGCCTTAATAGTTAATCACATCTTAGAAAAATTGAATTTCTAAAGAATACTCTCGATTAAAATAGTGGAGAAGATTTTCTTTAGACTTCAAGGATTAAGACAAGGATGAGAGGTGAAGAATTTTTCAAAGGAGATTGGATCAATTTTGAATAGTTCTTTCTAGAAGCCAAGGGATTAAAGAGTGGGGAGTACTTTAAGATTCCAGGACCTCACAAAAGTACCCTAATCTATCCTATTTTGGGCTTTAATATTTTAAGGAGAAGATCTTATATTTGATTTCACATTTTGTTAAATATTTAGGATTACACTTCCATAGGGTGAAGACTTAAGATTTGAGGTTTACCTTAGAACCTAGAGCTAAGTTGGGCACTATATAATAGTAACCCAAACCTATTCTAAGAGCAATCTATGAATTTTTAGGCTTACCTCTCCTCAAAGTGGAAAGCCAGCTAAATCACCTAGTTGTCTTAAAATCATGATATTTGATCTTTATGTAAGATGGGTAGGCTATTGTTTAAGTTTATAAAATTCAGGACAAACATCAAGAGAGAATCCTAAGTAGCCTTGTACTTATGAGTGGTAATTATGCTTCCAAGGATGATGTAATTAAAATTTAGATTTATTTGGTTTCTAATGCAATACATGCTAGTTGAACCATCTTAAATCATATATTCTTAAAATTTTTTAAAAAGGCTTTGAAAATATTTTTTTTAAAGATTAGGCTTCCCTAGGTTCAACACTTTATCCTTATAGGTTAGATTATTTGAACTCTAATCTCGGGCAGGGAAGCATCTAAAAAAGGATGGAGAAAATACATTAATATGCATTTGACCCCGATGATCTCCAGTTTACTCCCTTAAAGTGTTTATGTTTCTATTTTTTTTTTATACTTTTATATTTTAAATTATGAATAAAAGAATTTTCATTCCTAAGAGCCCAATCAAAATCGAGGCACAAGCACCTGCAAGAAAGAAACCTATGAAAATTATGTTCTTTCTACTGCCCAATTAGTCTTAACAAATCATCAACCAATGTATAAAATATCAAATTCCATGTGGGAAGTGTCACTTAATTACAAACCATGGTCTGTTGAAAGTAAAGGTGGCTAGGCTCCACCAAAACCAACCTAGATTCTACTCCTACAAAGTGACGTAAGTCTTTATAAAGCAAGGCATTTTCATCTTCAATTCTCCTTAGTTCTTTCCTTCGAGCTTCCCTTGTTCATCCAATTTCGGTTTCCATATTAAAAGATCCCTCAATTGAATGATATTTCTTTCTCTTTGGATCACAAGTCTTTTAGAGAAATGCCTTGCTTTATAAGCTTTCACAACTCTTCTAAATTAAATTACATGATTAAAAAGACTCAAACTCTCTGCATTTTGGTGAAACAATTTATACAAAATTATTCTAAACATAAGCATAATTATTTGATCATTTTTTAGTAACTTGTAAGCTTCTTCATGCTTTTATTCAGTTGATGGGGCTTAGCTTAGCAACGAAAGTACCTATATAAATGTTGATTAGCCTAAAGCTTAATGATTATCTAGCCCCTCTTTTATTATAGCCCTATATAAGTATGGCCACTTGCATGAGATTTGATTATCAATAATCATCCAGATCACTCTAACCTAGGAAAATCTGACGCCCATTACATATCACATCATAAGTAGCATGGTAAAAACATCATATTATAAGCATCACAAATCACATCAAACCATAGCAATAAGTATTCATTTAAATATAAATCCAAATCAATCCACACCATAGAGAAAAGCATATGTAAAAGAATAATAGCCTACTCTAGAACTAGAGTTGGTTGATCTAATAAGACATCTAAAGTGTATATAATTTGTTGTGTGGTTTGGATTTGTCCTAAGTTTACTAATGTTTGAAATTTTTAAGGGTTAAACATGGTTTGTTGAAAGCAATATGAGTTTTAGTTTGAGTTTACATTTTAATGTTTTGAGATTTATTTTAGATTTTATTTTAATCATTAAAGTTGATTATTGATTGATTGATTAAGGTATCTTGATTAGATATTTAAAGCTTCTAATCCAATACAAATTTGTCATCCTAAAAAGATTCAAGCACTAAAGTATGAAGGCTTCAAAGGTTAAGTGTTTTATTATTGATTAATAATGATATTTAAGTTGAATAAAATTTTCATTGTTTACAATAGGACTATGAGTTTCATTTCACTCTCCATGCGACTAAGTTAATAGCCTTGTGAGCCTAGGTTACCCAACAATGATGTATTAATTTAAGTTTGATGGTTGGTTGGTCACTTTTAATTAATTTAGTTTGTAGATTATTAATTTAAGTTTTATATTTTACCAACTAAATTGCATTAATTCATTCGAGGACCAAGGCCCCGTTAAGACACATGGCCCCACATCTCGAGGTAGTCAAGCCTAAAAATTTTATTGATGGTGGGAGTAGTATTTATGTTTAGTTATTATTAATTTTTAATATTTATGATTCAACACTTATATTCCATCAACTCATTTGTGGAGTTGTCATAATGAACATGAGGACATAGGGCCTCCTAAGGATATATAGCCGCGCAAGGTTGTCTAGCCTAATAACTTCATTGATAGAATATAAAGTATGGTCATTGTTCAACTGATTTAGTTCATCGAATTAATGATTTACTAAATTTTTAATGACTTATTAAATTTGCACATTTATTTAATTATTTAATTAATTAATGATTGGCCAAATTTTGACTTTTTAATTTATTTTAAATTTTACAAGTTTCTGGTTTTTCAAAAATACTAGACCTAGAGATGAGTCCAACGTCTGTGAGTTTGTGTCATTTGGAGTTTTCTACAATGAGTTATAATTTTTATAAGTTTAATGTATTTTAATAAATTAAATTTGACCAAAAGTTGATTTTTTTTATTTACAATAATTTTTGAAGGTTTTATATTTTCATAAATATTAGACATAGAGATGAGCCAATGACTTTGCGTTTGAGTGATTTGGAGTTTCCTATAATGTGTTATGATTTTTAGAAATTTGATTATTTCAAATAATTATTAAATTATTTAATTAGAGAGGGTTTCTTATTTTTGAACCAAATGAACTCCAAACCTTTTGAAATCTTCCTCAAATGTCAGATATGACTCTTAAGAATGATTACAAGTGTTTAAAATTATTTTACAATTTTTAAAATATCTTAATTATTTATTTTAATTAATTAATAATTTTTAAATATTTTTAAATATTTTTTTTAATTCTAGGGGTTTATAATGTGGCTTTTTATTTTCATTGAATGAGCATTTAATTCTGAGCAATATGATAATTAGTTTGTATTTTTGGTATTTAATTTCAATTTATTATAATTTATTGAATTTTTTAGGTCATATATGCACGTTAATTTTGGTTGGCTAAATGGTAGACCAAATAATTTCCCAATCTAGGGAAATTTGTAATAGATGTTAATCAGACCATGAACTTCAAACTCACCAAATTTGGCACCATGAAGATCGCCCTATATTCCATAGTTGCTCCACAAATCTAAAATATTATATTTTTTGAGATTTAATTTGGGCATTCTACTTTTAGGATTGGGGTGAAATCATAAGTATTCTAACCCTTATACTATCATGCATAAACCATAAAAAAATCAAGGCCTAATTCTAAGTGGTGTGTGAATTATGAATTGTCAAAATTTTTGTCAAAATTTGACTCCAAAATTTGAAATTTCAATTCACCAAGATCCAACCATCACTAGGGCCTAAAATGTTTATGGTATGTGGGGAATATTCTGAAGTATGCCCTGTCCAAATTTGACTTCATTTGGAACATTGGATAGTGAGAAATTGAATATAATTAATTTTAATTAAATTGAAATAACTCAAAATCCACTGGCCCAAATCACTTAAAATCAATTTTAAAATAAACTTAGCCAAAAGACTTTTCTAATGAGCCCAAGAACATGATATTTAGTTGAGAAATGGATTTATGGTGAACTTTTTTAACTTGTAAGCATTTTTTGAACTTTTAATACATTTAAATTTAATTAGCAATTGTGGCAAATCATTGACAATGATTTCTTGGCTTTCATAGGATTCCAATGATTGGGTGCCACATGTCGGCTGTTGGTTAACCCTAATTTAAAAGTTCAAAAATGAAATAAAACTCCATATGCTCATAACATTGTGTATGATATTCCAATTGAGATAAACTTTGAAACATAGCATCTCCATACTCAGATGAAGAGTGGGGAAGTGTTTTTTCTTTGAAAAGCACTTTTTAGAAAGTACTTTTGGAAATAAATTGTAAGCATATATAGAGAAAATACCTCAATTCGATGGATGAAATTCCTTATTTTTGGGCTTTATGGACTCCTGCTAATGTCCTCTACAACTTCCTTGAAGACCTCGAGCCTTGATTTCCAAGGGATTGAAAGTTATTTCCAAAGTATCATTTTCTCTCTCTCTCTCTCTCTCTCTCTCTCTCTCTCTCTCTCTCTCTCTCTCTCTCTCTCTTCATTGGGGTTTTTTGAGATGTGGGAAGCTTGGAAAAGACAGGGGGACTTGGAGAGATTCTTTGAGCCCAGAGGAAGAGAATTTGGGGCTTGGAGAGCTTTGGATTATGAATAATACATGAATAAAGTGTTTTCCCCCCTTTTCCCCTAGTTTAAGCTATAGGGGCTAAACCAAGTTCCAAGATTGATTTGGAAGTTTCTTTAGATGCTTTCCATATTGCTGGAATTGTTGGGGAGCAACCCATTTGGCTAGATGAAGGACAATGCTAGGACAAGCTAAGGACACATGAGTTAGAAAAGGTTTTTTAGAGTTTTGTCCAAATGGAGCTAATACAAACAAAGGGGCTGGTTGGGAGGGGGGGTGTGGGTAGAAAGGAGCTTGTAGAACCCACTTAATATATTTAGAGTAGCCAATGTGGGTTGGGTTAGCTTTGGGTCCATAAATATGGGCTTTTGGAGGGCTTGGGCTACCCCATTTGGTTGATCAAACTCAAACCATGGGTTAGGCTTGTTGAGTTATGTACATGGGATCATGTGACACTTAATACAGCCATTGGTGCAATTTAATTTCACAAGGATGGAGATTTTGTCAAGAAAACCACTATGGGTCCACTTTGTTCAACCAATTTGGCTAAACCAAGTGGGCCCATAAATCAGAGCTTTTTTAGGAGATTTATGATGACCCCATGGACCATCCCCATGAATATGGTTCATTAATTTGGTCAAAACTATGGGTTTTAAGTTTTAGGTGTTTTAGGTGATTTTGGTAAGCCTAGTTTGACTAAAGGGTCAAAGTTGGGTCTAACTCATTTCAAATGATGTTTTAAACTTTTTCGAGGTGGACGGGTTCTCCTTCCATGAAATGTGGTTTAAATGGATAAAAGTGCATTTTGGTCAACCTATGTTGACTTGCTCAACTAGGGTTGAATAAGGCTTAAGGTTTGATTCAGTACACTTCATTTCACATATGTGATGTGTTGGAGGAGTTTTCATGACTTGGTTTGATTAGGCCATGTTGAAGTTTAAGGGAAATTCAATTTTTATTGGTTTTAGGATTTTTGGGGTATTATGGTCAGTCATGGTCAACCATAGTCTACCAAGGGTTCAAAATTGGTTCAATGCATCATGATAATGATTATGAACATGACCAAGAGTTTTGGAGAGATTTTCAAGTTGATTTTTCAAAAGATGCAAGGTCCAATGGCACAGGTTATAAATATAGCCTTTGAGAATGGATTCAATTTTGGGGGTTAAGAGGCTTGAAATACCTCTAAACTGATGTGGTTGACCCTAGGGATATGCCTATTCAATTTTCAATCTACAGATCATAAATCCAAGGTCATTTGATAGGGCTTCGAAGGATTCAAATTTTGCCCAAAAATTGGTTTCAGACCAACAAATTTTTAGATTTGAGTAATTAATTTTTGGATTTCAGGCTTGAATTGGATTTTTTATTTGTATTTGATTTGGGATTTGAATTTGATTTGATGCTCTTGACCTCACATAAAAATGAGGTCAATAAATGGACCCCCAATAGGTGTGATGTTCTTGAAAGAGTGAATCACATGTATTGGCATTGACTGAAGTGATCAAATAAGCTTGAGTAGATTTCATTTTGATTTAGAAATTTTTGAATGTCAATAACTCTTTCTTCTTGAAGTGACTACAATTGCCCACCGCTATTCCATTGGGGATTTAAGATTTTCCATACATGTATTTTCCAAGCTGAAATGTTCATTGATAGGGAATTTAGATGATCACTAGTGAAGGGGCCAAAAAGGCTTTATCCTATACTAATAATCGAAGTCCTAAAAAAAGGAAGCTTGAGGTCTCACACTTAACCTTAATGGAATAAATATGAATAAGCTATGAAGGTGCAGACACTTAAATCCAATAATAGCCATCTAAGATCCTAGGAAATAAGAAGCTTAGGGACTCACACCTATTCCTAAAAGATTGAGATTTCTTTTGATTTTGATGCTAAGATGGTGCCACGAAAGGGCATGCTTCAATATTAATGAATCTAATCCTAAGGAAAGGAAGCACAAGGACTCACACCTAACCTTAAATGACTAGAAGGTGATTAAGCTATGATGGGGAATAGTAGGCTTAAATCCAACACTAGATAGTCTAAGATATAAGAAGCTTAGAGACTCACACCAACTCCAAAAAGATCATAATTCTCTCAATTTAGTTTACCTCTAGTTCTATGAAAAGGAAGCACATGATTTCACACCTAACCTAAAAATAGTCAAAATGACTAAGCCATGAAGGGGTGTAACATTCTTAATCAAACACTAACCTAGCAAAGATCAAGGGAAATAGAAAGCTCAGGGACTCACACATATTCCTAAAGGATCCATATTTCTATAACTTAAATTACATTTAGATCTAGGAGAAGGAAGCACGGGGACTCACACCCAACCTTAAGATACTAAAGATAACTAAGCTATGAATGGGTCGGTAGGCTTAATCCAATAATAGCTAGTCTAGGAAATAAGAAGCTTAGGGACTCACACTTACTCTTAAAGCATCTAAGAATTTGATTCTAATATTATGATGGTGCCACAACGACTTACTCCAACACCAGCAAATCTAATCCTGAGGAAAGGAAGCACGAGGACTCTCACCTAACCTTTAATGAACTATAAGGTGATTGAATTCTGATGGGGCCCTGCAGGCTTAAATGCACCACTAATTAGTCTAGATCCTAGGAGTTAGGGAGTTCAAGGACTCATACTTACTCCTAATAGATCAAATTTAGATTTTTAATAATTATCCTAGATAGAAGCATGGGTACTCACATCTAGCTAGGGGAACTAGTCAAGGAGATAGTCTACCTAAATATTTGGGGATTTACCAAAATATATCTAACCCAAATTTGATTTTAATGCTAGGTTGGTGCCATGAGGAGATTGCTCCAACACTAGTAGATCTAATCCTAAGGAGAGGAAAAATAAGGACTCACACCTATCCATAAAGACTAGAAAGTATTTCTAATTTTGAGTTTGAGTTTTGGATTTGATTCTGATTGAGATTGAGATTGATTCTACTTTGTTATTTGGATTAAGAGTAATATATTCGATGATTTTGAACTTGAAGAGTTTTTTATTGATTTCGAAGTCTGATTTACATCAAGCATAACATTTCTTGAGGAGAAGCATAAGGTGTTATCCTCCCTCATAGATTATCTCTACAATGAACAATCTAGTTAATATTGGTTCAAACTTTTCATTAATTTTGTGATGGACTAAAATAGGTATCTGAAGAACCAAGACTAAGTCTCCTACTTTGAAAGTTTTAGGGTGAAATAATTTATCACGATCTTGCACCATTCGTGACTTATACAATTCCAGATTTTGTTGAGCTTACAAGCAGCAATTTTAAGACCCTCAAGTTCCTCAAACCAGAGTTAGGCACATTGTTCGACCGTGAATTGATTTTGAATGGAAATTCCTAGCTATTTAAGATGCACTTCCAAATAGAGAATAGACTCAGACCCATTATCAGATATAATTTTACATAATACACTAAAATTTAATCTTAGATTGATTAATTTTAATTCTATGGTGCCTCATAATGAAGCCCAATGATTTTTTTTGAAATGATGCCATAAGCACACTTCAAGGATTTATTTTGAGATTATAATTAGATAACCGCTCAAAGATAAATCTAAAATCATAAAGAAGGTGGACACAATTTTTGAATTTGAAAGGCAATTTTATAAAGTTGTTTGATTAATTCTCATTCAACAAATAGCTAATGAAAATGGAACAAGTGACATCTTCTTATTCCAAGACTAATTTATTTAATTCAATAATTATACTTTTACTTTTTTCTTCAAATTTTGGGGATGCATGCTTAACTTGAAGGTCATATGAGTCATCTGATGTAAATACCCTATCAGATTTAAGATGATTGGTTATCACAAAATAATAGTCATCATCATGGAATGAGCCAACGTTACCAAAGTTGATACCATCCATTGAGTTACTTTTATTCTTTGTACATCATAAGCTTTCATGTTATTTAGCTTTTCCTCTAGTCCAATGACACGGAATGAAAACTTGAGCATTTAATTTTTTTGCACAAAGAAGAGGCTGTGATAGTTCTTAATTGCCAATCTAACAACCCTATGTTGAAATAGTCGGGCCAGAGCTGAGATTATAATTTTTATAATTGATTTAGATTCTTTGAAATATTTCCTTTTCTTTGTGGTCTTATTCCAACTTAATATCTAACTTTAGAGGAGAATTTATCATTTTTCTTTTTTTTCTTCTTTTTTTTTTTCATTTTCTTTCTTTTTATTTCCTCTTTCTTTTTCTTTTTTCTTTATTTTCTTTCTCCTCTTTAGTTATATTTACATTTTTTAAAAAGATAGTGGATTTCATTGAGATATAGTATGCGACATCTTTGTAAACCTCTATTTCATGAATAGAAAATAGTTACAAACTCCTTGAATTATATGCTTAAAGCCATCATTTTTGGCACTTGAAGCATTAATGTAGGGAAGATATGACCGTTCTTTACTCATGAAACCAGAGTCTACCTAAGAGTGCATTGAATGACATTTCTAAGTCAATTATATAAATTTTGCTTCAATTTTTTAACTCCCCAATTTCTAACAGCAATGTAATTGAGTCTAAAACCATCTTGCATTTCTCGTTGAACTCACGTAGCATCATCTTATTAGTGCTAAGTCTATGCATGTCAACCTTAAGATAGGTGAGAGTCTTTATCTTGATAATGTTTATTGACGCACCCGAATCAGCAAAGATGTTAAACAACTTGGAATTTCCCATATCTAGTAAAACATATAGTGGCAATTGAGATTAACATTTCCTAAAAGTAAATCCTCCTCATAACTGACCACTCATGGAACTTCTTTTCAAGTATAAGGCTTCACCTTTTGAGGTTGAAGCTAACTTAGCTAGAGAAAATCTCATAATTGAGAAATGCTTAAATTAGAGACTCCGTCATTTATTTTGAATGAATGAGGGCATTATGAATGTTCAACTTAGCTAATAACTTCCTAACCTGAGCTAAAATATTACAATCAATCCTTGGAACATTAGATTTAGGACCCAGTGTAATTATCAATTTAAAGAGTGGGTTCAATTATTAGAATGAATTATTTTCCTTTCTTTTTCATTATAAACCTAGATGGTACAACCCTTACATTTCAAAGTTATGATTCTACACTCTGTTCAGAGAATGAGACTATTATAGGGCATGTACTGTCCTTAGGCAATTCTGTGTCATTTTTTATGGAGGTGTCTGAATATGAGAAATCTATCACAACACAAATCACTTAAAAATTAAACTCAAGGGCATCAACATCTGACAATACCTAATATTTACCATCCTTATCAGACATTATCCATTAGAAGATCATCTCTCTTAGGATTCTCATTGATCATTATAAGGTTAGGATTGTCTATATATATATATATATATATATATATATATATATATATATATATATATATATAATTCTAAATTTTTTTCCTTCCTAATTATTAATGACCTAGTAATTAAGTGGCACCTAGTGATTGCTACACCTCCTCCTTATTGACCTCATTTCTATATGAGGTCACTTGGACCTACCTTGGTTTTTATATTGTGACCTAATGATTGGCAAGTGCCCACTTCTTAATCACATGTGTCCCAATCAAACCCCAGTCAAACTTTTAATCAAATCCCAGTCCATCTTCCAATCCAACCTTCAGTCCAGTTCTCATACTACTAAGCTCCAGTCCAACCTTCCACCAATTTTCAATCAACTTTCAAATCATATCCAATCAATTTCATTCACGCATTTGATTTTAATTAATGTGGATAATCCAAACTCAACCATTCAAGTCTAAAATCTATTCCAAGTCCAATATTCCAAACCAAATCCCAGGGTTAAGGACCTAGGTTTCAAAACCCTTTCTGGGTAATTTTTCTGTCACCCTGAAACCAAGCCAAATGACCTCTGATTTAGGGCCTATCAATTGCATACTTCTTAGGTATGTCTCTAAAGTTGACCTATAAATTTGAGCTCATTTTGAGGTATCTACCCCTAGAAATAGAATTGATTTTTAAAGGCTACAAAACCTTTAAATATTTATAGCCTATACCACTAGACTTCCCATTCATTGAAATTTGACCTTGAGACTCTTTCCAAACCTTCTAACCATATCCATGACCTTTGTCATGACTTGTTGACCAATAACCTACACTTTGCTGGACCCACTTTTACCTAAGGTTGACCAAGTCAAAATGACCAAAATAACCTTTAAAGTGGTTTTTGGTCTTTTCCCCAAAACTCAACTTAGTTCAACCTTACCAACCTTCAAAACCTATCCCAATAGATCCTAAATATCATTAGGAACACATTGGATCTAAACCCACCCTTTAATTTGACCTGGTTGACCAAGTTAACCATTGTTGACCAAAGTGGCCCTTAAGGATTTAAACACCCATTTCAAACCAAATGAGCACCCCTTGACTTAAAATCTCTTCCATTGAGTTCATATGATCAATTTGAACTCAATGGACACAACCCCTAACCCTAGGTCAACTTAGTTGACCAAGTCAACCAAGTTTGACCAAACCTCCCATACATATCTGAAAGTCCGAATAGGTTATTAGACCTATTGCTTAAGTCCCTAGGCTAACCAAGAGGGGGGTGAATTGGCCCTTTTAAAAATTTCTCTTGGAATTTTGGAAAATTTTATTTAAAAAACTTATGCAAATCATATAGTATGATTTACCTTCGTACGGTATGAATAGAGTGATTTTTAATGCTTTCTTCAATCTCAGAAATTCAACCACAGAAAAGTAAAATGCATAAAAGTAATAATGCGAAAAAGTAAAAAGTAAGAACAGAAAACACCAAAATTTAAAGTGGTTTGGTCAAACACGACCTACATCCACTCCCTAGAGACTCCTTCTCTAGGTATTGCACTAAACTCAAGTGACTCTCCTTTTGCCCCCACAGCAAGGCGGAGAAGCCTTTACAAACTCTCTTCCACCTAGCCGATGTGGCAGAGAACCGTCGTCCTTTTTCACTCTCCAAGTAATGGCAGAGAACCGATCATCCTTTTTCACCCTCCTGGTGATGGCAGAGAACCAACGTCCTTTTTCACCCTCCTGGTGACGGCAGAGAATGGACCTTCTTCAAAGATCTTCTCTCAAGATCTTCAAGGAGAAAGGGAAGTGACTTGAAGTACAAATAATGAAATCCTCACTCTTGGATAACCTTGTGAAACCCCTCATAATTTTCACTCCAAGGATCTCACACAACTCACTCTCAAACACTCTCCCTTCTCACTCTTCCTTCCACTCTAAAGAAGAAATTCGTAGAAGCATCTACCTACAAGTCAGTTTAAAGATCCTTAAGTACTAAGGACAAGCAAAACCATCCAAAAACTAAATTCTTCAAGGTTCACGCGTCCCGATAGTCCCGTACGATCGATCTTTATATTATACAAATAGTTTAAATTACTGAATGATTCGTCTCGTACGATCCCATATGAACCAAAACCGAGCTGTTCGTCCCTCAAAAAATTCTGTACAAATTACATTTCATACTGTACGAATAGTTTAAAAAATGAACGATTCATCTCGTACGATCCTGTACAATCCAAAATCGAGCCATTCGTACCTCAAAAACTTCTGTACGAATTACATTTCGTACTGTATGAATAGTTCAAAAAATGAACGATTCGTCCTGTATGATCCAGTACGATCCAAAACCGAGGCGTTCGTACCTCAAAAACTTTTGTATGAATTATATTTCGTACTGTATGAATAGTTCAAAAAATGAACGATTCGACCCGTATGATCCAATACGAACCAACTTTAGAGCCGTTCATACCACAAAAACTTCTGTACAAACCATATTTCATACTGTATAAATAGTTCAAAAAATGAACGATTCGTCCCATACGATCTAGTACGAACCAACTTCAAAGCCGTTCGTACCACAAAAAACTTCTGTACGAACCATATTTCGTACTGTACAAACTGAACTCAGAAAGAATTTCAAGACATATAGGTTTGTTGTGGAGGACATATAATACAGATCATCCCGTACGATACCATATCGCACTGTACGATCAATTTTAAAATTTAGGTTTTTACTCTCCCATTGTGTGTGTGTGTATAGTTATCCAACTTACAATCACACTCTCTCAGACTCAAGAAAAATAAGAAATATAGAATTCACTTTAAGTAAACAGTATTAAATGACTTTGAAGTCTTCAGCAATCTGGAGTGTAAATATCCTGAAAAATATGTTAGTGCACACAAAAAGAAACTCCAATATATGTTAGGAGAAGAATAAAACTAATAATAAGCTTTTGTAATCATCAAAACAATTTGTATCAGAATTTTTTTGAACGAACGGATTTACACAAATTATAACAATCTCCCCCTTTTTTATGATGGAAAAATATTTATTTGTTTGATTTAAAAATTAAACTCACATGTCTCCTAAACTTCCACTAAATGTACACTCCCTCTAATTAAATGATCTCCTACGCTCCCCCTAGAGCCTAAGCTCCCCCTAAAGAAATGATCTATCCTAAACAAGGGATAAAAGGAGGTTAGATGATCTAACATACTGAATAAGCAAGAGGAAGGGTAAGTAAGAAAAATAAGAAAAATAAATAAGACATATAACAAAAGCCTTACACACAAGCACATACAACATAAACACATACACAAGCTAAAAATAATAATAAAATTAAATTAAATGCAACAAGCAACAAGTCAAACAAAGTCAATCAAATAATACAACACTCCCCCTTTTGACAACAATAAAAAGGGAAGTCACTCAAATTAGTTAAAAAATTGAATAATGTTAAAGGAAGATTAACTACAATATTAAAATCAAATGCAAAAAGTAAAGACTCAAAAAGATCTAGATTGCATATTATAATGAGGAGAAGAAAAGTTGATCTAAAACAGTAATGTATTAGACAGATTATTTAGCCACAACTTTTGTACAAAAGATGAAATAAAATTACCAAATTTCTAAGTCAAAAGTGACAATCATTGATTAGTGGACTTGGAGAAAATGCTATAGGAAAGAACAGTTGGCGACATTGCGCAACTTTTTAAAGTTTGGATTAATTTTGTGCCTCTTTCTAGATTTGGCGACATTGCGCATATTTTATTGTATGGCACACTTTGTGTATCTTTTCAAGCTTTGCTTTGTTTGTTTCCATTTAATAAGATTCTTTCCAACAACACTATCCCTGGGTCATAATTATAATATTGAGCACTCGATATAGAATGTAAGAGTAACATTAAGACATCAAATATACAATAATTTAGGCTATATAATACATATCTAAAATAAGATAAAGTGAGATCTTCCAATCCACACCAAATCATAACGAAATCTAAATATTTTGAGAATTTAAAGTTATGCATAGAATTTTTATTATAATTTAAACTCAATTAATATTTTAGAAATTTAATCAACTGCAGTTAAGTATTTTAAGATAAGTAAATTTCCAGTCATACTCATTATCACAGAATAATATGCACATAATCACTGGACTTCCTCATTTCATGATATGAATTCAAACAACAAACATAACAAGCTTTAACATTACAACCATAATCACATAAGATAAGCTTGCTACTCCCTATATAATTAATCAAAGAAAATACTAACAACCATAACTAACGAGAAGAACAATAGAAACAACCACAATCATATCCAAGCCAAGCCAACATAAATCCTACAAGTAATCCGAAGGACCCTGATCTGGAGGAGGTGGAGGAGCACCAAATATAGCAAAATAGCTATTTAGTGTCGTAATATTGGTGTTTATAGAATCAAACAGTCCTCTAAACCACCCCCTATCCTCATTGTATTGACCGTCCTGCCTCTTCAAATGCACCTCCACATTATCAAATCTTCGATCAAGCCTGTCAAACTGCTGGACCATATCCAGGTAGAAGTCTTGGTTGGCTCCAAGTGCAGGTGCAGAAGCAGGTGCAGTTGCAGGTTCATCATCAGAACTGTTTATATTTTCATCTCTCACAAAAAGTGCCCAAAAAGTGGCATCAGTAAAATAGAGTGGGAGTTCAGAAGGTCCATCAGGATGGATTATATTGTACTTCTTTTCAAGGATAAAATAGATTACATGACCAAGAGCAATATTCTTCTTCCTCTTCACACTGGGTTGGCCAATATCGGTAAGGTAAAATATATAGTCCAAAATCAGTTGGGCTTCATCAATAGGTTGACCATACATAATCAAGTAAGTGATAGAAGAGAGAAGAGGGGTCATATTTACTCTATCTTTGGCCTTGGGAATGATGGAGGTCCTAAGAATATGTTGATTTATTCGGGCATTTTGGTTCAAGGTGTGTACTCGAGGATAGTGAGTAGGTTGGCTTATACCTCTAATAAATTGATAGACTTCAGACCAATCATAGTCAGATCAAGAAGTTAGAGTATGTGCCTGAATGCCCAAAGTTCTTAGATGAAAATATTCTCCTAGATCCTCCTTTGTAATTTCTACCCTTTATTTTAGGACATAGGATGAGATCCTGGTATGATCCTGGCTAAAAGTCATATTAGCTAGAAATACATAAAAAAGGTCTTTATTGTATGAGTAGATCAGTGTCAGAAGAAAGGAGAACTAGGTAGCATCAAATAGAGGCATTACTGCAAAATGGAGATTTTCCTGTAGCAGAATGCGGGAGGGAGTGATTTTAGATGCTACATACCTATAATATGCCTCCTCATTTTGTTCACTCAAAAAGTTGTCATCCCAGTCCCTCCTAGAAGATGTCCCTCTGGATTGACATACTCTCTTTCCACTTCCTGACATCTCTATACTATGCTCTGAAGGGTTTGAAGTAAAGGTGAAATGAAAGAAAACGACCCTCCTTTATATAGAAAATCAATTCAATCGTACTGTACGAACCCATTTCATACAAGACAAAATTAATTTCATCCGGCACGAATAAAATTTGTACGTGATGAATAAAAGTAATCAAAATGAAATAGTATTTCGTAAATTGCTCGTCCTGAGGCATCCTTTCGTACAGGCGTTTTGACTTCCTGATTGTACAGACGATGACGTGTTCGTCCGGAACGATCAGGATATTAAAGGATCCTTCAGGTGATGGTTAGGTTTATCCTTATCCAAATCAACACATGGATCATACAAACGAATACGTGTTCGTCCAGGATGATCATCAATAATAACTATCACTAATCGTGGATTCACCCCATTCATACAAATGAGGCTCCTACATTTGTACAGTATGATGACATCATCGTACAGTACAAACAGACAAAGAAAACAAAGTTTCAACACTCAAACTCTACAGGCTTTCAGCACCCAATTAAAGATCAAAACAAGATAAGGTATATATTTTAAAAAAAAAAAAAATTTAAAGAAGACATACAAGATAACCACAAAAACATAATAGACTAGAAACAAACTAATGAACACTTATAAAACAAAATTTGCATAAATTTTCAATCAAGCATTAAGATCAATTACACCTAGTCTTGTCCTTAAAATGCTAAAAGTGTTAAAAGCTAAGGGGTTTGTGAAAATATCTGCAAGTTGATCTTTAGTAGCGACATGATTTAGTTCAATTTCTCCTTTCGCTACTTGATCTCATATGAAATGATGCCTTATATCAATATGCTTTGTTCTAGAATGTTAAATAGGATTTTTTGAAATGCAAATAACACTAGTGTTATCACAAAGATTGAAATGGTACCAATAGAAAATTCTAAGTCAACCATTTGCTGTTTCAACCAAAGCACCTGTGCAACACAACTCCCTAAGGCAATATATTCTGCTTCAGTTGTAAAAAGTGCTACTAAATTTTGTTTCCTACTAGACCAAGATACTAAAGAATTTCCAATGAATTAGTAATTTCCAGAAGTGCTCTTCCTATCAATCCTACAGCCTGCAAAATCAGAATCTGAGTATCCAATGATTTCAAAAGAAGAACTATTCTTAGAATACCAAATCCCTAAATTTTGAGTTCCTAGAAGATATCTTAATATTCTTTTCACTATTGTCAAATGTGATTCGTTTAGATCAGCTTGAAATCTAGCACATAAGCAAACACTAAACATGATGTCAGGTCTGCTAGCAGTCAAGTAAAGCAATGATCTAATTATTCCTCTAAATTTCTTTTGATCAATAGATTTTCCCTTAGGATCCTTATCTAATAATACTGAGGAACTCATGCATATAGTTACTGGTTTAGCATTATCCATTTCATACTTTTTGAGGATATCCTTAACATACTTAGATTGACATAGAAAAGTTCCTTCCTCATTTTGCTTTATGCTAAAACCAACAAAATAACTCAAGTCACCCATTAAACTCATTTCAAACTCACAACTCATTGTTTTTGAAAATTCATCACATAAATTTTTATTAGTTGATCCAAAAATAATGTCATCTACATATATTTGTATAATGAGTATATCATTCCCAACTCTTTTCAAAAATAGAGTGGTGTCCACACTTCGTTTGACAAATGATCCTTTTAATAGGAAAGTGCTTAACCTCTCATACCATGCTCAAGGTGCCTATTTTTGTCCATACAATGCCTTTTTCAATTTAAAAATATGATTAGAGAATTTAGAATTTTTAAAACCTGGAGATTGCTCAACATAAACATCCTCTTATATCACCCCATTCACAAAGGCACTTATAATTTGAAATCTTTAAAACAGGCAAAGGCTAACAAAGCTCTAATTGCTTCAAGTCTTACTACAAGGGCAAATATTTCTTCAAAGTCAATCCCTTCTATTTAATTATACCCCTTAGTTACTAGTCTAGCCTTATTTCTTATAATAACTCCTGAATCATTCATTTTGTTTTTGAACACCTACTTAGTTCCAACTATACTTTGGTCCTTTGGCCTTTCAATTAACTCCCAAACATCATTTCTTTTAAATTGATTCAATTCTTCTTACATGGCCAAAATCTAAAATTCATCCATAAGTGCTTGATCAATATTAGTGGGTTCAATCATTGAAATAAATGCTGAATGATTTACCTCTTTCCTCAAACCATGACTAGTCCTAACTCCTTCACTTGGGTCTCCTAAAATCAACTCTTTAGGATGACTCTTGAGATAATTCAAATCTCTAAGCAAACTATTCTCTTCTTGAATTTCAACCCTTTCTTTCACTTTTATATTTTCAAGTCATTGGGTTATTTCTACAACATCATCTTTCTCTAACTTAGACCCTCTACTATTATTGGATTCATCAAAAATAACATGAGTGGTCTCCTCAACTACCAATATCCTTCTATTGAAAACTCTATAGAATTTTCCAACACTTGAATATCCTAGAAAAATTCCTTCATCAGATTTAGGATCAAATTTTCCTGAGATAGTTTTTCCATTGTTGTGTATGAACACCTTACATCCAAAAACATGTAGGTGTGAGAGGTTGGGGATCCTACCTTTAAGAAGTTTATAGGGTGTCTTATTTAATTTTGATCAAATGTGCACCCTATTTAACACATGACATGCTGTGCTAACTACTTCAGCCCAAAACTATCTTGAAAGAGAATACTCTGCCAATATGGCTCTAGCAGTTTCAACCCATGTCCTATTTTTTTTCTCAACTACTCCATTCTATTGAGGTGTCCTAGAAGCTGAGAAGTTATGATCTATCCCATAAGATTTGCAAAAATCATCAAACAACTCATTTTCAAATTCTCCCCCATGATCACTTTGGATTATTACAATTTCTAGACCTAGTTTTCTCTGAATCCAAGTGGCAAAATCTCTAAACTTCTTAAATGATTCACTTTTATGATACAAAAATCTAATCCATGTGAATCTTGAATAATCATCCATAATCATATACCCAAATCTCTTTCCTCCTAGACTTAAGGTACTTGCAGGTCCAAATAGATCCATGTGTAGGATTTCTAAGGGCTTGCTAGTTCTAACCTCCTTGATTGAACTAAAAGAGGATCTAAGTTATTTTCCTAATTGACATGTCTCACACAAGTGATCTTTTGTAAAGTCAAGTTTGGGTACATCTCGGACTAACTCTTTTTGGGTGATTTTCCTAAGATTTCTCATGCTAGAGTGACAAAGCCTTCTATGCCATAACCAAGATTCATCTGATACAGTTTTCAAACACAAAGCAGTAGAAGGTTTTACAGCATTCAAATCAAGCATGTAAACATTATTTATTCTATCATTATTCAATACAATAAGTCCATTCTGACTGATAACACAACTAGTAGGCAAGAATTTTATATGATAATCTTTGTTACATAATTGACTTATGCTCAACAGATTGTATTTTAAACCTTCAACAAACAAAACATTTTCAATCACAATGTTTTTTGAGTTTCCAATCATACCTGTACCTACCACTCTCTTGATAGTATTTTCTCCAAGTGTAATCTTGCCTCCATTCCTGGCTTCCAACATTATAAATTATTTTGCATCTCTAGTCATATGCTTAGAGCAGCCGCTGTCTAGGTACCAAATGCTCTCACGAGGTCTTATGTGAGAGCGATCCTACAAAATGATCAAACGTTAGTCTTGGGAACCCAAACAAGTTTGGGTTCTCCTCTTGACAATTTTAAACCAGATGCATGTGTGATATGCTGTGTTTTATGCACCTTAGGTCTCCACACTAAATGTGTTCTATATCTAAGTATACAAGTGTGAGAAATGTGTCCTAATGCTCAACATGCAAAACACCTCACTCTAGGAAAAGGATTTCTTAGTCTATAAGAGCTATAATTTTTCTTCTTAGGTGATGAACTCACTTTCTTTTGTTTAGACTTATAGTATTGTTCAAGTGTGGGTACTGGTCTATTTTCTTCAATAGCTTTCATCATAAGTTCAAGATATGAGTTTCTATTTTCCAAAATTGAAATCTCCATGCCCATATCTCTCTCTCTATGTTCTGATTCTTCCAAAAAGTTTTATAATCATTTTCAAGTTCAGTGTGAGATGATTTTAAAATATTATGCTTTTTGTTTAAATCATCAAACTTATCCAACAAGGTCATGTGATTCCTATCAATTAATGCATGATCTTTCCTAAGGATCTCATATTCTTTCTACAGCTCTAAATAATCCAAATTCAACTTAGTATGCAGTTTTTTTAGTTTCCAGTATACTGAATGTAAGCGTTCAGAAACTTTAAATAATTCATCATAACTTAAGTCACATACCTCTTCTTGATCTGATTGATCAAGATTGTCATCCATCAAGCACAAATTTGTGACTTTCTCTTCTAGTGCAGTTTATGAGGAATCTGAAGTTGAGTCCACCCAAAATGCTCGTTGAAGTCTCTTTTTACCCCTTCTTTTCTTTGGTTTCTCCTCGGCCTTCTCCTTGCTAGGATTTCCCTTGAGATTGGGGCAATCAGTCTTTATATGACCTGGCTTCCTACATTCATAGCAAATAACATCGTTAAAAGCCTTTGCATTTCTATGGAACTTACCCTTGTTCCATTGTTGGCGTCTTCTCTGCTTCCTCTTTAGGAAACTCCTAAATTTCTTTATCATCAAGGCAATGTCCTCTTCATCCTCAGGTAGTGACTGTTCACTATCTAAATCATCCACCTTCAAAGCTATGTTCTCCTTCCGCTTGTCTCCTGCATCAATCTATCTTTGAGTCACAGATTGCTCGTAAGCAATTAGTGATCCAAAAAGATTGTAAATAGAATAGATATTTAAATCTTTTGATTCAGTTATAGCAGTTATCTTTGCATCATAAGCAGTAGGTAAGAAACGAAGTATCTTATTTACTTTTTCTGTATTCGTTAATTCCCTACCTAAGGCATGCAATAAAGTGGCTATATGTGTAAAGCATGTATACATGTCTGAGATTGATTCATTCAGTTTCATGCGAAATAGTTCATAGTCGTGCAAAAGAATGTTCAACATAGTTTGCTTCACTTCAATTGTACCTTCATAAGTAATGCAAAGCCTATCCCAAATTTCTTTTCCTGATTTACAAGTAGAACCACGCATGTAGTCTTCCGATTTTAAAGCATAAAAGAAACTATTCAAACACTTAACATTCAATTGAGCTAAATCAGTTCTTCTATAGTCCATTCAGTAAAAGGTGTTTGAACTCTAATTTCTTCTACAATTCTAGTGGGTTCAGTATAACCTTCCTGTATTAACATCCACATGCGATAATAAAGAGATTGTAGAAATGTAGACATGCAAGTTTTCTAAAAATCAAATGGGATATTATCAAACAAAGGTGGTCTAGTGATCGAGTAACCTTCTAAAGTGTTTCAGTTTCTAAAATTAGCCATAATCGAATTTCAAAAAGTAGTTTAAATAGTAATTTTTGAAATAGGCTCTGATACGACTTGAAAGTCTGAATAGGTTATTAAACCTATTGCTTAAGTCCCTAGGCTAACCAAGAGGGGGGTGAATTAGTTCTTTTAAAAATTTCTCTTGGAATTTTGGAAAATTTTATTTAAAAAACTTATGCAAATCGTACAATATGATTTACCTTCGTATAGTACGAACATAGTGATTTCTAATGCTTTCTTCAATCTCAGAAATTCAACCACAGAAAAGTAAAATGCATAAAAGTAATAGTGTGGAAAAGTAAAAAATAAAATCAGAAAACACCAGAATTTATAGTGGTTCGGTCAAACACGACCTACATCCACTCCCTAGAGACTCCTTCTCTAGGTATTGCACTAAACTCAAGTGACTCTCCATTTGCCCCTACAGTAAGGCGGAGAAGCCGTTACAAACTCTTTTTCACTAACCCGGTGCGGCAGAGAACCATCATCCTTTTTCACTCTCCAAGTGATGGTAGAGAACCAATCATCCTTTTTCACCCTCCTAGTGATGGCAGAGAACCAACATCCTTTTTCACCCTCCTGGTGACGGCAGAGAACCAGACCTTCTTCAAAGAATTTCTCTCAAGAGTCTTCAAGGAGAAAGGGAAGAGACTTGAAGTACAAACAATGAAATCCTCACTCTTGGATAATCTTGTGAAACCCCTCACAATTTTCACTCCAAGGATCTCACACAACTCACTCTCAAATAATCTCCCTTCTCACTCTCCCTTCCACTCTAAAGAAGAAATTTGTAGAAGCATCTACCTACAAGTCAGTTTAAAGATCCTTAAGTACTAAGGACAAGAAAAAACATCCAAAAACTAAATTTTTTAAGTTTCACGCGTCCCGATCGTCCGGTACGATTGATCTTCGTACTGTATGAATAGTTCAAATTACTGAACGATTCGTATCGTACGATTCCATACGAACCAAAATTGAGCCGTTCGTACCTCAAAAACTTCTATACGAATTATATTTCATACTGTACGAATAGTTTAAAAATAAACGATTCATCCCGTACGATCCAGTATGATCCAAAACCAAGTCGTTCGTACCTCAAAAACTTCTATATGAATTACATTTCGTACTGTACGAACAGTTCAAAAAATGAACGATTCGACCCGTACGATCCAAAACTGAGTCGTTCTTACCTAAAAAACTGCTATATGAATTACATTTCATACTGTACGAATAGTTCAAAAAATAAATGATTCGTCCCGTACGATCCAGTACGAACCAACTTCATAGTCGTTTGTACCATAAAAACTTCTGTACGAATCATATTTCGTACTGTACGAATAGTTCAAAAAATGAATGATTCATCCCTTACGATACAGTACGAACCAACTTCAGAGCTATTCGTACCACCAAAAACTTCTGTACGAACCATATTTTGTACTATACGAACTGAACTTAGAAAAAATTTTAAGACAGATAGGTTCGTTGTGGAGGATATATAATACAAATTGTCCCGTACGATACCATATCGTACTGTACGATCAATTTTAAATTTTAAGTTTTTACTCCCCCATTGTGTATATGTACACAGTTATCCAACTTACAATCACACTCTCTTAGACTCAAGAAAAATAAGAAATATAGACTTCACTTTCAGTAAACATTATCAAATGACATTGAAGTCTTTAGCAATCTGGAGTGTGAATATCCTGAAAAACATGTTAGTACACACAAAAAGAAACTCCAATATATGTTAGGAGAAGAATAAATTAAATAATAAGCTTTTGTAATCATCAAAATAATTTGTATCAGAATTTTCTTGAACAAACGGATTTACACAAATCATAATAATATCTACCCATTCAAACCCTTTGACCAATGCCTTGCCAAGCCTACCCAAACCCATGGGCTGACCCATTAGACTCTTAGGAGAGCCCTCTTGAGGGCCCAAGACATAGGCCCACTCGGGTTATCCATTTGGCTTGACCCAAGTGCCCAAAGAGAAGACACACTTGAGCCAAATTTCACCTTTAGCCAAATTGGATCAAACCAATGGTGGCATTGGGTCTCTCATGATCCAACAAACCTTCCCTAGTTGACCCAATCCTTGGGTCAACTTGGGTTAAGAATTAGGCTAACACAAAGTGGTCAAAACTACTATGGTTTGAGCCATTTCTCAACCTAGGCCCCACCAAGTCAAACCAACACCTCCACTAAGTGCCCCTTGGTCCAACACACCTACCCTAGTTAGCCTAACCCTTAGGTTAACTTGGGTCAACCAATAGACAAACACAAAGCCACCAATCGGAGGGCACTGCATGGAAAGCACATGGCTGCCTAGATAATTAGGCATTTAATTTCATAGGAAAATTGGGGGAACTTTGAAAAATCATATCTCCACACATGCTTTTCCAATTTAGTTGATCTTAGGTTCATTGGAAAGGTCTTGAGGAGACCTTTCAATGCCTTAAGGTTCTAAGCCACAATTTTGTATGAGTTTATCTAAATTCCAGTAATATAATTTATTATATTTTAGCATTTATGGTTAAATTGTGTCCCCATGGCTTTGAACTTTGGGAGAGCAATCTTGGGCATGTTAAACCCATGTCCAAAATTTCTCCGATCTATTTGATCTAATTAAGGGCATGTTTGAATTGATTTGAGCTTAAGGGTCATGGTTTGACTCTTAATTTCAAATCAACATATCTACCTATCCAATGAGACATAGGGCTTAAATGTTTGTGTGTTGATTATGTTTAGTCTATAAAGCTTAGAGCCACTGATTTTATCCCCCTTTAAGCCAAAGAAAGTGACTTAGGAGTTTTCTATGGTAACCTAGTGGTTACCTTTGGTGGTTTGGTTAACCACCTTAGGGGATCCATCTTAGGCCCAAATTCAGTGGGCTTGGGCCTTGAGATTAGATGATCTCATGGCCCAAGTTTTACTTGAATTTGTGCCCATTTGGTCCACCAACTAGGAACCCCAAAATCCCTTCTTAAATTTGACCTAGAACCCTGTTTAATCATAATTAATTCATATTAAATTCTAAGGATTCAATTAAGCCCTCTAATTGCTCATAATTGAACTCTTAATCCATAAAAATTAAAATCCCCACAATTAGACCTTTAATTTAACATTATTTTAAATTTTTTAGGAAAATGGATAATTTATTAGATTAAATAATTAACAAATATTAAAAAACTCCAAAAAATCTAAATATATTTGTAAACATCCCCTTAGGTCATTACTAACCTTTCGGGGTGATTCCAAAATGTTTGGGACTGATTTGGATCAAAATCTAAAAATCTCCTTAATTAGGCAATTTTAGAAAATCCAAAAATATTCAAACTTTGGAAAATCACCAACTAGAAAAATCTAATTTAATCAAACTCAAAGTCATTCAACTCTAATTAAAATATAGTATTTTCTAAAAAACTAAAACCTCCAAAATTAAGTCAAAGTCAAAAAGTCAACTCTTCGATCAACCATAGTTCAAAACTAGGTCAAAACTCCAAAAAATTATAACTTAATGTAAAAAATTCCAAATTGAGCAAACTTAGAGTCTAATTACTCATATTAAGGTCTAATATTTAGGAAATATATAAAAACTTAAAAACAAAATTAATCATTTAAATCAGTAATCAATCAATTGGTTTAAAAGTTATCAACCCTTAACCCTCAATTGATTAAATTAACCTAATCTACACTGGTTACTACTGGGTAACCCAAGCCTATGAGACTATTAGCTTATCCCTAAAAAAGATGAAATAAACTTCAAGGCATCGATGAGCAACAAAGATAGTAATTATTTAACTATTAAAATATATATAAATTAAGCTTTAATACATTCATATTTAAACTCAAACATAAATTTCCCCTCTGACTTTTAACAAACCCGAACACTAGATAACTTCAATAAATTGCCTAGTTTAGGACATATCCAAGCCACATATCTTACTTCACATACTTTAGATGATTTGTTAGGACAATTAACTCTAGTCTAGGCTAGGCCAGTGTTTACTTTTTACTACTTTATGCTAGGTTTTCCAAGTTTTAATTGCTTGCTGTGATTAAAAATTGATTGGTATGAGTGCTTACTTACTTTAACTACAATCTTTGAAATTGATGTAATGGGTGACAGAATACCTTTAGGTTAGGAATGATCTTGTAACTTACTAAGTTATCTGCAGGTGGCCATACTCATACAGGACAATAAAAGGGAGCTAAATTAATAATTATTATAAATGTTATAGGTGCTTCAACTGCTTGGCCCCCAAATAAATAAGAGTGTGGCCAAGTGTGATTTACTTTTAACTATATATATATATATATATATATATAAACTGCTTGGGACATATTTTATTTTTGAAAGCTTAGGATAACCTTGCAGGAGAGTCTAAACTTTTTACATTAACATTGATGTAATTTATTTAAAGTATCGAGTTATAAAAGTTGGATGTTTGAGTCGGGATACATAGATCTAAATTTGGATTCCAAAGAGGAAAGGACATCCCTCAAGGGAGGGTCCTTTTCCATTTTCAAGCCAAAATTTGGATCATTTCACTACCCAAAGTGAAAAGAATAACCTCCCCTTCTGGGGAAGAGTTTTCTTTTCATTTGGGTATCCAGATATGAAAAATATAAGGAGCCCGAAGAAGAGGACGATGAGGAGTTGAAGACAAAGAGTATCCCACTTAATTTCAACTTGCGTCGATCTTAGGATTAGAATTCGGGTATATGGTTAGTGGTGCTCGACCACTTCTAATTTATGTAAATTTTAGATTATAATAAATAAGAAGTTTGCCTATGGACATTTATTTAATTAATTTTATTAATTAATGTGTTTAATTTAATTTGATTGTGATTAACTTTACTTGCTTTCTTAGTTTTTTTGGCGATTTGCATGTCATTATTTTATTTTAGCTTGGAATTCAATTGGAGGCTCGTGAGGGCACATATAATTTTTTTTCTACTTAAATTTAAATAAAATTTTAAGATAACATAGAAACTCTAAGGATCTAAGAAGTAAGCCTGAGACTGCCAGGAGTCAGCATAAGCATACTTTACCTTCTCTTCCTTGTTAGGCACCTCCCACCTGCGAGTTCTGATAGGCCATCTGACCTATTAAGGTTTAGTCCTATCAATGGGATATTGTGCAATCTCTAAGATAAAAACTATTTTTAGCCTTTTTAAAACTGCTACATGTCATTTATGCACTTAATCAAGTCAATCAACATGCATTATATTAGAAATTAATTAAAAGTGTCTAAAATTTTAACTGCATTCGTTTCAATCATTTTCACCCTATATAAAGTCAAGGGACCAATTAGGATCTGCTCTAGATGTCTATCCCAATTCCAAAAACATTAAACAATATCGCTACCACTCTTTCATAATAACCAGATTCATAGATTTTAAATTGACTAGGTGGTTAGCTGGCTCCCAAATCCAGGCTGGGATAAGTCTAAATTTTGCATTGCATTAGCTAGGTTCAGATTATTGTGGTCTAGTGTCCAATTTAGATTTAGGATCCAAGGCAGATTTTAAATCATAAGACCCCAACCTCCGGGAATATAGTTCCAAATTTCTAATAAAATGATCAACTCAAATTAAAAATTAACTCGGTTTAAAACTTAAAGCCCAACACTTAGCTTAGGCTGGGGCACCTCTGAATTATTTTAAAATCCTAAAGTGTCTCCTACCCCTCCTCCATTGACTCCAGAAATAAGTGTTCAAAAATTAATCTAATCCTTATTCAAATTCTAAATTCATCTTCTTTGATATCACTCATAGAGAATCTCTAAACAAAATTTCTGCCATTATTTTAGTCAAGAGTATTCATAAGAGACCCCAATTTCCTATGATATAATTAACTATGAGGGCTTATGCTCGTAGAAGATTTAAAACCCACATCCATTATTCAAAAATTAATTTTTCAAAACTTAATTAGTCTTCTTTGGAAAAATTAAATCAATAATAATATTTATCGTCCTATTCGGATAATTGATAACATGCAATATTTTCTTCCCTTAGGAGGATATATTCTGTGTTATCATACTCATGAATATAAAATTAATGATCTCCCATATAGACTTTTATAGTTAAATGATTGATAGAACATCATTTTAACCCATTGGGGTTATATGTCATCCTTCCTTAAATTTGACTATTTTTGCTCAGATAAAATTTTTAGCCTCGTTATCTAAACCCACTAGAGAATGATATTTTCACCTTCTTAGGTGATATATCATTCATAATGATGTATTTGATTTTGAGACTGAAATTTTGAATTAAAATTCCCAAAGAAAACTAGGCCTATCAAAAACCCCTTTTCATCACACAACACCCCTCTATAGATATTATTATGGAACACACATAATAGAGTAATATAATATCATCTAATAAAGTTGATGGATCATAACCCTCAACTAGGGGCCTACGTTTTATCATTGGTGGTTGCTCACTTATTTTTTGGCTGGTCTTTTCTACATAATAGTCAAAAGGGCATGATGGACATCGTGCTATCCTACGAACACCCTCTTCCCCTTGGGTAATAAAAAGAGGATGGAAGTGACTTCCACCAAACAGAGGGGATGTAGAGGTAACAATGAACTATCCACTAGCCTTAGGTTTAACTTGGTTTAAGGCTTCTAACTCATTTTTTTTTTGTCCATCTTCTTCTTTTATTCTTCTAAAATAATTTATTTTCTACGGTTTTCTTGCAAAATAAATTTTAGAACTCGATCTAGTTTCAAATGCCAAGTAAATTTTTGACTTGGTATTAACTACAAAATTTAATTTCTTATCCTCTCTAGCGAGAGGCACAAAAAGTACAAAAGTGACAGCTGACCTCTTCTTATTAGTAGAGGCGCCAGACCTTGACCCTAAAGCAATATCAATTAGAGAACCATCCTTTCGATCATCAGTACTGAGATTGATTATCTCATTTCCATTTACTGACAGCATAAAGCTCTCAAAATTCACTCCAAATTTAATTTATATTTCTTCAATAACGAGACTCTTATCGAATGAGAGGATTAATTCACACTCCATTTCTTCTATAATTTAAATATGGAATATTAAATCAGTTTCTTTCAAGTAATTATTTTTGAAATTATTTTTGAATGTGAATTTTGAAATCTCATTAAATTTAAAATTCATATCAGATTTAAAGGATTTGAAAGAATTTGAATTGCTCAACTTGGCAAACCTCATTTTCTCTTACTTCTCTTATCTTACCTCTCTGACTTATTTTTAAAATATTATCGCAAAAGATAGACAGATTATTCTACAAAGGACTCTAATACGAAATAGGGTTTTTGAAATCAATAACTTTCATAATTAAATATAAATAGGGGAATGATGTATCATCACGAAAGATGAAAATGTCATTCCACAAAAGTAATTAAAGATGAAAATTGGATTTTGAAAATTGTCTATTTTTGTTATCAAATATCATAACGACCACATCATATCACCTTAATAGGTGAAAATGATATTCTGCAAAGTGAATTGAATGTAAAAATAGGTTTTTGAAATCATCTATGTTCCCAAAGATTTTTCACTATCTTTTGAAAATAAGATATGATTTATTTTAATCTGGAGTTACAATTTTCCCATAAAGGCAATCCTATATGGTTAATCATATCTTAGGAAAATTAAATCTCATAAAAATACTCTTGATTAAACTGGTGGTGAAGATATTCTTAAGACTTTAACGATTAAGACAAGGATGAGGGGTGAAGAAATTTTCAATGGCGATTGGACTAGTTTGGATCAGTTCTTTCTAGAAGCCAAAGGATTGAATAGTAGGGAGCACATTAAGATTCTTGGACCTTCGAAAAGGACTCCAATCTACCTATGTTTGGCTTTAATATTTTAAAGAGAAGATTTAATATTTGAGTTAAAATTTTATTAGATATTTGACATTACATTCTCATTGGATGAGGACTTATAATTTGAGGTCTGCCTTAGGACTTAGAGTTTAGTTGGGCACTATACAATAGTAACATGAACTTATTCTAAGTTTAGTGTATACATTTTAAGTCTTACATCTTCCTGGAGTGGAAGGCTAGCTAAACCACATAGCCTTCTCAAAATCATATTATTCAATCTTAATGAAAGATGGGTAGGTTGTTGTTTAAGTTTTTGTAATTTAGGACTGACATCTAAAGAGAATCTTAAGTGGACCTGTACTTATAAATGGTAATTATGTTTCTAAGGCTAATACAATTAAAATTTAATTTTTGTTTTTTTTATGCAATGCATGTTAATTGACACATCATAAAACAAGTATGCTTGAATTTTTTGGAAAAGGCTTAGAAACTATTTTTTTTAAGAAGATTAGGCTTCCCTAAGTTTAGCACCTCATCCTCATAGGTCAAATTATTTAAACTCTACCCTCGGGTAGGGAAGTGTCTAAAATAAGAATGGAGAAATTACTTTAATATGCATGCAACCCCAAACAATCTCTAATTTACTTTCTTTCTTTTATATTTCAATATTACTTATTCCTAAAATTTTATTTTTTTTAAGTTATGAATAGAAGAATTTTTTATTCCTAAGAGCTTAAACAAAATCCAGGTATAAGCACATATATGAAAGAAACCTATGAAAATCATGCACTTTCTACTTTGCAATCAATGTAAACACATCATCAACCAGAGTATAAAATATCAAAGTCTATGTGGCAAGTGGCACTCACTTACAACCCAGGATTTGCTGAAAGAAAAGGTGGTGAGGCTCCACCAACAATATCTTAGATTCTACTCCTATAAAGTGACACAAGTCTTTATAAAGCAAGGCATTTTCATCTTCATTATCGTTGGTTCTTATCGTTGGGCTTCTCTTATTCATTCAATTTGGATTTCTAAATAGTTATATAAAATCATTATAAACATAAGCATAATTATTTGCTCATTTTTGAGCAACCTGTAAGCTTGGCCATATTTTATTCAGTTAAGGGGCTTAGCTTACAATGAAATCATATGCTTTAGATTTCATTAATTTTAAAGCTTAATGATTATTTAGCCCCCCTTTTATTATAGCCTTGCATATAAGCATAACCACCTAAAAAAAACTTGATTCGCAAAAATCATCCAAATCACCCTAACCTTGGGAAATCTAAACGCCCATCACATATTATATCATAAAGTGTATGGTAAAAGCATCACAATGTAAGCATCATAAATCACATCAAACTATAGAAACTAACATTCATTCACATACAAATTCACATCAATCCACATCATAGAGAAAAGTATATGTAAAAGAATAATGGCCTAGCCTAGAACTAGAGTTGGTTATCCTAACTAGCCATCTATAGTGTGTGTAATATGATGTGTGATTTGGATATGTCCTAAGTTTTTTATTATTTAATTTTTTTTTAGCATTGAATTTGGTTTGTTGAAAGCTATGTGAGTTTTAGTTTGAGTTACGTGTTAATATTTTGATATTTTGAGATTTATTTTAGAGTTTATTTTAAATCATTAAAATGATTATTGATTGGTTGATTAAGGTATTTTGATTAGCCATTTAAAGCTTCAAGTCCAATACACCTTTACCTTCCTAAAAGGAGTCAAGCACTAGGGTATGAAGGCTTCAAAGGTTAAGTACTTTATTGCTGATTTAAAGTGTTATTTAAGTTGAATAGCAATTACATTTGTTTACAACTTGCTATGAGATTTATTTCACAATCCCTAGGGATAAGATATTAGCCTTGTGAGCTTGAATTATCTAGTAATTACTTATTTATTTAAGTTTGATGGTTTCTTGGTGATATTTAATTAATTTTATTTATAAATTATTAATTTAAGTTTTGTATTTTAATAATTACATTCTATCAATTCATTCATGATATTTTCACAACAGATATGAGGACTAAGGCCTCCTTAGGACACGTAACCCCACAGCTTGAGGTAGTCGAGCTTAAAAACTTTATTAATAGTGGGAGTAGTATGTATGTTTGTTTATTATTGATTTTAATATTTATGATTCAATACTTACATTCTGTCAACTCATTTATGGCATTGTCACAATTGGCACAAAGACCTAGGGCCTCCTTAGGACACATAGCCATGTTGCTTGAGGTAGTCCAACCTAAAAACTTCATTGATACAATATGAATTATGGTCATTGTTCATCTGATTTAGCTCATTGAGTTAATGATTTACTATTTAATGACCTATTAAAGTTTCATATTTCTTTAATTATTCAATTAATTAATATTTGACCAAATTTTAACTTTTTAATTCACTTTAAATTTTAGAAGTTTCTAATTTCTCAAAAATACTAGATCTAGAGATTAGTCTAATGTCTTTGAGTTTGTGTCATTTTGAGTTTTCTATAATTAGTTATAATTTTTATAAGTTTAATGCATTTTAATGAATTAAATTTGAGCAAAAGTTAACTTTTTTATTTACAATTATTTTTAGAAGTTTTATAATTTTTTATAAATATAGAATCAAGAGATCAGTCCAATGCCTTTGAGTTTGAGTGATTTGGAGTTTTCTGTAATTAGTTATGATTTTTAAAAATTTATTTATTTTAATGAATTATTTAACTATTTAATTATAGAGGATTTCTTATTTTTGTACCAAATTAATTCCAAACCACTAGAATCTCCCCTAAATGTTAGATATGACTCATATGCATGATTACAAGTGCTTAAAATTATTTTAGAATTTTAATATTTTAAATTAATTATTTATTTAATTATTAATTTTTAAATATTTATTAATTATGGGAGTTTGTGATGGGGCTTTTAATTTTCATTGATTGAGTATTAATTTCCAAGCAATTTGATACTTAGTTTGTATTTTCTGGATTTAATTTAGATTTATTGCAATTTATTTGAATTTTCTAGGTCAATTATGCGTGTTAATTTTGGATTGACTAAATGATAAACCAAATGACTTCCAAATCTAGTGAAATCGAAAACACATGTTCATCCGACCATGTACTTGAAACTCACCAAATTGAAGCCATCAAGATCTCCTTAGGTTCCATTGTTGATCCTCAAAGATATATATATATATATACCTTTAGGGATTTAATTTGGGCTTTCTACTATTTGGATTGAATGAAATCATAGTCATTCTAACCCTTACACTAGCAAGCTCAAACCACAGAAAAATTAAGGCCTAATTTTAAGTGGTGTGTGAGTTATGAATTTTAAAAGTTTTGGATTAAAATTTGACCCAGAGAAAATTCAATTCACCAAGATCTAGCTATCACCAGGACCTAAACATTTTTATGGTATGTGGGGAACATCCCCAAGTATGCCCTGTCCAATTTTAAGCTCATTTGGACCACTAGATAGTGAGAAATTTTGTAAAATTGATTTTTTACTTAAATTAATATAACTCAAATTCCATTGGTCTAAATCACTTGAAACCAATTTTAAAATAAACTTGGGCTCAAGTCCTTTCCAATGAGCTTAAGAATGTAAAATTTGGGTGAGAATAGATTTATGATAAATTTTTTGAAGTTCTAAATATTTTTTAAATTTTATGTAGTTTAATTGAATTAGCCACTAAGGCTGATCATTCTAATGATTGGGTGTGACATGTCAGCCACTAGTTAGCCCGAATTTAACAGCTCTAAAATGAACTAATTTTCAAATGCACATAACTTTATGTAGGATGCTTCAAATGAGATGAAGAGTGGGGAAGTGTTTGTTTTCTTTGAAAAGCACTTTTAAGAAAGCACTTTTGGAAAAAAAGTTTTAAACTTAGATTGAGAAAATACCTCAATTTGGTGGATGGAATTTTATTTTTTTTTGGACTTTATGTACTCCTACTATGTGCTCTACAACTTCCTTGAAGACCGCGAGCCTTGATTTTTACTAAGTTGAAAGTTATTTGCAAATTATCATTTTATTTCTCTATTCTCCCTATTCTCTCTCTTCTTAAAAGGGGTTTTTTTGAGCTATGAGAGGCTAGGTAAAGATATGGGAGACTTGGGAAGATGGTTCGAGCTCAGAGGAAGAGAATTTATGGCTTGGGGAACTTTGGATTATGAATAATGCATGAATGAGTGTTTCCCCCTTTTCCCCTATTTTAGCCATGGGGGCTAAACCAAGGGCTAAGATAGATTTTGAAGCTTCTTTGGGTGCTTTCCACATGGTTGGAGTTGTTGGGGAGCATCCCTTTTGTCTAGGTGGAGAACACATGAGTTGGAGAGGTCTTTTTGGAGTTTTGTCCACATGGAGCTAATATAAACAAAGGTGCTGCTTGGGCTTGGTGAAAAGGAGCATCTAAAACCCACTTGAAGTGTTTGAAGCAGCCCATTTGGGATGGGTTAGCTTTGGGAAAATAATTTGGGAATTTGGAGGGTTTGGGCTAGCCCATTTGGTTGAACCAAGGTTTAGCTTATTGGGCTATATAGGGTCGTGTGACACCTACTACAGATATTGGTGCAATTTAATTTTAGAATAATGGGGATTTAGGTTAAGAAAACCACTATGGGTCCACTTGGTTCAACCAATATGGCTAAAATAAATGGGCCATTGGGTTGAAACTTTTTTAGGGGATTCATCATGACCCCATGGACCATCCCCATGAATTTTGTTCATAGATTTGGTCAAAACCATAGGTTTTGAAATTTTTAGGTGTTTTACGTTATTTTGGTCAACCTATATTGACTTGCTCAACTAGGTTTGAATAGGGGTCAAAGTTGGATTCAACTAATTCCAAATGATGTTTTAGACTCTTTGGAGGTAGTTTCATGATTTGGTGTGGTCTCCTTGTAAGAAATGTGGTTTAATTGGGTAAAAGGAACATTTTGGTCAACCTAGATTGACTTGGTCAACTAGGGTTGACCATAGCATGGTGTTTGATTTAATGCACTCCATTTCGCATATGTGATGTGTTGGATGAGGTTTCATGGCTTGGTTTGACTGGGATTTATTGAACTTAAAGGGAAATTCAATTTTTAGGGGTTTCAGGGTAATAAGGTTTTCGATATTTTATGATCAATCATGGTCAACCATGGTCCACCAGGGGTTCAAAATTGGTTTAATGCTTCATGAAAATGATTATGAACATGACCAAGAGTTTTGGAGAGATTTTCAAGGTGATGTTCTACAAGATGCAAGGTCTAGTGACATTGGCTATAAATATTTGAAGGTTTTATAGCCTTTGAAAATGGATTCAATTTTGGAGGTTATGAGGCTTGGAATGCCTCCAAACTAATGTTGTTAACCCTAGGGACATGCCTAATCAATATGCATTTGATGGGTCATGAATCCAAGGTCATTTGAAAGGGTTTTAAAGGATTTGAATTTCTCCAGAATTTTGTTTTGGACCAAGGGATTTTGGGTTTGGATTTGAGCAATTAATTTTTGAAGTTTGGGTCTTGAATTGGATTTTTTATTTGAATTTGATTTGATGTTATTGACTTCACACAAAATCAGGTCAGCAGATATTAACACTTTATTTATTAAATATGATATAAATTTTTTATTATTAAATTCATAAAGGCTATTTGGTGCATTCATTATACCAAATAGGATGAAAAGAAAATTGTAATGCCCATATAATATTCTGAAAGTTATCTTTTGTTATAGCTTTCTCCCTAAGTTTATGTTTGTGATATCTTTAGTACAAGTCAAACTTGAAGAGAATTGTTATCTTATAGTTTATTGTTAAGGCCACATATTCTTAAAAGTGGCACTATTGCTTGATAGTTACTTTATTTAGCTCTCAATAGACTATGTATAGTCTCATGCTCCCATCCTACTTTATTAGAAGTAGAATATAAACTTCCTAAATTTAAACATTATGATAAATAAATCCTTTCTTTATGAGGTATTACAATTTATTCTTGAATTTTACAATTTAGTTATCATTATTTAGTAAGATAACTTCATGATGATTGCCTCTCAGTGCTAAATCTAAATGAAAATTTTTATTTATTAGTCTAGTAATTTGATTAAGTTGCTTGGGAATACATCTTCATAGTCTTAAACTATGGGTGCATCATTTGGTTGAATGGTCTCCAAATTTAGATCTCATATAAAAATAAGGTACGCCTTATATCATTTTGTTCCCAAATAGCTAGCTTGGGCAGTCAACACAACTGGAGGGAATACTCAACTTCTATCAAAAAGAACAAAGTTAGGTTATTAAGGGAGATAAATTTAATTTTATTCTTTAAATAATTAATTGTTATATGATATTGAGTCAATTAGTCTATTGAAATTATGGCACTAAAATCAATTAAATTCATAATAATCAAGAATGAACTATGTTTTTTATCAATTCATGCACACATTTAAGATAATAACTTTAACTATTAGCATGTGTATGTTGTTTGAACTAACTCTAACAAATTCCATTAGTCAACATCATGAAATGCAACTTTGGATTTAATGGTAATGTCTTAATACTTAATGCATAACATATGGATTCAACTATAAATGAATGAGATGCATCTATATCAAATAAGGTGAACATGGGTATATGGAAATGTATTTGGTACTTATCAAAACATTAGCCTCCTTAATGATACCATTCTCTGTTTAATAGGTTGATCACTCAAACACAATTGATTCTTAGTTTGATCCATTCAACTATCATTTCTGTGAGCTTCTATTCTTCCATTTGATGAACTCCATTGAGAAAAGTCAAGAGAACGTGTCATAAATTTTTATAGCTATAGCAAAGGTGTGAATCCACTAAGCATTGCTATTCATGTGTCTTCCTACACTTTAGATAAGTGGTCTTCACTCTAGGATTCTTCTTAGGAGATTGTCCTTTTTAAAACACTTTGTTATTCTCCCATAAGAATATTGTTGAGCCTAAGTTGTTCATTGATCATTCTCAATCATAATAATGTATTAAATTAATTTCTCGTTGTTAGTAAATTAAAATGTCATATGAGATGCCTCAAATGGTTATGTTGCTCCTCATTTAGAACTATTAAAGGAATGTATCATACTAATGCCACAAATTTAGCCAAATTTCTCAAAAAAAAAAGAGAGATAAAATTTCTCATGAAAATATATATCTCATTTTTCATATATCTCAAAATTCATAAAATCAATTTTATTAAATTCTTTATTTTATTTCAATCATTTTGATATATAGATGCATATATAAATATTATAATTTTGATTAAATATGTAATTATTTAGTGTTTTAATCAACTCCCTAAACTTTCTATCAAAACTATTGTAGCCAACATTTAATACATTGTAGCATTTACAGTAATCCCAAATTCTCCTGAGTTTTCCAGCCAAAGTAGTGGGTGATTAGGCGATGGAACTCAAGGCCTGCTAAATTCAATATATATATATATATATATATATAACACATAATACTAACCTAGTTAATCCCATTCCCTTCAAATTTGAGAGCTTGGAAGGGTAGAAAAAGCTACTGGTAGCATGAAGGAGTTGAGTACTGTAGCAGATGGCTTGTAGATGGAAAGGAAGTTTGGGTGTTATAGTAGCTAGCTTGTAGATGAAGAGAAAGCTCATGTATTGTAGCAGCTGGCTTGTTGAAGAACTGAAAGCTCGAGTGCTATACCAATGAGATGAAAATCAATTAAAGAAAGTAAAGAAAGTTGAAGAATAAGCGAAGGAAAGAAAAGAAGAAAAAATTGGTTATTTACAAAAGATTGGAACATTAGAGAGTAGAAATATCAACATCCTTCAAGTAGAAGACTCAATTGTTAAGGTGAGATACTCAACTTCTAATATAATTGTTAGATTATATCTACTATTCAAGTTTTCACATTTTATGATTTCTCTAAAGTACAATGACCACATATGATTGCAGAAATTGGTAGAACCAAGTACCGCCTAGGGGAGGAATTACCTCCCCTCCAGTTTTTCCCTAACTACCTGTATTCAAGCAGCCACACTCTATTCATGCCATGAGCACTGACCAGCTCCCCCCTCCCATCACCCAACTCCTTCTACTTTGTGCATATATGTCCATGGTCAACATTCCAGCCGCCCACAACCATCCTTGAAGGCCGTCCACGATCGCAGCCATCCAGCGTGACAGTAGTCAGCGTCTTCCTCCATTCTTTGGCTTATTTGGTGAGCATGTTCTTCAATCTTCATCTTGCTCATTTTTATGACCATTTTTAGTGATTATTTTTAACAAGTTTGGTCCATTAACTATTGATTTCAAGATGAGTACTCCCTTTCATTTGGATTTAGACATGTTTAGCCATGATGATTTTAAAGATTGAAATAAGATCAACTGTATCAAGCCCTATTTAATCGAAAGAGATATGCTTGATGTTGTTGTTGGCATGCAGAACATTGTTAATTAACATATTGTCCAAATAATGGATAATCACAGAGAAAGTAGAGAATAAAGCTGACAAGTTTTATTTAAATTGATCAATTCAAACATGGACAAGGAGGATTCTATACAAATTTAACAGATTTAGAAACCTAATAAGGCATATATATATATTCTTAGCTCTCCATTTGAAAATCAATGGGTTTTGGATTCATTTTGTTTAATAACGAGACAATGTCATTGAAAAAAGGTAATATGATCAGCTTCCATTTTTTTTTTTTAAAACTAGGATATTATTTTAGGAGATTAGTATTTGTTATCCAAATTCTCAATGTGATGAAAATAAGCATTTGGTTATTTCTTTGAATAAGGATTATCATGCATATATGTTTGTTTTCTCTAGTTGTGCTACACCATCTAATTTAATTTAGTTGGAGAATTTACTTATAACAAGCATTGATTTTCTAAAATTGATAATTTAACTACTAATTGTATTAAACATTGATTTTCTTTGATACTGCCTATTCAAGCCCCAAGAACAAATTATTAAAATCCAAGCTGGTGGAGACTCATTTATTTGTGAAGGGTTCAAAAATTGGAATAAGAAAAAAAACTATTAAGTCATGTTAGAGAGCATAATAGTGTACATAACAAGGCCTGAAGGCAACCATTGAAAACATGCTTGAGAAACACTCTTTGAGATATGTAGATATGTTGGGGCAAGTCCTTGAAAGGTTTATAGGCATTAAACATGTTGCATTGACTCACGTAGTAGTCTTGAAAGCAACCAATGAAAACACACTTACGAAACACTCATTGAGCATACATAGGATCCGTGGTCAAGGATATGATGGGGCATCTAATATCGAGGGGAGTTCATGGTTTGAAGGCACTAATACTTAATGATAACCCCATACATTTTATGTTTATTGCTTTTCTCATTAGCTCCAACTATGCTTAGTGGCTGTAGCAAAAAACCATTGGAATGTGAAGCAACTATTTGAGATCACTTCAAGAATTATCAATACAATAGGAGCTTCATGGAAGAGGAGTGATGCTCTTAGAACCATTCAAGATGATAAAATTATTTTTTTATCTAAATAACATGGACTTGAGCAGTGGTCGAGGCTTGAATTAAGAGATAAGTTTACAGTGAGCTGGTGAAACCCGTTGGGGTTCACATTTTCATTCCTTAATTAATTTGATAAAAATGCATGCTTCGGTGATTGAAGTGCTTGAAATTATTAAGGAAGATGGGGTACTTAATCAGCAATATGTTGAAGCTAATGTTTTGATAAATGTTATGGAATCTTTTGATTTTATCCTTGTAATGTACCTAATACTTGATATTTTAGATGTTATAAATGAATTATCACAAGCCTTGCATAGAGAAGATCATGATATCATGAATATAATGAAACTAGTGCAAGTCCCTAAACAACGATTATAGATAATAAGGTAGAATGGATGGGATTCTTTACTAGATGAAGTATCACGTTTTTACAATATTTTTAAAGTTGATGTTCCTAGCATTAATTCTACATTCAAGGATCACTTATGATTAGGACACATAAATGAAGATATAACAAATTTGCATCATTACAATGTGGATTTTTTACACTATTATTGATATGCAACTTTAAGAGCTAAATAATAAATTTTTTTGAAGAAAATACTAAATTACTTCTTTGTGTTTCATGTCTAAATCCAAGTAACTCATTTTTTTTCTTATAATAAGGGTAAATTAATTTGGCTTGCAGAGCTATATTCAGCCAATTTTTAAGTAGTAGAACTTGTGGCTCTAGAGCACCAACTATCCACATACATTCTTGATATGCGTACAAGTGAGAAGTTCTCATCATAGTAGCATATCTGATCTTACAAAATAATTTACTTATGTTAAGAAAGATGCTTTGTACCCCTTAGTATATAGGCTTATTATCTTGGCTTTAACTTTGTTAATTGCCACATCTATAGTAGAGATAGCATTTTCTGCAATAAAAATTGTTAAACATCGACTATGCAATAAAATGGGTGATGATTGGCTCAGCGATTTTCTAGTGCCATATATTGAGAAAAAAGTATTTGACTTAATGAAGTTGTAATACAACATCATCAAAAAATGTAAAATAAAATGCAAATCTTATAATTTTGTTATTTGATGATTATAATGTAATATAATAATTTATTTTGAATTTTGTCTTTTATATATATATATATATATATATATATATATATATATATATATATATATATATATATATATAACTAAGGCTGGTTTCACCTTTGATTGTATCTATAAAAATTTTTACATAATGGGCAAGATAAAAAAATCCAAGAGCATTAACGAGATTAATATATATATATATATATATATATATATATGATTTCAAGCTAATTCACATTAATTGAAAATATAAAATTGCTAAATAACATACGATGCATAGAAGGGTATTTTATATTTCTCATATTTTATCTTGTATGTGTATCATTATGAAATGAATAACTATTTATATTAATGCTAAAAAAAATGATTAAAATATTGAGAATGAAGTTCAAGGATTTATGAAAGGTCATATCATATATGTTAGGTGGGTTAACTTTAATGGCCAATGTATGAAGAGATGGTTCTTGATATCAGAGAATTGGTTAACCCAACCTTTATTAAGAAAATATGAATGAAAATGAATTCCTAACTCTTGACACCAGAGAGTTTGTCAGCTCAACCTTTACAAACACATTAAAAAGAAAACTCTCAACCCTTGATAAGAGAGAGTTGTTTAGCCCAACCTTTAATAAAGGGAAGTTGACATAAAGGAGCTGAAGACTATAAGCATGATATGCCAAAGACTACAAGCATGATATATCATTTGTAATATTATGATTATTAAGAATGAGTAAAATTATGAAAATAAAAAAATAATAATAATATTTTCATGTTTATACAATAATTATACTAATTTAATTTTACATACAAAAACTATTAATTCTCTGACACAGAAACCAAACATTAAAATTCTTTTTAATTATGGTTTACTATATTATGATGTGTTCTATGAAAATATATGTATCGTGTCAAATAATAAAGTGATGAGAAAAATTTCATTCCCATAAGAATTAGAATTAATTGCCATGTTCACACAATGGCCACGATCTGAGACACGATCGAGGGAACTGCTCACAGAGGAGAACCAAAAGGAAACGAGACGGTAGAGGATAGGGAGGAAATTTTTATTTTTGGGGGCTCTTTGTTTTGGCTGGCGACTCTTGTGTCCCGTTCAGCTCTCTCAGCACAAAGAGACGTCGATCTTCACCTGCACCTCCACATGCAAGCAAGAACGTGACGCCTAGCCTCTTGCCTTACCTGTGCGAACAGATCTCATCATCCGCCTTTTGCACCAAGTCTAACTTCACCTAAGCAAACTAAGAGCGGCACTCTGCCTTCGGCCGGCCTCCTTCACACAAACTCAGGCTGATCAAGCCCGGAGCCAAACCTGTCTTCGCCTGGCACCTCCGACTGCCCCTCTTGCGTGTGAAAAAGCCTCACAAGTCTGCCTCCTCTTTCCGTTCTCCTTCTAGTGAACAAGAATCTAATCTCAGAGCCTCAGTTGCTTGATCCACTTCATTTGTACAAGCAAATCTTCATTCCACCATTTGAGCAAGAGCCGTTTGAACAAACAGAAAATATAAAGGATGAGGGCTACAATCAATTGCTAGTATTAGCTATGATTTTAATATAATATTACTATTAGTAATAATTACAATTAATATAGCTATTATTAATAATAAGAAATCAAGCAAATCAGAGGCTCGCAATCGTCAATCAGAGTCTAAAATCAGCAACTAATCGGCAATAATCAGCAATAATCAGCCATCGAAGCCTCATAAGATAATTTTGGGACCGACAACGTCCTAAAGCCCTCATCTGTCGATTATCTTTTCGGCCGGGCTAATTAAAAGGGCGAGTGCCCTCTCCTACCTCCCTTCAAGGGAAGGGAGAGCCAAAATGATGCCGAAATTTCCCTGAAAATTCTGGACTTAGGTAAATTTTTAAAATAAACACAGATTTTATTTTTTTTAATTGATTAAATTCATCGTGATATTAATTTTATTAATAAATTAAAATGATTTAATAATTAATTTAAAACCCAATTGAAATTCAATTAAAACTCTAACTTAATTTAAATCTTAACAATAATATCTTTTAATAAATAAATTGGATAACTCATCAAATCATTTAAATAGGCTAATTTAAATCGAATTAAAAATACAAAATTAATTAACTAATTTATCGATTAAATCACTTTAATAATTCCTGCTAACTAACTGATAATTTAGCTAATATCAAAAGAACCTTAATTAAATTCATAACTTCAACTCAAACCAATTAACTAAAAATAAGAATTGAAATGAAAATCAGAGATATAAAATAAGTTTTTTTCAATTAATTCAATAATTAGTTAACCATTTAAAAAATTAAGTTTAATTAACTAACTAAAATATAATCAATTAAATCCATATTGGCTGATTCTTAAATCTTATTGAGCAATTGATTGGAATTTTAAATTAAAATCAAAACTTAAAACTTTAATTTAAAATTAAACAAATATCTTAATTAATTAAATTAATTGAGTAACTAATTTAATTTAAATAATTAAATAATTTTAAAATACAATTTAAACTTTAACTTTAATTTAAATTCAATCAAACTTAAATAAACCAAATATTGATTAAAATTAAAACTTGAATTTAAATAATCAGATAATTTTAAAATATATTTGAACATAAAATTAATGAATTGATCATTTAACTTTAATTAAATAATTTAATCTAATTAATTAATGCATATAAAATAAAATAAAAGCATAAAAATAATGTTTTTCATTAATCCAACCTAAGTACAGGCTACGACCCTCCAAACAACTAAACAGCTATTTAATAGCTCTCCAACTGAGCAACCCAAACACAACAACTCTCTGAGCAAGAGCAATACTCACAACAACTTTGAAACTCTCTCCAACAAGCAACCACAAAATCTCTTAGGCCTTTAGCAATAGCCCTAACTACAGCTACTGAAGGGCTCACTAAACTGCTGGCTATGATCGACTACAAACAAGCAGATAAGAGTCAACACAATCACAAATAAAATCAATGCTGAAAGTTGTAAACTTACTACTGTAGGAAAAAATAGTATTGAAAGTAAAGTAACAGACTACTGTAATAAAAATAAACTACGAACACAAAATAAAATACTAACAGTGGCGTCGAGAGAGTAAAGTGTCTAAAGCTATACCCTAGCTAATCTGAATCCTATAGGTTACTTCTAACAGGAGTAGTAAATCTTATCGGCAATGCCTTCACTAAATGTATATTTATTAAGTGAAGCAATAAATTCCTAAACCACCAAATGGCTACTTTTAATGAAAGCCGTAACTCCGACCTTTAGGGGTAATAGCTAGGAAGCAACCTAAACCTTGACCCCTTAATTGGGCATCTTAGCCTATAAGGCTAAGTTGTAAGACTCGCTATTTGGGCTAGTTCTAAGCAAAGCAGTAAGACCCGCGTGTTAGGAAACTTCTAAATGAATGACCCTATATCCAAAAGTCAAGCCACCTGGGCAGCCATATTGATAAGAACTAGGTTGTAAGACCAACCACCTGGCAACTTTCAAATGAAAGCCGTAAGTCTGACTTTAGGGGAAAGTTTTAGGTAAAAATAACCTAACCTTTAATCCCTGATACACCTCCAAACCTGGCCACTTCTAATAGAAGTCAGAAGTCTGACCTCTGAGGGATATGTTTAGGCGATAATATAATCCTATACCCCTCATTCGGGCATCTTAGTCTATAAGGACTAGATTGTAAGACCCACCATATAGGCCACTTAGCTTATAGAGCTAGGTCCTAAGACCCATCATCACACAACTTCTAAGGAAGCCATAAGACCTATCTAAACAAAAAATTCTCAGGCCACCTTTAATAGAGGCCGTAAGACCCACTATTAGGGCTACTTTCAAATGAAATCCATAAGCCCCTACCCAAATCTAATCACACGGGAAACTCCTAATTGGAGCTGTAAGCACCAAACTAAACAAACTAATGGGCAACTTCTAAGGAAGCCATAAGCCTCAACCCAAACTAAACTAAATTAAAATCCATGCACATCTCCACTTCAGTTTACTCGGGATCCCTGAGAGGAGGTAACCCATGACTGATAATCAAATTCCCTGGACACTATAATCAATGATTGTTAGTGTTGGTAGACTGAATCTACAATATGCTTGGGATGACAAAACTGTGGGATCTTGATCGGGTGTACCTTTATCCCCCAAAACTAAAACTAAAATAATGTTGCATAATTCCACACTTCTTGTATGAAGCTAGATATATTGCATCCTTAATCAAGAGTGCTTTTCTAATGCATTAGGATGGGTAATTAACTATGAGATCTTGCAGTCATAAAAAGTAAAACCCAAATCTAAATAAACCCTAACATTACTCTCAGAGAGAAATCTAGTTAAATATTAAACTCACTACCTCCAGGAGAATTAAAGGGAACCGCAAATTCATGAGAGTGAGGTTCACACTTGTTTATTAATTTTCCCAAAGTGAATGGGGGCATCAAAAAACTCAAAAACAAATATGGGGGTAGCCATTTGCTGAATAGCGAGCAGCTGGTGGGCTGGGTGGGTTTTCTTGGGCGGGACGGTAGACAAGCTGCTCAGTTTGATTTTAATAAAAAAATTTATTTTATGAATTGTGGTTAGCTCGGCTCATTTTCGTTATAAACGAGCCGCTCGATAAGAGGCTCGACAAGCTTGAAATTAAACGAGCTCAAATCTGAACACGAGCTAGCCGAGCTCGAACATGGGAGTTTTAAATGAGCACAAGCTCAAACACCAGTCCAAGAAGGTCGACGAGCTTCGAGCCGATCTTGAGCACGATTTTGATAATCATGCTTGAACTCGAACAGGCCGAAGCTCGGCTTGGCTTGGTTCGTTTGCAGTCCTAAGCGAAAGATTGCACTGTAATAGTGCAATTTGAAAAAAAAAAAAAAGGAGAAGTAATCCAAAATTAGAGAAATTAAAAAAGGCCTTGAGTCCAATCGGACTCAGATTGCCACCTAGTTACTAAGCTTGGACCATCCATTGGAGGAAGAGAAATAACAGCAAGAACTTCCAAGTACCCATCAAAGGCCAAGCAAATGAATCAACCACCAAGGTTGCCAAAACAAGTCCAAACCATCTAGGGGGCGTGCAAGAAACCTGCCTCATCGTTGTCCGCATAACAAAAGACAGCAACCCACAATCCCATGAGAGGAGCCTCCACAACTATAAATAAACCCAAATAAGCCAAGAAACAATACACCAGGCCAACAGCCCGAAAACCCAAAACTGATTGGACATAGTAATCCAGAAAAAAGGTAAGAGGGGCCAATAACAACAGATCCAGCCCAAAAATAAGCTTCAGCCAGCAACTGAACCATATACTACCTTTTTACTTTATTTGATTGTTATTTGTTTGAAGCCAGAGTTGATATTTAGGTCAAAGTTGGCACCATTGGATGTTATTGACTAGACATCCTTAGATGTTGGTCTTACAAAATTAGACATTGGGTTTGATCAAGACATTTTGTGTACAATCTCTAATTCCTCGATTCAAAGGGCAACTTTGAGGTCTGTTACAGTTGCAATAATGAAAGGCTCTGTTTGGGACGGCTTTCTTATTGCTTAAAGTAGTTTTTTAGTAAAAAAAAATTTTCAACTAAATAATTTTATACTAAAAAGCTGCTTTAGAAAGAAATAAAAAAATGGTCCCAAATAAAATTTTAAAAGAGTGCGAGACTATATGAAATAATTTATGCGATCGAAAATCATTGGTTGTAATAATTTGCATTTGGAGTTCAATTTCAGGAAAAAACTTTGCAATAATCAAAGAAGAAGACAAATGGTCAATTTTGTAGTAATCATCTGTGACTTCCACATGATCGATAGCCAATCACAAAGTAATTCATAGTAGACTACACAAAGTTACCTGATTTGATTACACCAACCTACACATATGTCAAAATCTAAACTATATAATTAGTATATTATTTAGTCTAATCTCAAAATTCTAATAATTTGATCCCCTAGCCCCATAATTTCTATTTCATTCTTTGCTACAAATTAACCACACCTTCATCTCTCTTGTGACCTCTCTCTTACTCAAAATTGAGCTATCCAATGACTTCTACCATGAGCTTCCCCTCTCACACAAAGCTCTCCACTTTGACCTTCCTCTCTCTTACAACTTCGATCTCCCATAAACTTCATCCGCCATCGTCGAAAGAGGATTAGTAAATCTATAATATATCCTTTCTCACCTTCTAACACTTTTTCTGTTGACATTAACTATCTAAGCTATCTTCTATCTCCCCTCCAGATATACTCCGCTTTCTCTACCCTCTCTCTATCTGTTTCCTAAGGTAAGATCTTTCTATCATTAAAAATCTAATAATGATATCAATGAAAATGGTTGAAGAATAAATTAATATTATCATATATATCTTAATAAAGTTGACTGAAATTGAAAGTTCTTGCAGTAATTAATGAAGATTTAGACATTTTTGCTTTTGAAAACCCAAAATGAATGCTACTGCTTTCAACCTGTGTGAAAATTAAAAGTGTACTCATGATAGATTGCCCTCTAGATTGGCTTCTTGTAGTTCTCTATGATGTCGAGAGGATCCTAGTGTATGCATATAAACTTGCAAATCTTATCCTATTTGAATTAGGTCACTACACGTAGTTCAATTACTGTACAAACAGTTATTACATGTGGTTTTTTCTGCACTGCATATTAAAGTGTTTTCTTATTATATGTGATCATTAATGGGAGAAATGAGAGTCGGAAAGGCAACTTCCTACTTGGCATCTTATTTTATTTTTTATATTTGATATATTTGTAAAAAAATTCAATTGATAGACACGAATCTTGATGCATTGCATATATTTAAAACTTACAATTAAAAATAAATTCAAGATCATTCAAGCTCTTATTTTACCAAATTTATAATCAGACTGAATCTCTCAATAAAACGAACCCAACGACAGTAAGATGATTTGATCAAAGTCAGTCTCTCAATAAAACGAACCCAACGACAGTAAGATGATTTGATCAAAGTTCAAATGAGCTCGAATCAAGCATTTGAAGTAAGATTAGAAATTATGGGGTATTAATTAAAAGATCATAGTCTTCAAATTGTGTATGCATCTATATGAAATGAATCCAATAAGCCCAAGCTCAGTAGATTCCAAGGTTTTTAAGGTGCTTAAATGTTTAGGGAATGAATGGTCTATGATTAAAGTATTTAATATAGGTCGTATGCTCAATTATTTTGAAATTTTAGCTAGATTTATCAAAATGCTACTCTCAAATTACTATAAATAGACCCTTATTTCTATATGAAAGAGACTTGGACTCGAGATAAGAGAGCGCTTAGAGATCTGAAGAATACTAGAGCTCTACCTAACATTTGATGTCGATGATCATCACATCCATTACTGTCGTTTTACTGTTGTTGCCCGACCATTATCATTTGACCATTGTTGTACAATCATCACAATCCGTTTAACATCATCCAATCATTGATTAACTTTGTTCTAGCTATCAGTGCCATTGTTACCCAACTGTGATAATCTAATTGTCATCATACGACTAACATCATTTGACCATCATCATCTGTTGCATTTCTAGCATTCTTGCCCCCACACACAACAAGTTTGTGTTACATGCTTTCTAATCTTATCTTCTTCGGTTGAGAAGAACATACTCCTATTACTTATAAAATGGATTATTTCAACTTGATTAGGCACTATGTTTGTAACTTTTTAGGTTTTTCACATATAAATTATGAATCTTGTGCATTATTCTCATCAACTTATGTGTGTTTGTGCAACAACTTTGTGCAAAGCTAAGATATAAAACTTACTTTCTGCAAATTTGCTATCACAAAATAATACTAAAATTCTAATGTAAGATGAAGAGGAGAGCAATTTATAATATTGTTGAAGGAATTCCATCAAAAAACTAACCCCACTAGATTCTGGTTTTATTTGGGACAGTTTTCTTATTACTTTTTAAATAGCTTTTTATTACGGTAATTTTTTGTTTAAGAAATTTTTGTACTAATTTTTACTAAAAAATTGCTTTGAAAAACAATAAAAAAGCTGTCACAATCGAAGTCGTAATGTAAACATTACTAAAACCCTCTCTATGAGCCGTACAGAAATCGCGATAGAGCTCACTGGGTAACACATCGATGGGGACCGATGCAAGAAAAAGGAAGAGCTCGCCTTGGCAATGCATCAGCTTGACCAGCTTAAGGAAGTCGTGATGGAGCTTTCTAGGGCATGACTAACGAAGCTAAGGAAGTAAGTAGTTCTATTATTTGAATATTAAAATTTAGATTTAAATATATATAAATGAGAGACATTTGAAAGGCTCCTAAATTTATATCATATTGTTTGACACTCTTAACACCTTTCACATGCTGACTTGCTTTTCTGTTGATAGTGATTTCTTCTCCTTCTCGTCTGGTCTGATCTTATGCTGCCTCCGTGACTTTTAATTAAATCTCGAATCATTTAATCCAGAAATTTGAACTGAATAGTAAAATAATTTATCAAAATATAATTAAATTTAACTTCGCCAATGACAAATTGTGAAATGTTTCTGATGTTCTAAAGCAGATTAGCAGCAATGCTTTCATGAAATAAATCTTAGATTTAGCTTGATTTGATATATTTTAATACAAACTCAAGATCTATCAAATCCTTACAGAAAGGAGATTTAAGATATTTATTTTAACAGGATTTATTGAGGGGCTGCTGATCTGCTAAATAGTAAGTGTAAAATATTCAAAATGTAGGAATTTTTGAATTTTGATGTTTGTTTGGATGAAAAAGAAATGCAAATTAGAATTTTGATGAATTCAAAATTCACTATGCAGCTTATTTTGGATACTCTAAACTGATCAATTGTTTTCGACCAATACTAAATACACTGCAAGCTATCTCCATTGTTACTACCATCACCGCCACGTGCTAGTCAACCCAGCCATCACCTATTGCTTTTTGCAACAGCCCAACGCCGTCGCCAACAACTGTCATACCCGCCATCACTGATCAATTGACGTCTGCCAATGACTGTTGCCGCCCCCTATGCCACCCCTATGGCCATCCATTGGCACCTCCCACCACTATTGGCTATCACTATTATTGGGATTTACATAATATTCATTTTACTTTAAATAATAATAATAATAATAATAATAATAATAATAATAATCACCTATATTTAATTTACACCCATATAATTTCAAACATTTCAAATAATTAAAAGAATTATAGGTTAAGAAGGCATGATTGCAAGCACTCAATTCCAAAATTGCTGATTGAAACAAAAATATGCATTTTATTTAATCATTTCCTTACACATTTAGGGTGAAAATCTTGACGAAGATTATATTTGAACATATTTTTCAAGCTGCGCAATGGTAGTCATTTAGCAGATTTTCTTTCAAAACAATACAATAACTACTTTACTAAGCTCCAAAAAAAAAAAAAAAAACAAATCAAGTATTGATCCTTCAATAAAATTTAGATCTCAGCTAAAAAAACACACAGAATTCACCCAATTTATCTTCCATAAACAAACAAATTGTTCTTAGTGAAACCCAGTAATCAAGCGTTTGTAAGTTGCAATATCTGGCTTAAGCCCTAATTTCAGCATCTCATCATGGAGATTCATTGCATTCCTCAGCTCTTTTTCATGACAAAGTGCACTAATCATAATCACAAAACTAAAACTACTCAACACATTCTTCTTTCTCATACAATCAAAAACTCCAACTGCTTCCATAGCTATTCCATCCACAACAAGAGCTTCCAACAACACGTTGTAAGAATCAACATTTAAGAATCCACCCAAGCCTTTCACCTTCTCATGCAGACCAATTGCCAGATCCAAAAACCTGTTCCTGCAGAAATGATTCATCAGCAAGCAATAGCAAGAACCATTCATCAATACACATTTATCCAAAGCCAAATGCAACAGTTCAGTAGCCTCCTTCCATCTCCCTCTTCTGCAATTTTCGGCTACATAGATCGATAAATCAGAAGCTTTGGGCAAGAAATCATTTTTCATAAGGTTCATTATCATTGCATCAACTTCCTCCATTGGCTCTCCACTACAAATGCTACTCACAAACAAATCAAGAGTTCCTGGATCCACAACAATTCCGTTTTGCGACATTATATCAAACACCTTCAAGGCTTCTTTTTCTCTTCTTTTCAGAGCCAATGCACCAAGCAGACAAGCATACGAAGTGCTCTCCAAATCAAAATTCCAACTAAGGGCCTTTTGAAAGATCAACATAGCTGCATAAGTCTTCCCCAGCTCACAAAAACTAATGATAATCCAATCAAAATCAAAGCTTGGAGCCATGGGCAGCAAATCCCTGACAATCATTTTTTTCATGAAGAAACCAGCAATCCTAACATTCCCAAACCTACAACTTTCTTCGAGAACAGAGCACAAAGTACTCAATCTCAACTTCAAACCCCTCTCTTCCATTCCATTCAACACCTGGATTGCCGCCTTGAAGTCTCTTCTACTAGCATAGCAATCCACAACCAAATCATAGCTTGATAACAGGCAGGGAAAACCCAAATTAAGTAGCATTTCACCTCTTTGAACCTTATCTTCCAGACAGAGAAGCCGCACCATGACCGCCCAGCTTCCATGATCCATCTGGACACCAATACGCAGCGCTGCTGCACAAACCAACCATGCAGTCCGGCATTCACCATTCGAGCAAAGCATATTAAGCAAGGCATTGAAGCTTTGACTGCCCGGGACGAGCCCAAAATTCCTCATTCTATTGAAAGTTGCCATGGCGTTCCAAGATGGCAAATTTGAGTACAGTTCCAGAACAATGCTGAGAACTTTGGACTGAAAAATTTTGCAACAGGACGAAGAGCGAACAAGAGCGTCCAAAACGGTGGGGGCCGGATAGGAGCGGAGTGCGGGGCAGAAGAGGTAAGAGGCTGGGAAGAGGTGGCCGGCGGCAGCGAGGATGGAGAAGATGGTGGCAAGGTCGAGAAGGGTGGGGAAGAGTGAAAGGTGAGAGCTTGCGAAGAGGAAGAAGCGGAGAGAGATGTTGGGGTTGGAGCGGGTTAGGCTTAGAATGCGGCGGAGGAGGGACGATGGGAAGGGACGGGGAAGGAGGGAGGATTTGGAGCGGAGGAGAGAGAGGGGGTTGTTGTGGTGGAGGAGGAGGGAGGAGAGAATGTAGGCGAAGGTGCGATGAGCGACGGATCTGCGCCATATGAAGGAGGTGGAAATGGGCATGCGGGTAGGGAAGTAGGTGTGTTCGATTGTATTTGGCATTAGGGGAACGAGGTTGCAGGATGAGCTATTCAATAGTAGGGGTGTCAAAAGTTGACACGACTTGAAATTCAATTCGGATCTGATTCAAAAAAATTCGGGTTCGGGTCAACCCGTTTGCCATACGGGTCGGGTCCGAGTTTGAATTTTTGACCCGTATGAAAAAAGGGTCGGGTTCGGGTTGACCCGGCAACCCGAAATCGACTCGAAGTTGACCCGGGAAATCGGCTGGCTCTCACGTATCGTCAATTGTCGTGTTTGCCTCGTGACCCTCGTCCCTGTCACGTCAAGGCAGTTGTTGCGTGACTCACGTCGGGCGGTCGGAGTTCGGACGTCCGCCTCGTCGGCTCGTCCCTGCCACTGTGCCAAACTGCCGCGTCCGGCATCTCTTGCTCTTCGCTTGCGCCAGTCTACCAGACAAGATCGGGGTTCGTTAGCGGCCAGTCGGCCAGTGCCCGAGCAGCCGTGCCCACACCCGCAAGCCTGCTGGCATTGCCTCAGGTGCCGACACCGCCCCTGCCATTGCTGCTGCTGGCACCGGCTCAGGCTGCTCAGCCCTAATTTTCCTTTACGATCTGTTCACATCCGGCTTCGCGTGTTGGGTCGGGTCAACCCGCCAACCCGGACGGGTCGGGTCCGGGTTGGAAATCTCGACTTGTTTGTAAAATCGGGTCGGGTTTGGGTTGACCCGTTTAGATCCGGGTCAGGTTGGGTTCGACCCGAACCCGACCTGCCGACCCGTTTTGACACCCCTACTATTCAGATGGATTTTTTTTTGGACGAGGCGGATTTACATACATGTTGTATAAATTTTAAGTATTTTATAGTTATATAATATCTAAATATTTAAATTAGATAGAATATCACTAATATCAATTCTTTTCTATTCATATATGTTGCATCCTCAAAAATTCGTGACGGTAGAGAGATATAAAGTTTGGCATCCTAGCTTTGTACTCATATCCATTGTACAGACAGATAAAAGAGTAGGAGTGTAGCATTCATAAGTGACACCAAAATTTTTATGTGGAAAATCCCAAAAAATGAAAAAATCATGGAGCCTGACCCTGTTTGAATGAATTCATTAGTATTGATGGTTGATTACAAATAATATTCATCTTCGGAGGAGGGTGTTGGTTTAATGTAGCAAATACACGTTGTACATAGCTCGTTACATGGTAACTCTTCATAAAAGAGTGTTGACATTGGTGGGAAAATTTATGTCGCCACACAGATTTTGATTTCTCATATTTTGTAATCGAATACTACATTAAGAATAAAGTACAGTCTCGGGAGACTGACATGATATTCTATAATGAATTCAATATCAAAACAGGGTTTAGAAAAATGACATTTCTGTGATCAAACACGATTCAGAGAATAACATATCATCTCGAAAGATGATTATGAAATTCTATAGAATATGTTTAAAAACAGAAATGAAGTTTTGAAAATTTAACCACTCTTTTGATTAGAGACAACGAGGAGAATACGACATCATCTTAAAAGACGAATGTGATATTCTTCAAGGCATCCAAAAATAAGAATAGATTTTATAAAATTCGTCACTTTTAAGATTGAATATAACAAGGAGAATGTTATATCATCTAGGGAGATGAAAATAACATTATACAAGTATATTCAAAATTAAAAATGAGTTTTAGAAAATAATCTGCGTTCCCAAAAAATTTTCCCTTGTCTTATGTACATAAAACAAGGTTTATTTTAAACTGGAGTTCTCAAATCCCTATAGGGGCAAGCCCCTATAGTTAATTATATCCTAGGAGGGATACTCCTAAGCAAACTCTCGATTAAAGCAGTGATTTCGTACCCTTTGATTACAAAGTAGAAGACAAGGAAAGAAGTAGGAATTTTTCAAGGAGAAAACTCAACGTTGAACAGTTATTAATGAGTCAAAGGAAGAAAAGTAGGAGGTGCTGGATTCTGAGAAGCTCAGAGACAACCTCGGTCTACCCTATGTTGGGATTTACATTTTAAGAGAGAAATTTTCAGGTTTGAGTTGGCATTTTATTAGAAATTTGGGATTATACTCCCGGAGGATGAGGACTTAAGATTTTAAAATTTGCCTCAGAACCTAAGTCTAAATTGGGTACTACAAAGTAGTGACCCGAACCTAGCTAATGAAGTGCAAATCTGGACTTACCCCAGCCTTGATTGGGGAGCCAGCTAACCACCTAGGCGTTTTAAAACCATGTGTCCAGTCTCTTATGAAAGATGGGTAGGGACGTTATTTAAGTTTTGAGGAATCGGGGCCGACATCTCTAAGACAAATCCTAATTGGCCCCTTTACTTATGTAGGGTAAATGATACCTAAGAGCGTAATGCAATTAAAATTTTAGACTCTTTTAATTTGTATCTAATGAATGCATGCTAATTGACTCAAATGTATAAAATGATTTATGAAGTTGCTTTAAAATCAGGCTTAAAAAATAAATTTTTCCCTAGAGATTGCACAACATCCCCTTGACAGAACTGCACCCTAATAGGTCAGGTGGTCTGCCAGAACCCGCAGGCAGGGTGGTGCCTAATAAGGAAGAGAAAGTAATAATATGCTTATGCTGACTCTCGGGAGACCCGAGCTTACTTCTTAAATTCATTAGAGTTTCTATGTGAGCCTAAAAATTTTATTTTTAATTTCAAGTAGAAAAAGTTTTATCGTAGTCCTTACCAAAAAAGCACTCTGATTTGTATCCAGGCTAAAACAAAACACGGCATGCAAGAGTCCTAAAAAAAGCTACTACACAAATAATGTAAACACTCAAATTAAAATTATCCAAAAATATAATGTCCAATATCCAATTTATTTATAACATAGGGTCTACTGAAAATGTAAAGTGGCCGGGTACCACTGACAACAAACCCTTATTCTACTCCTAGAATTAACGCAAGTAATTTTTAAATGGGATATACTTCTTTCCTTTACTTTTTCGTCTTCACTTCTTCGTCTTTCCTCCTTTGTCTTCTTTTCTTTACGAGCTCCTTGGATCCGCTACGAGCTCCTTGGGTCCACTATGAGATCCTTGGGTCCGCCATAAGCTCCTTGGGTCCGCCAGGCCTGGGTATCCAAATGAAAAGAAACTCATCTCCGAAAGGGTATTTTCTTTTCTCTTTGGATATTAGAACCACCCTAACTTGGCTTTCCAAATAGAAGAGAATACTCCCCTAAGGGACATTCTCTTCTCTTTGGATTCCGAGTTGGGTGTGATATCCCACTATTAAATCACTTTCACAACATTTGACTTTAACACATTACATTTACATTACATTACATCCCAGAAAGAAATAAAAAAATCTAAACCACCTGTAGGGTTATCCTAAACATTTATAATAAAATCATTCCCAAGCAGTTATATATTCGCATTTAAATTAAATTCACCAGCCACACTTGGCCATGCTCTTTTAATTTTAAGGGGGCTTAGCATTTTCTGAAGCACCTGCAGACAATATTGTTAATTTAAATTTTTAATTTGCCCCCTTTAATTTAGCCCTGTGCGAGCATGGCCACCTGTATAAGATTCTGTGAGCTTCCAGATCATTCCTAACCTAGGGGTAATATATCGCCCATCACATTATATCACAGAGAGCAATAAAAGTAAACAAACACTCACATTAATCATACACAACATGCAATGAAAACTGAGAAAGCCCGTCACACAACAGCAAGAAAGTAAACACCGGCCTAACCTAGAGCTAAAGTCGGTTATCCTAGCAAACTAATCTAAGTGTGTGCGGTAGGCTGTGTGGTTTGGATATATCCTGAGTTTACTTTTAGTTGAACTTTTCTAATCGATTGAAATTGGTTTGTTGAAGGGTCAAAGGGAATTTTAGTTCAGATTTAAGTTTTACTATCTTTACTATTTTGAATTTTGTTTTAGATTGAATTTTGATTGTTAAAATTGATTAATATGATTTGTTCTTTAGTGTGTTGGAATTAACCATTTTTTTTATTTAGATTATTTAATTAATGATTTATTGAATTTTTTTTAATGATTTATTAAATATTTTAATATTTTGTTAATTTTAAATCATTTATTAAAATTTTAATAAACTTATTCAAGTTTTAATATTTTATTAAAATTTTAATGATTTTATTTAATTTGTTAATGATTTATTAGATTGTTGAGGATTTATTGAAATTTGAAAATTTTATTTAGTTATTATTTAATTATGAGATGATTAACATATTAATTAGATTCAATTTTATTTTTATGTTCAAATTTAATCTCTTGGTGGTTATGTGTGTTGATTATGACTTAGTTATTAAAAGTTTTATGATTTTCGTGTATTTTTATCTGAGTTATTATTGGTGTGTTTGAAATTTTTGTTAATTGATCGTTTAAATTTGATTAGCCTAATTAGAATTATATTAATAATAAATACTAAGCCTAAGGGGATGTCACTAAGTTTTCTATGTTTTATGTCTCTATCTTAAAGTGTGCATGCAACCTAAGTCTAAGTTCTCTAAGTCTCAGTCCTTAATTTTTATCCTTAAATGTCACTAAAGTTGTATTGGATGAAAAAATTCTGTTATCACTAACCCTTCGGATATTGTGTACGTATACAGAGGTTCAAGGATCTAAAATGAAATGAAAATCATCATAATAAAATTAAAGTTACTATAGGGGCCTCAAGGGTAGGGGTTCGCACAAACCATACCACGGCTTCCTAGGGGCTTTCTAAGTTTTAAGAAAACTTACAACACCGGGGGCTATGACCCGGTGGATTTCGCCCGTAGCACCTCTACCTAGTTGGATAAAGGCGACTGACACATTTAGTACATTTCCTTTTGCTCACTCGACCGGTACCATTCCTCACAGTTTATGCACATAAAGAAAATAAAACAAGGCAGGATTAGAAACACATTTAATGATTAACAATGAAATAATTGAAATTACTAAAAATAAAAAAAACGTACCTTTCTTCGGGCTTGGAGACCGGCACAAGCTATCTACCTTTTAAAATGTTCTCTTTTGAAAGCATACTATTTATTTTTCCAACATTCACCTCGAGGCACAAGAAGGGAGAGTAGTAGAAGAAGGAGAAAGAGAGGGGTAGAGAGAGAGAAAGAGGGGCATTGTTTTTCAACACTTTCATTTTCTAATACACACTCAACTAACTCACTCTCCAACACAAACCACCTTCATCTGCTTTTCCAAAACTCACACAATTTCCACTTTCAAGATACGCGCTTCTCACTTTTTCAAAACCCACGCATTTTGCTTTTCAAAAAACACTTTACCCTCTCACAACTTACACTTTACTTTTCATCATTCTCTACACAATACTCTTCACCAACACACACTTTACTTTTCATCATATTTATATTTCTCTAATCTCAAAATTTATACAAAGTCCACAATTCTAAATTTCAAACACACCTATACATGTCACTTTATCTTTCAAAGATCAAACACTTTACTTTTACCTTTCTCACACAATACCTTTCCAAACATACACATGTCACTTTCCAAAAATCACACACACACTTTTCACAAACACTTCAAGTTTCAATACACTTAGTTCACTTTTCAACACACAAACTTTCCAAAACTCTTTACTTTTCAAAACCCTACATTTCACCTTTCACCTTCCAAAGATCACACAATTTCATTTTAAAGCGCACACACACACTACTTTACTTTCACACTTTTGCAAAAACATATTTCACCTCTCCACACCTTTCAACACATATATACTTCCTTCAAAATCAAACACCTTACTTTACACATGCACAACTTCACCTTTCCAAAACACACATAAATCCACTCTCCAAACATACAACCTTCATTACACATGAACTCCACATCACCACCTCCCAAAACATACACAAACACACACTTTACTTCTCAAAGCAGTTCAACTTTCTGCCAACTCCACACTTTACTTTATACACCTTTTCACCTTTCCATAGTCAAGAGACTACTCCAACAACACAAATAAAATTGCATTGAATCCAGAAGGCACATGAACAATCTCCAAACAAATTTTCAACTTCCCCATCATATGCCATCAAAAACCGAAAGGAGACTTTTAGTTCAAACTCATAAACATGCCTTAGTACCAAACATACAACATTTGACAACACAAGACATTTAAACATGCATACAACTCTTCCAAATTATTCATTTTTTTTAAAACCAACATTTATGCCAAGTGGTGTTTGAGAAAAGGAAACTATTACAACTTTATATACATCCAGCAACTATTCAAGAAACCTTTCCACATAGCTGATGGGCTTTCCACCTTATTTATTTATTTATTTATTTTACTTTATCAATGAATGCAAAAGCTAGACATGGCTCTCACAACAACAAAAGAAATTCCATAAAACTAGGATAATAATAATGATAAAACAAATATATATATATATATATATATATATATATATATATATATATATATATATATATATATATAAACTTATACTCGAGATCAAACAATCTTTCAAATTTCTAAGTCTGCAAGACGATTGACCATCGCTAATTATAGTAGGAATTTTGCCAATGTCAAAATTCAGCAAGAAAGGAAATAACAACCCGTACTCTGTAGTAATCCTCCTTCCAAAAAAAAAAAGAACTCCTTCTCATGCTCTTAGTAAAAATTTTTGCAATTAAAATTTCATGTCATAAGAATGAAACTCACATTTGATGATAGTCTAGAAAATTGTTCTTCTCAAAGATATATATATATATAAGAAGCAAAAGGTCAAATACCAATATATGCCTTCATTCCTGTAAGAAACCCGTAACATTCTTGAAAATTAATGATAATAGCCATCTATCTACCAAGATATGCATTCTCACAGATCTTTCTATTGCCAACAAGAGAAATAAAATGAGATTTGCTTCAGATTTTAACAAGAAAATCTCACATTATCCTTTTCAATGCTTTAATTTTAAATGCATAAAGATTAGTCAAGAATGAAAGAAGGAGAAATCATTAGGAAGAAAAGAGTAGAGAAATGAAGAAGATGAAGATAGGAAGAAGATTTACCACTCCTTATTTCTTTTGATCGAACAAATCGCAGGAGAGAGGAAGACATAGATGAGGCTAGGGCAGGAAGCCGTCGAGTGGTTTTCGCACGCGTAGAGTCGGACGGTTCGACTAGGGCTTACGAATGGGAGAGGGGGAGAAGGACCGAGCGTTGGTTGCTAGGGACGAAGAGCTTCCTTGGGGGTTTCGGTCCTGGACTTCTCAAACTGGAAGGAGATAGTGGCGAACTTGGCTGGGACGTTCAGACCTAGGGAGGAGATGGGGGGTTTCGTCCTTCTTACGAAAACTGAGAGGGAGTTGAGAACTGGGATCCTGGGTCATTTTCGTGAATCGCATGGGAGGAGTTGCAAACAGAGAGGGAGTAGGGGTCTCAATGCGTACGAATGGGAGGGGGAGTTGGTTTTTGCGAATAGATAGGGAGAGAGATCATGTGAACCACCCTAATCGTACCCAAGTTTAATCTCTCTAAATTGATTTTAAATTTAGGAGCCAAAACTTTTAATCAAAGGCTGCGATTAATCATGATCTAAATATGAGTTTTAAGAGTCAATTTTTTATTTCGGATGCTTAAAAAATATTTTTTTAAAAAAATTTTAATTTAAAACAAATTTGATAATTTAAAATAATTTATTTCATGTCAATTTTAGAATTTAAATAACTTAAAATGATTAATTTCATTCTACTAAAGATGATTTTGATTTTAATTAAGTTAGGACGAAATAATTTGGGAAAGTTGAACTCGTGTCGATCTGAACAAATTTAGGTTCGATTAATGTCAATCTTAATGAATTTATTTTATTATTATTATTTTATTTTCTTTAAATGGCTTTACTTGTGTTGAATTGGGAGGTCGAGTCGATGCTACGTCATTAGGCATCCACCTAAAAGAAATCCTGTATGCGACGTCTATGCTAGGCTAGGAAGACCTAGGTGCTTGAGTTTTGATTCAGGGAATTTGACCTCAAATAATGAGGTCAACAAATGGACCCCCAATAGGCATGATAAACTTGCTGAAGTTTATCGTGCGTATTGGTGTTGATCGAAACGATCAACTAGATCCAAAATTGAAAATGAAATTTTGGGTATTTGAATTGAAGGAGATTTGAGCTTTGATAGAAAATGAGAATGAAAAGTTTATGAAAAATTTGAGTTGATTAGTTGAAAGATTAGGATTGATTGATTGATTTGAAAGTTTCAAAATGGCAATGATGATTTTAGGAAATAAGATTGGTACCATTGGTTAAGTTAAGAATGAAAAGGTTATATAATGGTTTGAATGTAGTTTGAATGGAATGAAAAAATTTTGAAAGTGATTTTGTTATGATTAAGACTAAAGTCTTCTTTCTAGTTCAAGAGGAAGAATGCCACTAAGTGGGCACTTACATCTATCCTTAAAAGACTAGAAGGTGACTAACTATGATGAAGCCAAAGAGGCTTGAATCTTATAACAGCTATCCAAGGTCAAAGGAAAATAGGAAGCTCGGGGACTCTCACCTATTTCTAATAGACCAAATTTGTTTCGAGTTTTCAATGATTAACCTAGCTAAAAAGCACGGGGACTCACAACTAACTAGGGAAAATTAGCCTAAGGAAAGGAAGCACAGGGACTCACACCTATCCTTAAAAGACTAAGAGCTGACTGAACTATGATGGGGTCCGGCAGGCTTAAATCCAACAATAGCTAGCCAAGGTCTAAGGAAATAGGAAGCTCGGGGACTCACACCTATTCCTAACAGACCAAATTTCTTCTAGGTTATCAATGACTAAACTAGCTAGAAAGCACGGGGACTCACATCTAATTAGGGAAAATTAGCCTAAGGAAAGGAAGCACAGAGACTCACACCTATCCTTATAAGACCAAAATTGTTTTGAGTTTTCAATGATTGACCTAGCTAGAAAGCACGGGGACTCACAACTAACTAGGAAAAATTAGCATAAGGAAAGGAAGCACAGGGACTCACACCTATCCTTAAACGACTAAAAGCTCACTGAACTATGATGGGGCCCGATAGAATTAAATCCACCACTAGTTAGTCAAGATCCTAGGAGGTAGGACGCTCAGGGACTCACACCAACTCCTAAAAGGATCCAAATTCTTTTAGGTTTTCAATGACTAACCTAGCTAGAAAGCACAGGGACTCACATCTAACTAGGGGGAACTAGCTAAGGAGATAGTCTACCTAGACCTCTAAGGATTTTGGCAAAAACTACCTAACCTGATTTAATTCTAATCCTAAGAAAAGGAAGCACGGGGACTCACACCAATCCTTAAAAGACTAGAGAATTTCTTTTAGGTTTTCAATGACTAACCTAGCTAGAAAGCACGGGGACTCACATCTAACCAGGGGGAACTAGTCAAGGAGATAGTCTACCTAAACCTCTAAGAATTTTGGCAAAAACTATCTAACCAGATTTAATTCTAATCCTAAGGAAAAGAAGCACGAGGACTCACACCTATCCTTAAAAGACTAGAGAATTTCTTTTAGATTTTCAATGACTAACCAAGCTAGAAAGTACGGGGACTCACATCTAACCAGGGAGAACTAGTCAAGGAGATAGTCTACCTAAACCTCCAAGGATTTTGGCAAAAACTATCTAACCAGATTTAATTTAATCTTAAGGAAAGGAAGCACGGGGACTCACACCTATCCTTAAAAGACTAGAAGATTTCTAAATTTGGTTTAATTTGGATTTGAATTTTGAATATTGATTGAGTTTAATTTAGTTTGAGATTGATTGGAATCCTGACTTTAGATGAAATTCTGAATTTGGGAGATTTGATTGTCTTGAAATTCTTTGAATTGAAAATTTGTTCTCTCTTCCATTACAGATGATCCTTATAATTTACAAATATCCCACTGGAGATTATATTTTTATACCGAATCACCATATATGAAGAAAATAAAAGGAGGTGGTTTCTACAATAACATTATAGAAATCTCAATCACTTTAGATTTTACAACATTGTGATTTTTAAAAGAAATATATAAACTGCTTGGACCCAATATATGTCATATTGATAAGCTTGAGGACAACGTGTATGCTGAGAAATTTATAATTTTATTACAAATCTTCATAACAACGTCATTACACATAGTATTTCTTAAGATACCGCCCATTGATGGGCAATATAGGACGATCACCCTTACAATCTACTAATTGGTAAGATCCCCCTTGGTAGACTTTCTCCACCACAAAAGGACCTTCCCACGTAGGCTCAAATTTACCACCAAAACTTCGATGAGTTAGGATAGGTCTACGTAAGACGAACACCATCTCTCCTACTCGAAAGGTTCTAGGACGGACCATTTTATCATGTGCTTGAGCCATACGGGATTTATATAACCCGAGGTTCTGTTGAGCCTACAATCGCTTCTCTTCTAAACCTTCGAGTTCTTTTAATCGAAGTCGGGCATTCTATTCAGATGTGATATGATTATTAATTGTAACTCTTAGAGAGGGAAGTTGTACCTCCAATGGGAGAACAGCCTCAGCCCCAAAGACTAAAGCAAATGGTGTAGACTGAGTCGGGGTTCTACATGTGGTTCGGTAAGCCTACAAAGCCTCACCCAACTTTTCGTGCCACTGTCGCTTATTGTCTTCCAAGATTTTCTTTAGAATTCCTACTACCATCTTATTGAAGGCCTCTGCCAATCCATTCGCCTGTGGGTAGTAGCTTGTAGAGTATCTCTAATCAATATTATGACGTTTAGCAAAATTATTCATTTTGGTGCTCTTGAAGGAGGGACCATTATCGGATATAATTCGGCAAGGAATATGGAATTGATATACTATATGGTCTCGGAAGAATTAGAGGACATTATGGGTTTTAACTTCTCACAGTGGAACAGCTTCGGCCCATTTTGAGAAGTAATCTGTTGTTGCTAGAATGAACCGGTGACCTTTAGAAGAGGGAGGATCGATAGGGCCAATAATATCCGTGCCCCAGCTTTCAAAAGGCTCCAAAGTGATCGTTGGATGCAGAATATTAGGAGGTTTGTGCAGGACTACACCATGTACTTGACACTGGTGGCAACGATGTGTAATAGACATACAGTCGTCAATCATTGAGGGCCAGTAATATCCCAGTCTCTTGATTTTCATCTTCATTTTGGGGCCAGATTGGTGGGCACCACACAATCCAGCATGTACCTCGATCACGATCCTTTGGGCTTCTTGTTTACTGAGATAATGTAGCCACAATTGATCGAAAGACCGGCAGTACAAAATGCCATTTATTAGTGTGTAAGAAAGAGCCCTTCTCTTAATTTGATCAGCGGCAGATTTCTCTCGAGGGAGTTTGCTTTCTTACAAATAGTCAATGAAAGGTTGTCTCCAATCAACCGTCTCATCATCAATAGCAAGAACAATCTCACCCTCAGAAGGAAACCTTTTATTGATGTATTCTAAGTCTATAGGAGACAAGATCTTACGACCTTGAACTTCTATAGAAATTGATTCTTCCTCTATACAAGCTAATTCCTTTGCGAGCTTTGCAAGGGCATCCACCATAAAATTTCTTCCACGGGGTATCCTATATAAAGTTACACTTGGAATATGCTCGAGAAGATTCATAGTGTACTGATGATACGGAAGAAGTTTAGGTTTTAAGACTTTGTAAATACCAGCAACTTGATTGATGATAAGTTATGAATCTCCAAAGATCTTTATTTCTCTGATTTCCATTAATATTGCTAATTCTAATCCAGTTATTAGAGCTTCATATTTGGCCTCGTTATTAGTGCAAGGCTCTAGTAAATGGTAAGAATACCGCAACAATCCCTTTTTAGGGGTTATGAAAACCAACCTAATACCCGCTTTCCCTGGGATTATCTCGTGGGATTCCCCAATCTTTTGTGAAGATATGGCACCATCAAAATATAATTCCCAAGTATTCCCTTCCTGCTCCTCTAAACTCATAATTTGTTCATCAAGGAGATCGTCATTCAGTGGGGACTCAGCAAGGATCGGGTGTGCTGCTAAGAAGTCAGCCATGACTTGACCTTTGATAGCATGTAATGGTATAAACATGATATCAAATTGGAGTAGAAATATTGACCACTTCGCTAAACATCCAGACAATGTTGGACGATTCATCAGGTATTGGAGTGGATTGACTTTGGAAATGAGATTGATCTTATGAGCTAACATGTAATGCCTTAATTTTTGGGTAGCAAAAATCAAAGCTAAACGATGTTTCTCAATAGGCGGATAATTAGCTTTAGTTGGCAGAAGTCTTCTACTAAAGTAGTAAAGTGCGTTCTCTTTTCCTTCCTCGTTAGTCTGGGCTAACAAGGTGCCAAGAGAACTGTCCAAAGTTACGGTGTAAAGTATTAAAGGTTTTCCCAGGATAGGAGCTGCTAGAACTAGTGGCGTTAACAAATACTACTTTATGCTTTCAAATGCATTTTGGCACTTTTCATCCCAATGAAATCGGGCATCTTTCTTACACAGAGCAGCGAATGGTTGACACCTACCAGACAAGTTGGAAATAAATCTTCGTAGGTATGCCAATCTTCCTTGAAGAGATCTTAACTGAGTAAGACTTTTAGGAGGTGGCATATCTAAGATGGCTTTTATTTTGGAAGGATCAATTTCTATGCCTTGGTGTCTCACTACGAATCCTAAGAATTTCCCTGAAGTAACTCCAAAAGCATATTTCAAGGGATTCATCTTTAGATCATAGCGGTGTAACCTTTCAAAAATGATTCTCAGATCATAAAGGTGGTCTTCCCTTTGATGACTCTTGAGTACCAAATCATCGATATAACATTCCACCTGTTGGTGTATTAGATCATCAAAGATTCGAGTCATAACTCGCTGGTAGGTTGCACCAGCGTTCTTAAGTCCAAAGGGCATGACTTTGTAACAGAAGACCCCTATAGGTGTTCTGAAAGCAAAGAATTTTTCATCTTCAGGAGCCATCTTAATTTGGTTATATCCAGATGAACCATCCATAAAAGAGAAAATTGCATGCTCAAAGGCGATGTCTACCATGAGTTCCGGTATAGGCAACGGGAACTCATCTTTTGGACAAGCCTTATTCAGATCCCTATAATCGATGCATACGCGAATTTGACCATTCTTTTTCTTTACTTGGATGATGCTATCCAACCAAGAGGGATATTTTTCCTCTCGAATAAAGCCCGCATCGATCAATTTTTTAACTTCAGTCACCACTTATTGTTCAATTTCTAAGCGCATGCATCTTGGGGCTTGCTTGACAGGGATCATGTCAGGCTGAATTTCAACTTTATGGACTGCTATTTCTGGAGATAATCCGGGCATTTCGTCATAGCTCCAAGCGAAGCAATCCTTAAACTCTGAAAGTAACTTGACTAATTTAGTTGACTCGTCATCGTTCAATAAAGCACTTATGAATGTCGGACGTGGATTTTCTTCATTACCAAGGTTAATTTCTTTCAGTTCATCAATAGTTGATTGGATTTCCTCCTCAAGTTCGGGAGGTGCCTCCTTAACTTGAAAGTCATCTTAATTATCTGAAGTTTCTAGACAAAATTTATTTAGAATTTCAATGTCCTTCATAAAGAGATGATCAGATCCTAGATTATTAGTTATCACCAAGCAGTAACCATCATCATCAAATGGACAAACAGTACTAAAGTCTAATACTACCCTTGACTTTGGTTTATAGTATTCAGTATTCCAAAGATTTTCAAAGGACTGAGCTTGACGTTTAGTCAAAGTATATGGGGTTAGACCTTGCTCAGTTAAATTTTTAACACCATAAGGATACCAATTAAAAGGGAGTTCCACTATTTCATTCATCAAAGGATCATCAATGTGTACATCAGTTTCAACGTTCTTGATAGAAGAAGGAATAAACTTAGCAGTTTTATAATCATTGCTCAAAGAAGGTGAAACTTTAACTGCCAACCCAGCTATACTATCTTGAGATAGTGTGGTTAGAGCTAAACTCTTCACATATCCTTTAAGCTTTTCATAGGTAGATAAATCTGAATCATCCTCTATATTTGCCTTAATTTTATCATCATCACTGTCGTGTTCCAAAGAGATCTCAAAATTTGGCCTTTTGTTACTATTTTCAGCCTTTGATACACATGATTCATCCTCTGATCCAGATTCTAAATCAATGTGTATCGTAGGGGATTGCTTTTGCATGATTTGATACGTTGCACTTTCATAATTTTGCCATCCTCTTCCTCTACCTCGCCCCCATTGGGTAATCTTACCACCTCTTTGTGAGGGAGGAGCAGGATGCCAATGGATGCTATCTTCGAGGTAGGGATATTCTTCATTTTTTTTTCTTCTTTTTCTTTTTCATTTTTCTTTTTTAGTGCAACTTCATTTTTGGCCAATCTAAGATCTTCAGGAATAGTTTGCTTTTAGGCAAATAATATGAGGCATCTTCATAAATTCCTACTTCATGAATTGAGAATGGTTGTAAATCTCCCTTAATACAGTGCTCAACGCCATCTCTATGTATTTAATGCACTGATGTAGGGAGGAAGGAACCATCCTATATTCATGAAGCCAGGGTCTACCTAGAAGAGCGTTAAAAGACATTGGAGAGTCTATAATATGAAACTTTGCTTCAGTTTTGAATTCTTCAATCTCCAACAATAGAGTAACTGATCCCAAAGCCCTCTCGCCATTTCGTTAAACCCTCATAAGATCATTTTATCTGAACTGAGCTTACGAACGTCTATTCTCAAATAAGTGAGAGTTCTGAGAGTCATAATATTAACTGATGCACCATGATCAACCAGGATACGTGACAATCTGAAGTTGTCTATATTTACTGTTATGTATAGTGGACGGTTGTGATCAGTCGTCCCAAAACATAGATCTTCATTAGAAAACAAAATTTCGGGAACTCCTTTGGAACAAAGAGCTTCATCAGGCTGTGCAGCTGCTAGTTGGGCCATGCAAATATCTGGATCTAGAAGAGCTTTGATTAACGCTTCCCTAATTTCTTTGGAAAGGATCAGGGCATCATAAATGCTCAGTTTGGCAGGTAGCTTCCTGAGATGAGCTGGGACATTGTAATCGACCTTGTGCATTCCACTTTCAACTGGACCCTAAAGAGGAACGGGCTGAGGTGGAAGAGAAGACTCTGGTTCGTCAACAACTTGCTTCCCTTTATCTCCAGAAGAAACTTGAGGTGGTAGCACTTTGCCGCTATGAAGTTTGATTTGTACTATCTCTTCAGGAGAAGTGACAGGCAGGTTATCTACTTTGACCTAGATTGACTCTGATTGTACTTCTATTAAATTCTCAGAATCCGACATCTCTACTTTAATATGGATAGGCGTACCCTGTAAATCAAGAGTAGGGGCATCACTATCTGAATAATAGCCAAGAGAATGTTTTTAATTCTTCCAAATTAAATTGATTATTAAGAGAATCATTTTCAGGTATATTTTTCAAGTCATTCGTAATATTACTATCAGAAATAGACAAGATATACACAGAATCCTTTTTCATTGATTTGACATCATCATATGGAACAAAATAAAAGTCATCTAAGATAAGAGGATTGAGGATAATAGTCTCCCCATCTGTAGAAAACACAATTCATACAGTATGATATAGTATCGTACAGGACGATCTGTATTATATATCCTCCACAACGAACATATCTGTCTTAAAATTTTTTCTAAGTTCACTTCGTACAGTACAAAATATAATTCGTACAGAACGTTTTGAGGTACAAACAACTCTGAAGTTGGTTCGTACTGGATCGTATAGGAAGAATCGTTCATTTTTTGAACTATTCGTACAATATGAAATATAATTCATACAGAAGGTTTTAAGGTACGAACGGCTCTGAAGTTGGTTCGTACTGGATCATACAGGATGAATCGTTCAATTTTTAAACTATTCGTACAGTACGAAATATAATTCGTACAGAAGGTTTTGAGGAGCGAACGGCTCTGACTTTGGTTTGTATGGGATCATACGGGACAAATCGTTCAGTGATTTGAACTATTTATATAGTACGAAGAGTGATCGTACGGGACGATCGGGATGCGTGAAACTTGAAAAATTCAGTTTTTGGACAATTTTCTTATCGTTAGTATTTAAGGATCTTTAAACTGACTTGTAGTGTGATGCTTCTACAAATTTCTTCTTGAGAGTGAAAGTGAGAGTGATAAGGGAGAGTGTTTGGGTGTGAGTTGTGTGAGATCCTTGGAGTAAAAATTATGAGGGGATTCACAAGGTTATCCAAGAGTGAGGATTTCATTATTTGTACTTCAAGTTACTTCCCTATCTTCTTAAAGACTCTTGAGAGAAGATCTTCGAAGAAGGTCTGGTTCTCTGTCGTCACCAGGAGGGTGAAAAAGGACGATCGGTTCTCTTCCATCACTTGGAGGGTAAAAAGGACGATCGGTTCTCTGCCATCACTTGGAGAGTGAAAAAGGATGACAGTTCTCTGCCGCACCGAGTTGGTGGAAGAGAGTTTGTAAAGGCTTCTCCTCCTTGATGTGGGGACAAATGGAGAGTCACTTGAGTTTAGTGCAATACCTAGAGAAGGAGTCTCTAGGTTAAAGTACGAGATGCGCCAAGAGGGGGGGGTGAATTGGTATTTTAAAAATTTAACCCTACACAAGAGTTCTAATTTTTTTGTATTTTTAAAACATAATTTAACGACTAATGTGCGGAAGCAAATACAACGTTCACAACAATGAAATTGATAGTTCAATTTAGATTTTACACTACAATATTTAAATACTGATTTTTCACCAAGCAATTAAAACGCACAAATTTAAAGCATGAAAAGTAAAGTACGGTAAACAGGAAAAAACACACCAGAGATTTTTATAGTGGTTCGGTCACTTGACCTACGTCCACTCCCCGGAGTCCTCTACTCCGAGATTTGCACTAGTAAAAGTTGACTCTTCTTTTGCCCCCACAGCAAGGCGAAGAAGCCTTTACAATACTCACTTTCACCTCCCTCGGTGCGGCGGAATACCAAACGCTATGTCACCCTCCTAGTGACGGCAGCAGACCTTCTCCTTTTTCTCCCTCCTGGAGATGACAGAGTACCTTGGCAATGTTGATCTTGAAGTGACTCTTCCCTTGAGAACTTTCTTGAAGCTTCCAAAGCCACAAGAGGAGCAAAGCATGCAGCTAGCTTGGAGCCACCGTGTGATCCCCTCACACTACTTCTCCCTCACGCTCAAGCTCACCTTCACCTTCCTCTCTCAAGCTCTAGATCTATCCAAAAACTTCTCTCTACCGAATCCCCTTCTTTTTCCTCCAAGCCTCTCACAACAAAAGGATTGATCAACAACTCCCTAAAGAAAATTTTAAGTTGTTTTTGTTACAACTCGGGCTCCCGAGTTTATGATTTTGATGATAACAATATTATTGATTGGTTCTTTATTTCTCCTAGTATTTATTGGGTATACATGTTTGTGTGTTGACTAATATTTCAGGTACAACAGGCACCGGTCTTTGAAGATTCAGGGCTCAAGACTAGGTAGAATAGGTTATGTTGAAAGAGAATGTAATTTCCATTTATTTATTTTAACTTCTTGAGTCAAGTCCTGTAAAGGTGCATGATAGCCTGGTGACCGTGCACACACACACAATGGGAGAAAATTTAATGTTAAATATTTTAATTTTTTTGTACATCGTACTATATGATCTAGATCGTACTGTACGATCTGGTGTTACAGAAATTAATTAAAATATTTTATTTTTATGAAAAAAATTCTTTTGAAATATAACTAATCGTACAGTACGAACACCACATCGTACTGGACGAGCTGGTATAATTAGAAACCCCGTCGATCATTAAATTAGGCAAAAATTTGAATTTGAAAATTGTTCTATTCGTACTGTACGATCCTAATCGTACTGTATGATGTTTAAAATATTGCCTAATTTAATCCTGTGATTATTCAATCGAATCTGCGTAATTTTGATATTTGGATCGTACTGTACGAACTGGATCGAACTGTACGATGATCAGAGATGATTTTGGTCATCCCAGGATTCGTCCTGGACGAACTGCACTTCGATTGAACTAATCGTACTGTACGATTCTGAGATCGTACAGTACTAACAGGTCAAATTCTGCACATTGTACTGGACGATCCTGCGATCGTATTGTACGATCTTTGACGGCTGAATTGGATTTTTAGGGTTTTTTGAAGCCCTCTATTTAAGCTTTCTCATAAGACTTTTTAGGAGTCTTTTTGGGCATTCATTGAGTTGTTTTTCTTCTAAAGAAAGCTTGAAGAGAGAGCTTTGGGCTAGGGAGAGAAAGGGTGGAGTTTGTAAGAGAGGGAGAAGATCCTTGTGGGCTTCAAGGGAGTGTGAGAGGGGGTTTTCACACGGTTGCTCCGGCGAACTTGTACCTAAGTTCCTCCAAGAGTCAAGGCTTATCTTGAGGGAAGCTTTGGGAAGAAGAAGACCTCTTTGGTGTCAAAAGACCGGGGAAGGTGAAAGTGATTCAAGGTCTTCTGCCTCACCAGGAGGGTGAAAAGGAGTTCAGGTCCTCTGCCTCACCAAGAGGGTGAAAAGAAGTCAAGGTTCTCTGCCTGTGAAAGGAGTACGGTCCTCTGCCGCACCGGGTTGGTGGAAGAGAGTTTGTAAGGGCTTCTCCGCCTAGCTGAGGGGGCTAAAGGAGAGACACTATAGTGATAGTGCAATACCCGGAGAGGAGGCTCCGGGGAGTGGATGTAGGTCATAGTTTGATCGAACCACTATAAATCTGGTATGTTCTTTCTGATTTTATTTTTTGCACTTTATTTTCATGCATCTTATTTTCTATTATAACTGCTTGGTGAAAATCTGAGAACATTAATTTATTGTGATAATTAGAGAATAATCACCATCTTTATATAATAAATCATCAGCTTCCGCATTTGACTAGTTAAGTTATTATTGTAAGAAATCTGAAAAATCATAAAAATTAGAACTCTTGGCGCATCTCGATCTTTCAAGTGATATCAAAGCATACACTTGACTTTCAGTTTTTATATCAGGCTTCAGAAAACCCTAAAAGTTTCAACTTTTGCGTTTCTGTTCGTACAGTACGATTTATAATCGTACAGTACGATCAGTTCAATTATAGCTCCGTCCAGTACGAGTACAGACGAACAGGTATCGAATTTTATACATATCATACTGTACGATATGTATATCGTACAGGACGATACTGTTGATTCGTACTGTTCGTACGGGATGAACTGTGGGACGAACCTCGGGACAAAAGAACTCGTCTCTATCAGTCGTCCAGCACTCATTGAATCGTACAGTACGAATAGTGTTTTTCATGATATCGTCCTGTATGATAAGAATATCGTCCAGGATGAATAGTATAAAAATTCATGGGATCGTCTGGTACGATCGCTGGGACGAAGGAAATCGTCTCTGACAATCGTCCAGCACTCCACCAGTCGTACAGTATGATCAGTTCATTTCTTGATATCGTCCTGTACGATATGAATATCGTCCAGGATGAATAGAACAAAAAAACCTTAGTTTCATCTGGTACGATCTCTGGGACGAATGAAATCGTCTCTGTAAGTCGTACAGTACGATATACGATCGTACAGTACGATCAACATATAAAATAGAAACCAACGTTTATTTCCTGATTAAGGAGATAATTTTGGCAAGTTTTAATTAATCGTATAGTACGAACCATATCGTACAGTACGATCAGTTCAGAAAATCAAATTTAAAAAAACTTACCAAACTTATTCTGGCGGTTAGGGTTTCACAATTACATATTATCGTACAGTACGATATGGATCGTACAGTACTATAAGTTTGTAAACTTAATCATTCGAAAATTAGCCGTTAGCCTGAGTATTTTTAATTAATCGTACAGTACGATCCAAGGTCGTACAGTACGATGTGCTTAAAAAAAATTAATCATTTTAAAAGAAAATTCTCCCCCTGTGTGTGTGCATGGTTGCTCCTTTCACATGCATGCTTCTGTGGCAGACTCAAAAAAGAAAAAATAAAGAAATAAAAATTACAGACTCTTCAACATCCTATTCTACCCGATTTGAGTCTCCAGCAATCTGTAGCAGTGTGCATCTGACCTGAAATGTTAGTGCTCGTATACAAAGATTAAACATTTGTAATCTAACGGAAGTCTATATGTACTCAGTAAGTATTAGTTGTCACCATCAAAATTAAGTGCTCGGGATCCTGGATTTCAACAATCTCCCCGTTTTTGATGGTGTCAAATAATATTTTCTGATGGACAGATATTTTGACTTCTTTAGCTCCCCCTCAGAAGAGTAGCTTATTAATTTTTAAATAGGAGGAGAAGAAACAGTTTTTTTTTATTATTATAACATAAATAAAACAGCAAGATAAAAAAAAACAAATGTAGTGAGAACATAAACAACTAATAATATTTAATAGTAAGCAAAAACATAATACAGAACACGCAGAAAAGTCTCCCCCTTTTGACAGCACCAAAAAAGGGAAGAAAAAGAAAAAACAAGTACACTGATAACAAACAGAAAATAGAAACATCTACAACAACCTAAAAATCTGGATCCTGATCCGGAGGTGGTGGTGGAGGGTCGGGAAACAGCTGGTGGTACTGATGAAGGGAGGCGAACTGGTGATCGATCGATGTGAAGCGCTCCCTAAACCATTTCATATCCGTGTCATGCTCCTGATGTTGCTGAGCAATGTGGGCATCCAACCGAGTCTCCAGACGATCAAGTCGTCGAATAATGTCGTCGTGAGGGTAGTCGGAAGGAGCAAGGCCATGTGGTTGGATTGGTGGTGGCGGAGGTGCGTCAGAAGGAGCAGCAGCCTCCTCGTCATCAAACTCGGGATCGGCGGGAGCGGCCCCCCGATGGAACAAGATACGAAAGGAGGCATCCGAGTAGAAGATAGGAGGGTGATCAGGAGAGAGCGGATAATGAAGTTGGTATTTTGCATCTAGGATGTAGCCTATGACATGCCCTAAAGCAAGGTTCAGCTTACGACGGGCACCGGGATATTGGAAGACAGACAAGGTATGAATATAGTCAAACACCATTTGGGCTTCATTGAATTTTGTGCCAGACATAATGAGATAGGTGACGACAGACAGTAGGGGAGTAATATTGATGCGATCTCCAGCTTTAGGTATAATAGATGTGCGTAGGACATGCTGGATAACGCGGGCATTTTGATTTAAGGTTTGGACCAGGGGTAGGTGTTGATTGGAGGGGACACCTCTAAGGGTCATATTTACTGACGTCCAATCATAGTCGTGGGAGATCATTGATTGGGGATGAGGGCCATCAGTGGACAGCCCGATGTGCTCAACAATGTCGTTGATGGTGATAACGACATTCTGTTTACAGACATATGATGTGAAGGTAGTGTTTTCAAGGTCGACTCGGATATTGGCAAAAAACTCAAACAAGAGTTTGGAGTGAAACGGAAAAGCAAGAGTCAGAAGGAATTGAAGGCTAGTGGAGGCGAACAGATTCATCACCTCAAAATTTAGGGCGGCCTGATTGAGCATGCGGGATGGAGTGAACTTTGCCTCCTTAATTTTGATATACGCTTTCACATCCGCAGCGGAGAGAAAATGATCATCGAAGCGCCGAGAGGAGGAAGAGCTCCCGACGATCATACGACCGCGCTTACTGGACCCAGACATTTTGGAAGAAGGGATTGGATGAATGAGGAAATTCAGAGGGATTGAAGGTGAGGAGAGTTGGCAAAGAATCCCTCCCGTTTATAGAATTTAAGGGATATCGTACAGTACGATTGAGAATCGTACAGTACGATAGGCGCAATAATATCGTCTGGATGACCTTTCAGAAAAGTGAGTCAAATCATACAGTACGATCAGTATCGTACTGTACGAACGTGAGTGTAAGGCGTTCGTCCCAACGAGTAGTCTGAACGACTTTTGACCAAAAGTGTTCGTACAGTACGAACAGGTGTTCGTACAGTATGATAGGCAATAATGTTCGTACCGGCCGATTTAAATTCGTCCTAATCCGTTTGACACGTGGATCGTACAGTACGATTGGTATGTCGTACAGTACGATGACCAATAATTAGTATCGTACGGTACGAGTGGTGAATCGTACAGTACGATAGGTATAAGACATGAAAGATCTAGACCGTGAATGGGAATGGACGGTTGAGATTGGAGTGATTTGAACCTTATCGTACAGTACGATAGTGTATCGTACAGTACGATTGTCAGAGAAGATCAAGGTTTATGAGCAACATGGGAAGAGGATCAGGAATCCAATTTTTTTGTTTGTTTTTTTTTTTGTTTGTTTGTTTTTTTTTTTATTTTAACAAAAATAAAACAACCACAAACCTTTTTTTTTTGTTGTTACATTAGGCGTGAATGTTTATGACACCTAATTTGGTTCGTAAAGTGCTAAATGTGTCATAACCCAATGGTTTTGTGAAAATGTCTGCCAATTGATCTTCAGTAGCAACGTGGTGCAGTTCAATATCTCCTTTGGCTACATGATCTCTAATGAAATGATGTCTAATGTCTATATGTTTGGTTCGTGAGTTTTGAATTAGATTTTTGTATATGCAAATTGCACTAGTGTTGTCACACATGATCGGAATGGTTCCTACAGGTAGTCCTAGATCTACAAGCTGTTATTTTAACCACAACACTTGTGCAACACAGCTACCTACCGCTATATATTCCGCTTCGGCTGTGGATAGGGCTACTGAATTTTGTTTCCTACTGGACCATGAAACTAATGATTGTCCAATGAATTGATAAGTGCCAGAAGTACTTTTTCTATCTACCTTACATCCTGAAAAGTCTGAATCTGAGTATCCTAAGATTTCAAAAGAAGTGTTGTGTCTAGGATACTAAATTCCTAAGTTTGGGGTGCCTAGAAGATATCTAAGAATTCTTTTGACAGTAGTCATGTGAGATTCTTTCGGGTCAGCTTGAAAATGGGCACAGAGACACACACTAAACATTATGTCTGGTCTACTGGCAGTCAGATAGAGAAGCGATCCAATTATTCCCCTATACCTCTTTTGATCTACAGACTTCCCACTGGGATCTTTATACAATTGAATATTAGAGCTCATGGGTGTATTCATAGCCTTAGCATTGTCCATTTCATATTTTTTCAAAATATCATTGACATACTTAGACTGGCTAAGACACGTTCCACCTTTCGTTTGTTTTACACTAAATCCAAGGAAGTAACTAAGTTCGCCCATCATGCTCATTTCAAACTCGTCGCTCATGGTTTTTGAAAATTCATTACATAGGTTTTTCTCCGTCGATCCGAACAATATGTCATCTACATAAATCTGAACAATGAGTACTTCAACTCCTACCTTTTTCAAAAATAAGGTGGTGTCCACACTACCCTTTACAAAGCCTCTATCTAGTAGGAACGTACTAAGTCTTTCATACCAGGCTCTAGGTGCTTGTTTTAACCCGTACAGTGCCTTTTTCAGTTTGAACACGTGGTTTGGAAATTGTGAGTTTTCAAACCCCGGAGGTTGCTCCACATACACATCTTCCTTGATTACTCCATTCAGGAAGGCACTCTTTACATCCATTTGATACAGCTTAAAATCCCTAAAACAAGCAACAGCTAACAGTACCCTGATGGCTTCTAGTCTAGCTACCGGAGCAAAGGTTTCTTCAAAATCTATTCCTTCAATTTGGTTATACCCCTTCGCTACTAACCTAGCCTTGTTTCTTACTACTATTCCTGAGTCATTCATCTTATTTTTAAAGACCCACTTAGTTCCAACCACACTTTGCTCTTTAGGCCTTTTGACTAACTCCCATACATCATTCCTAACGAATTGGTTCAACTCTTCTTGCATTGCTAGGATCCAAAATTCATCTCCTAAGGCTTGATCTATACTCGTGGGTTCAATCATAGATATGAATGCAGAATGGCTAACCTCTTTCCTAAGTCCATGCCTAGTTTTTACCCGTTCTGATGGGTCTCCTAAGATCAGCTCTCTAGGATGACTAGAAGAAAATTTCCAATCTTTAGGCAGATGTTCCTGAGGTTCCGCTCTAGTCTCTATGGTAATAGTTTCTACTCCCCGTATAACCTCAACTTCTTCTTCTTCATGATTAGGTTCAGATGTCTTATTGGATTCATCAAATACCACATGAGTGGACTCTTCTACTACTAGGGTTCTCTTATTGAATATTCTATAGGCTTTACCTACAGATGAGTAGCCTAGGAAAACCCCTTCATCAGATTTAGGATCGAATTTTCCTAAGGGTGACTTGCCATTGATTAGGATGAAGCATTTGCACTCGAAAACGTGTAAGTGGGAAAGATTGGGTGTCCTACCCTTAAGCAACTCATAGGGTGTCTTATTAAGTTTGGATCTAACATTTATCCTATTTAATACATAGCATGCGGTATTTACTGCTTCTGCCCAAAAGTATCTAGGGAGAGTGTATTCAGCTAACATAGCCCTAGCAGCTTCAACTAAAGTTCTATTCTTTCTTTCTGCTATTCCATTTTGCTGAGGAGTTCTAGGGGCAGAGAAATTATGTTCTATTCCAACCTCTTTACAAAAAGATTCAAATTTATCATTCTCAAATTCCCCACCGTGATCACTATGAATTATTGAAATTACACATCCTAATTGCCTTTGAATCCAAGTGGAGAAAACTCTAAATTCTTCAAATGACTCACTCTAATGAGCTAGGAATTTTACCCAAGTAAACCTAGAGTAGTCATCTACTATTACAAACCCATACAACTTCCCTCCTAGGCTGGCTGTACTAACAGGTCCGAACAGGTCCATGTGGAGAGTTTCTAGTGGCCTAGTGGTGCTGATATCCTTGATTGCATGAAATAAAGATTTAACTTGTTTTCCTAATTGGCAAGCATCACAAAGATGGTCCTTAGTAAAGTCTAACTTTGGTATGCCTCTAACTAAGTCTTTCTGAGTGATGTTCCTAAGTGTTTTCATACTAGCATGGCATAGTCTCCTATGCCATAGCCAAGAGTCATCTGCTATTGTTTTCAGACACAAAGAGTTTGAGGTTTCAATGCAGTTCAAGTCTAACATGTAAACATTGTTTATACGTTTTCCTTCTAACACAAGTGAATCATTTAAACTAATCATGCATTTGTTAGACAGAAATTTTATATCAAAGCCCTTGTCACATAGTTGACTTATACTTAAAAGATTGTGCTTTAAACCATCCACTAAAAGAACATTCTCAATAATTAAATTTTTAGTATTTCCAATGATACCTGAGCCCACCACTTTTCTGGTGGTGTTGTCTCCCAAAGTTACCTTGCCTCCTGACCTAGCCTCCAGTGTCACGAACTGCTTCATGTCTCCAGTCATGTGTCTCGAGCAGCCACTGTCCAGGTACCACATGCTCTCACTAGGTCTTTTGTGAGAGCATCCCTACAATGTCAATCATGGATTAGCTTTGGGAACCCAAGTGAGTTTGGGTTCCACATCATGCTTATATGAATGAAATGTATGCATGTTATGCTGTGATGAATGCGATTTTGGTCTCCACACTAGATGTGTCCTATAGTGAATTGAGCACGAGCGAGCTATGTGACCTAGCATGCCATAAGAATAACATCTAACACCTGGAAATGGGTTCACTAATCTACGAGGGTGGTAGTGCCTATTTCTGGGTTTGGATGATGCATGCTGTGCTGGTTTTGAATGAGATGATTCACATGGTGGAGGCTGAAAGAATTCAGCAAACGTGGGAGGTTTTTTGTTATTCTCATATGCATGAAGTTTTTCATTTAAAAATTTGTTCTCTTGGTTAAGACTAGCATATTTGAATCTCAATGCATTCTCACTACTACTAAGTTCCCCTGATAGTTCTTCTAGTTCCTTAAATGCATTATCTAATTCAACATGTGATGATTTCAAGGTATCGTGTGCAGTGGTTAACTCAATATGCTTCTTGTTTAATGCATCGTATTCATCAAACAAAGACATATAATCTTTATCTAAGTTAGAAAAATTCTTTACTACACTAGCATCCTCCTTTTGTAAAGTACTAAACTCAGTATTAAGACTAACATGCTTTTTCTTCAATTTTCTATACGAGTCATGGATTTTTTCAGAAATAACAAGCAGTTCATCGTAAGACAGTTGACATACCTCATCTTGATCTGATTGATCAAGATTATCATTAGTCATAAGACACAGATTCGTTACCTCCTCCTCTGTTTCTTCTTCCGATGATTCTGAGGCAGAGTCGGCCCAAAATGCTTTCTGAGTCTTAAACTTGCCCTTCTTGAACTTTGATCTTTCCTCACCCTTCTCCTTGGTTTGATGAGTTTTGATGTTGGGGCAATCAGGTCGGAGATGACCGGGTTTCCTGCACTCAAAGCAAATTATTTCAGATGCAACCTTAGTATACTTTGAGTTCTTACCTTTGTTCCAATTGCTTTGATGATGGCGCTGCTTTCTTTTCAGAAAATTTTTGAACTGACGAGTCATCAAAACTATGTCGTCATCTTCTGATTTTAATGCGCAAAAGAAACAATTTAGACATTTAGCATTTAGTTGTGCAAATTCTCTATCCTCAATGCTCCATTCATTAAATGACAGTTCAGTTTTAACTCCATTCAACATACGAAATGGTGTAGAATAACCTTCTTGGACTAACATCCACATGCGATAGTCTAAAGACTGTAAAAATGTAGACATGCGTATTTTCCAAAAATCAAACGGTATGTTGTCAAATAAAGGTGAACGAGTTATGGAATAACCCTCCGTAGTGTTACGGTTACCAAATTGAGCCATGGATCTTACGTTTCTAGGTTTTCTAAAACACTATTTTGAAACCCCGCTTTGATACCACTTGAAAGTACGAGATGCGCCAAGAGGGGGGGTGAATTGGTATTTTAAAAATTTAACCCAACACAAGAGTTCTAATTTTTTTGTATTTTCAAAACATAATTTAACGACTAATGTGCGGAAGCAAATACAACGTTCACAACGATGAAATTGATAGTTCAATTTAGATTTTACACTATAATATTTAAATACTGATTTTTCACTAAGCAATTAAAACGCACAAATTTAAAGCATGAAAAGTAAAGTACAGTAAACAGGAAAAAACACACCAGAGATTTTTATAGTGGTTCGGTCACTTGACCTACGTCCACTCCCCGGAGTCCTCTACTCCGGGATTTGCACTAGTAAAAATTGACTCTCCTTTTGCCCCCACAGCAAGGCGGAGAAGCCTTTACAATACTCACTTTTACCTCCCTCGGTGCGGCGGAATACCAAACGCTATGTCACCCTCCTGGTGACGGCAGCGGACCTTCTCCTTTTTCTCCCTCCTGGAGATGGCAGAGTACCTTGGCGATGTTGATCTTGAAGTGACTCTTCCCTCGAGAACTTTCTTGAAGCTTCCAAAGCCACAAGAGGAGCAAAGCATGCAGCTAGCTTGGAGCCACCGTGTGATCCCCTCACACTACTTCTCCCTCACGCTCAAGCTCACCTTCACCTTCCTCTCTCAAGCTCTAGATCTCTCCAAAAACTTCTCTCTACCGAATCCCCTTCTTTTTCCTCCAAGCCTCTCACAGCAAAAGGATTGATCAACAACTCCCTAAAGAAAATTTTAAGTTGTTTTTATATCAGGCTTCAGAAAACCCTAAAAGTTTCAATTTTTGCGTTTCTGTTCGTAAAGTACGATTTATAATCGTACAGTATGATCAGTTCAATTACAGCTCCGTCCAGTACAAGTACAGACAAACAGGTATCGAATTTTATACATATCGTACTGTACGATATGTATATCGTACAGGACGATACTGTTGATTCGTACTGTTCGTACGGGACGAACTGTGGGACAAACCTCGGGACGAAAGAACTCGTCTCTGTCAGTCGTCCAGCACTCATTGAATCGTACAGTACGAATAGTGTTTTTCATGATATCGTCATGTACGATAAGAATATCGTCCAGGACGAATAGTACAAAAATTCTTGGGATCGTCTGGTATGATTGCTGGGACGAAGGAAATCGTCTCTGACAATCGTCCAGCACTCCACCAGTCGTACAGTATGATCAGTTCATTTCTTGATATCGTCCTGTACGATATGAATATCGTCCAGGACGAACAGAATAAAAAAACCTTGGTTTCGTCTGGTACGATCTCTGGGACGAATGAAATCATCTCTGTAAGTCGTACAGTACGATATACGATCGTACAGTACGATCGACATATAAAATAGAAACCAACGTTTATTTCCTGATTAGGGAGATAATTTTGGCAAGTTTTAATTAATCGTACAGTACGAACCATATCGTACAGTACGATCAGTTCAGATAATCAAATTTAAAAAAATTTACCAAACTTATTCTGGCGGCTAGGGTTTCACAATTACATATTATCGTACAGTACGATATGGATCGTACAGTACGATAAGTTTGTAAACTTAATCATTCGAAAATTAACCGTTTGCCTGAGTATTTTTAATTAATCGTACATTACGATCCAAGGTCGTACAGTACGATGTGCATAAAAAAAATTAATCATTCTAAAAGAAAATTCTCCCCCTGTGTGTGTGCATGGTTGCTCCTTTCACATGCATGCTTCTGTGGCAGACTCAAAAAAGAAAAAATAAAGAAATAAAAATTACAGACTCTTCAACATCCTATTCTACCCGATTTGAGTCTCCAGCAATCTGTAGCAGTGTGCATCTGACCTGAAATGTTAGTGCTCGTATACAAAGATTAAACATTTGTAATCTAACGGAAGTCTATATGTACTCAGTAAGTATTAGTTGTCACCATCAAAATTAAGTGCTCGGGATCCTGGATTTCAACACTAGGGAGTGGATGTAGGTCGTGTTTGACCGAACCACTATAAATTCTGGTATTTTCTATACTGACTTTTTACTTTTCCACACTGTTACTTTTATACATTTTATTTTTTTATGGTTGAATTTATGAGATTGAAGAAAGCATTAAAAATCACTCTATTCATACTGTACGAAGGTAAATCATACTGTACGATTTGAATAAGTTTTTTAATTAAAAAGTTTTTCAAAATTTCAAGAGAAATTTTTAAAAGGACCAATTCACCCCCCTCTTAGTTAGCCTAGGGACATGAGCAATAGGTCTAATAACCTATTCGGACTTTCAAGTTATTTTATTAATCATCTTAAAGTTTTCTGAAATTTTCATGAATTATAGATTTTTTGGATTATTGGAATTATTTTAATCACATTAATTAAGGATCCAAAAGTCAACTTTTCAAAATAAAATTAATCTTGGAGGTTTAAAATTTTTAATAAATAATAGACCTTATGACGAGTAGTTAGGCTATTAATATGCTTAATTTGGAGTTTTCTACAAAAAGTTATGATTTTTCGAGTTTGAGCCTAGATTTAAACTAAGTTTGATCGAAAAATTAACTTTTTGACTTTTACTTAATTCTAGAAGTTTGACATTTTTAGAAAATACTAGACCTTAATTGGAGTTGAATGACACTAATTTTGTTTAATTTAGATTTTTCTGTAATTAGTTATAAATTTTCAAAGTTCTCTTAATTATTTGAATTTTAAACTTGCTTAATTAGAAAGGTTTTGATCATTTTGATCCAAACTCATCCCAAACTGCATGGACTCACTCCCAAAGGTCAAGGAAGACCCATGCGAGTATTTCTATGTGTTTGAAAATTATTTAGAATTTTTAATAATTTTTAATTAATTAAATTAATTAATTGTTAATTTATATTAAAAATTTAAATTCAAGTTGAATTAGGAATCCAGTCAAGGGGCTTTTATTTTTTTTAGGTAGAGGACTAAATTATGGTCAGCTTGCGATATTATTTATAGTTTTTGAACTTAATTTGGATTCATTATATTTTTTTGAATTTTCTAAGTCCTAAAAAGGGCTGAAAATTTGGATAAATGATTTTCTAACCTAATGACCTCCAAATTCAATGAAATTTAAACATATAAGGAAAAATGTTTCTAAGTTTACTGTGTTCAAGTTTCACCCCAATTAGGTGTGTGTACAATCCCTTAGGAATTTTTTATTTTTCTAGATAATTCCTTAATTATTTTTCCTAGGTGTCACTAAGGTTCAATTGGGCTTAAACTTTTGTGTAGCTAACCCTGGAATATATGCAATCACACCACAGAAATTATGTGACCTGATTCTAAATATTGGAAGAGTTATGAATTTTCAAAGTTTTGGGTCCAAAATGGACCCATTGCTCTGAAAATTCATATCACAGTAAAAATGGGTATCTGACCCTAAGAAAATTACATTGCATGCCTAAGATACCCAAATACCTTCCACCAAAATTTGGGGCCCAATTGACCATTGGATTGTGAGAAAATTACAAAAAACTTATTTCAAAGAAATAGGAATATCTCACAGTCCAGTGATCAAATAAATTCAAACTTAATTTTAATAAATACTAGACTAAATTTTCTTTCCAACGAGCCCAAAAACACATAATTTGGTGGAAAAATGAATTTATTATGAATTTTGAAAGTTCTGACTATTTTTTAAAAAAAATTTTAGTTTATTAATAGCTGGTGCCAATCATTGGCAATGATTGGCGCCAAAACAGCGGCAATGCTTGACACTTCGACATGTGGCATGCTGTTTATCAGCCACCTATTCGTGCCATCACTAACCCTGGGCCGTATGATCAAGAAAGAAGGAAAATCAGACAGCCAAGATCGATCCAGACCGTTTTAGTTCAAAATTAACAATAAAATTGAAATGCTCATAACTTTCAAAATACTTGTCAAAATTTAACAAAATTTAAAACATAGGCTCATGAGAACATGAACTTTCATTGCCTAGAGTTTGGAGACTCGATGCAATGAAAATTTTGAGCAATTTTAAATTGAAATTTAAACTTAAAATAAACATAACTTATAATCCAACCATCATATTTTTGAGATCTTAGGCTTGTTGGAAAGCTACAGTAGTCCTCTACAACTTTAATAAAGAACTAAGAACTGGATCTAGTTGGATCGAAAGTTGTGTTGGAAAATCCTCTTTCTCTCTCTAGAATGCTCTCTCCTCACTAAAATTGTGATTTAAGGCTTGGAAATTATGGGAAGAAGGTTGAGAAAGCTTTAGAGATGGATGGAGAGGATGGGGAAGGCTCTAGAAAGGTTGGAGGCTACTAGAGTAGGAGCTTAGATTAAAATGAGCAAAGATGATGCCTTAGGTCAAGTTTCCCCCTTCCTAAATCCCTTGATTTTGAATGGATGGCTTAGATTCAATTAGGGAGGGTATAGATGAGTGCCAAGTGTCCCTTAAGTTGCCCAAAGCTAGGGAATATGGTTGGTGGTGAGTGTGACCTCCCTTGGTCTATGGGAAAGGGGACACACCTTTTCCCTCATTTGGATGAACTAATGCTTGGCTTGGTTTAGGGGGTTGGCTTAGGGCCTCTTAAGAAAGAAAAATGGTCCATTTTATAGCAGGTTTGAGTAGGTTTTGGATTGAGATAAAGGTTTGCCAAGGTGGCATGGTGATGTGGCCATGATTTGGCTCTTTCTCGTGGGTTTAAAGGGGGTTGGAGAGGGTTTTGACCCCTCCAAATAGGTTGCCCAAGTCAACCGAAGCAGGAGCTTGACTTGGAAAGCTTTGGACATGCCAAGGCTGTCCAATTGAATGATTTTGACGGATTGATTTGATTTAAAATTGGTTCAAGGATTGTAATTGACCTTAGTATAAGTTAAGGGTTGATTTGGTCAAACATGCTTGACTTGGTCAACCTGGTCAAACCACGGGTTGAGTTTGGGTCAAAAGGTTTAAATGTGTATTTTGAGGTCAATGGAGGTGGTGCCATGCATTGGTAAGGTCATTTGGATTGAAATTGACATTTGAGCGTTTAAGGGGCATTTTGGTCAACCATGGTTAACTTGGTCAACCAGATGTGAGTTTTGGTCCAATGTGTTCCTAATGATGTTTAGCATCCATTGGAGTAGGTTTTGAAGGTTGATATGAGAAGGTGATATTGATTTTTTTTTTTTTTTTTGGAAAAGACCAAAAATCCCTTTAAAGGGCATTTTGATAATTTTGACCCCTGGTCTATCTTGGGTCAAACTGGGCCTGGGAAAGTATAATTTACTGGTCAACAAGTCATAACAATGGTAATGAATGTGATTGGAGAGTTTGGAAAGGGTCCCAAGATCAAATTCCACCAGGTGGCAAGTCTAGTGGCATAAGCTGTAAATATTAAAAGTTTTGCAGCCTTTGGGAAAATATTTAATGTCAGGGGCTAGGAGTGTTGGATTAAGCTCAAATTTAGATGGTTGACCCTAGGTACATGCCTAAATAATATGCAATTGATAGACCCTAAATCAGAGGTCATTAGGCTAGGTTTCAAGGGATCTGAATATTCTCCTAGAAAGGGTTTTGGAATTTTGAAATTGGATTGGATTTTAGGTTTGGATGGTTGGAAATGACTTATCCATGTCATTAACAATCAAAGAGATGATTGTTGATGATTGGATGGGGTTGGAGTATGATTGAAGGTTCATCAAGGGGTTGACTGGGATTAGAGTGAAACTTGAACTTAAAGGGTGGCATTTGGATTTGAATAGAATTGGATTGGGTCCTAAATGGGACCTATATGATTGAGTGGTGGACATCCCTCAATCATTTGGTCTCCATAGGAAGACCAAGGTAGGTCCTAGTGACCTCATACAAAAATGAGGTCAACATCTTGTTGTGCTCGAACTCGAGCTCATATAATATATAAGCTTGAACTCAACTCGTGAGCTCGATAAGCTCAGCTCGCGTGCTGATAATTATGCCGAGCTTGAGCCAGCTCGTGAGTCATCTTAGCTCACTTTCACCCCCTAGATTTGATTTTTGCTTATTCCTTGAATGGTGACTTCATATGAAATTGATTAAATTTTTTTGCATGTTGTTAATAGGGTCAACCTTAGAGTCCAAAGGTTTTCATTTGAGTTGATCTAAAATTGAATGCATGAAGTATTATTTTAGTAGTAATAGATCTAGCTGGGGGATTGTGATTTTAGGCAGTCAAGCATTAAAAAGAGTACACATTTTAGATATCTCGGGTCTATTGTTCAAAATAATGGTGAAATAGATGAGGATATTAATAGTAGAATTTAAGTTGGATGGTTGAAGTGAAGGAATGCATCAAGCATGTTGAGTGACAGAAAAGTGCTGCTCAAACTTAATGGGAAAATTATATAAGATGGTGGTGAGACTTGCAATGTTCATGGCATAGAATGGTTGCCATTAAAAGAGAAGCATAAAATTAAGTTAAATGCTACAGAGATGAGGATTAGAGTGAGTCACCTTAGATGATTAGAGTGAGTCGCCTTAGATGATTTGGTCACATAAAATGTTGGCCTTCCGATGAACCTGTTAGGACAGTAGATGTATTAGATTTGGCATATTTTAAAAAGGTAGAGGTTGTGAAACCCCTTAAATAAAAGAAAGCTAAACTGTTAAATATTGAGGCGCATTTTGGTATAATGGTTAAAATTTTCAGAAGAAACTCTACAGTTAAGTGTGCTTATCCTGGAGCATTTCTGGGATGAGTGACCTACTGAAAAGTTATACCAACATGATAAAACTTTGAGGCTCTTAGGCCAAAGCATACAATATCTCGATAGCTAAGAGTTTGTTCTGTTACAAATGATATCAGAGTAATACACCAGCCGGATGATGGGAACTAAGTGCCATACAAGACAAAGTGCTACCCCATGGGAGCCATCTCTTGAACCCTGTAAGGGATAAAGTGTTACATGATGGGAGCCACCATTTGAACTTGTAAGGGCCACCTCTAGAATCTTATCTTCCTATTAGATGATTCTGGGATAGAGATGCTGATGAGGACGCCATCCATTTAAGTGAGGGAGATTGTGAAACCCTGTAACAAAATGAAAGCTAAACTCTTAAACATCAAGATGTCTTTTGGAGTAATGATTAAAAGTTTCATAAGAAACTCCGCAGTTAAGCGTGCTCATACCAGAGCAATTCTGGGATGGGTGACTTACTGTTAAGTTACACCAACAGGATAAAATAGTGAGGCTTATAGGCCAAAGCAGTCTCTATCTCGATAGTTAAGAGTTTTGGCTGTTACAGAGGTAGATCTAAAAATATGATTAGAAAGTATTAGAAATGACCTTTTTTATTAAATGTAAATGAGAATTTAACTCTTAACAGGGCACAATTAATATGACAATGGAGAAAAATAATTCATATAGTTGACCTCATGTAGTAGGATAAAGGTTTGATGTTGATGTTGTTATCAATTTAGTCATAAGATGGAGCAAAATTGACCCATAAGATACCAGTTTGGTTTTTCCAATGATGTTGTAAAGAGGGAAAGTGTCTTCCTCTTGTTTAAAATTTCAATTTGCAGAGATTAATAACAAGAAGCAAATTTAAGGTAAATAAAAGATCATGAAATTAATTTGTAGCTAATGATGTTGATTCATGTCGAGTAATATGAAGGTTTAAGGATGAGACAAAATTGATAGATCGAGAAAAACAACAGTAGGTAGCTTATGCAAAATGAAAACAATTGGATTTTAATAGAGAAAATTGTTAGTAGGTATTTAGGAAGAACAAAGGGTATTGTTGATAATGTATTTTGAAGTTTTGGATAAGGAAGAGTTCTGATAACGAAGGGTTGGATTTAATATTAGAGGAGATTTAATGAACTTGAATATATTGAAAGGTTGGATTAAATCCATACGAATGGTTTAATCTGAAGATGAAAATACCTATGATTTCATAAACAGATAAAGACCAAAAGTTTTTCAAACTTCTTGTAGGAAAGTTTGCAATGTCATTAGACAATAAGATGAAAACATAAAATATTCAAATCAGGAATTTATTTTTCATTTGGATTTTTTAAAACTTTCTAACCCTCTTTATAGAGAGAAATAAAGATATGTGACAATAAAATTGTGCAAAATAGAAAAATATCAATTAAAATCATGCAAAATAAAGCAATCTTCTCTAACAAATGTAATCGATCAAGGTATCCAAAAAAATAAAAAGAATTTCAAATTTACATAAAGTCTCTTCATCTCAAACAAATATTGGATAGCTAAAAAAATCAAGTTTAAAATTGAAACTCCACTAAATGGGGAGAGAGAATTGGGTAATACAAGCAATACCTTCGGTTGGTTAACGGAAAGGCCTCTACCAAGCTGTGAAGATTAATTTAGCCTCCTATTATAGTACACAGGAGCTGATAAATGTACAACTTTTTGAAGATTAAGGGTTGGACGACAACCTTTAGGCCCTATTTGGATGCAGGAATTAGGCCAAATTAAATCTCACGTAAGTCTAATCCCACTTTGCGGTGTTTTCATCATTTTTGCTCTAAATCCCAGATTTCGCAAATCCGACCTCTTCAGATCTGGTAAATCCAACCGATGAAGCACGCGAAAGGGGAGAAATATTGTTACCTTCGCGACGAGCTCCAGGCCCGACTTCTGATCCGACAGGAACAATGTCGTTAGAGGAGGTGGTGAAGCTTCAACTCTTTCAGAACTCTGCTTCACATGAAGCAGAACAAAAACAAATAAATGCAGAAGAGGAAAAGAAAACCCTAGACAGACAGTAGCATGTGACTCGTTCGAAGCACTACCTCGCTCCAACCTGCCAAGCCGAAGAGAGAAGCTCTACCTCACACGAACGGCAACAAAGAAAGCGAAGGCGAAAGTCAACCCTCATATATTAAGATTATATTTTTTAATTTTTTTAATTAAACATTAATTCAATTAGTTTAATTAATATAGTTTTAAATATAAATACTTAATTGGATGAATAGTAGTGCAAATATTTATTAAATAATTAATTAGTAATAGAATATTTAATTTATTGATTAGATAATTATAAGTATAATTAGTAATTAAAAATTTATTAAAATAATATATAAACTAATTATAAATGATTAGTGTAAAACTGAAAAGTAATTAAATTATTAATTATTTTAAATTATAATTAAATAATTACTTATAATTAGTATTGAAATACTTATTAAAATAACACTTTGTATTCATAATTATAATTTAATGGTATTAATTAAAATTAAAAATAATAATTAACTCATATTTAAAACACAAGAGTTATATAAGTTAGCCACCTTAAATACTGAATAGTATTATCAAATAATTTTACAAGATTTGTCAAGATTTAAAGTATTTCTTATTTAACAGTTTTCAAGATTTAACTCTCTAAATCCTACTTAAATTAAATCGTACCTGCATCCAAACAAGCCTTAAGGGAGAAGAAACAACATCTTCTGATTCACTTCAATTTCGTGATTTAAAGGGTTATTTGGTAGCATAATCAAAACAGTATTTAACCTAAATTCTTCAAAATATTAAAAAATTGCAAAATCTTAAATCATGTTATTTCCCTGCTTTACTTTAGGCTTTGGTTAGGACTACTTTCTTACTGATTTATAAAACAGCTTCTTTGTCTAAAATTTTTTAGTTCTAAAAATTTTTGTATTTAAAAGTTATAAAAAGCAATAAGAAAGCTGTCTTAATGAAGCTTAAATCCTGGATTTTGTAATTCGGTATTGGATTGATTTAAATTAAATCTACAAGTCCCACAAGCTCCTCTTCTTCAAACACCATTGTCTTGTCGATGGCTTCTCCAGTGAAATCGATTGCGACCTCTTCACTTGGTTTTGGTAATTTTGGGGATAGGCCTTTCGAATAGAAAGAGGGTTTTGGACAAATTTGATGGTTCTTTTAAATTATTAATATTAATTTGTATTAATTAAAAAAGATATATTAATAAAAAATTAAATTAATTGCAATAACAATATTAAATAGTTAAAATATACTAACTTAAAAAAATAATCTTATCAAGAATTTAATTTTTTTAAATAGATTTTAATAGATTTAAAAATTTAATAAATTACTGATTAATAATTACATAAGATGTTAAATTTTGCTAATTATACTTTAATTAGTGTAATTAAAATTGATAAATATGTACTAATAAAAATTTAAGTAAATCTTAATAATTAATATTAATTAATTAAAGTATATATTAATTTAAGTAATTTAATATCTTTATTTAGTTTTTTTTTATTTTTTTAAATTCATTAGGCGGCAAACTCTTACATGCTTTATAAAATAAAAGTCAATTTTTTAGATCCTAAATTCGTGGTTCATCCAAGTTTAATGATAGAAAACTTTTTTATTTACTAATTTTAAAGAATTGAGAGATATCCTATTAAGATATTTAACCTATCCAAGATTGTGTTGTCAAAGCATTGTTTAATGACATTAACCTGTGTGGAAGAGTTGGATCGAATCCCTATAGGATTGATCAAAAAATGAAAGATATCCTTTTAGGTTGTTAAACCTATCCAAAGTTGTGTTATCAAAGCACTGCTTGATGACATTAATCTGTATGTAAGAGATCGAGAGAATCATCAAAGATGTATTACCTATCCGAGGCTATTTGTTAGAGTGTTGCTCGATGAGGTTAACTTGTGTGGAAGAGGTCAAGACATTGACATGATTGACCTTTTGAGATAAGCGCAAAAGTTGCCCCCTAGGTAGGAACGACGATCCTACAGACGGCGCCAAATTATTATGCCCTGAAGTATTCATGGCAGTAGAGATATATAAAGATTAGTGTCCTAACTTTGTACTATATTCAGCACACAAACATTTATAAGTAGAGGAGCAAACGTCACAAGAGAAGGCAAACAACCGCCTTAAAAAAAAAGTAAACAAATAAAGGGGTGGCAACATAGCCGCCTCATACAGGCGCTAGGTGCGCATATGCGCGCTAGCCTGTTGGCCGGCCGGCCAGTTCTACCGCCAAGCCTTGTCCAAGTCTAATTTCAGCCAGGATGAGCCTTTTTGGACATTTTTAGGGTCCCCGGAGCTATTTTTTGATGTTCTGGACTCAATTTTGATACTTTTGAAGCTGTTCAGGACTTCTACGTCCAAGATTATATTATTCAAGAGCTTTAAATTGCGTCAAAAAATTCCTAAAATGCTGTGATGCTTATTTTTGGACTTTTGAAGCTTAGACATTTGAAAATAGGGAAACAGCTGATATATTACCAAAAAATTATCTTTGATACCACAAATCTCGAGGCAAAATTGAATTGAAAGCTTCCAAAATTAAATTTGGGACCATTCGAACTCCGATTCGAGCAAGCTTATAGTCAAACTGAACGTCTCTAAAAGAAAAATTCAACGACACCAAAATCAGTCAAATTCGAGCCCATATGAGCCCAAATCAAGGGCCCAAAGCACATTTATGGGGTTCAAAGCATAATTTGGATGATTAAACGAATTCCAAATGTGACATGCTCATAGTCAGATTGAGCGGCTCGACAAGATGAATCCAATGAGCCCAAGATTGCTGAATTCTGATATCATTAAGACATTTAAATGATCAATAAACGATCCATAATCAAAGGGATCAATATCGACCATCCATTCAAATCACTCTCATCTTGACCTTAGATCCTCCCCATATTTACAAACCATGTAACTCTAAAACAACTATAAATAGCCCCCATTCTTCTCATGAGAGGGAGGAGAGGAAAATGGAGAAAAAAGAAGGAAAAATAATGGAAGAGAACGAAAGAATTTGGGAGCTTCCTCACCATCGACAATCACTGGATTTCTGCTCTCTATCGACCACCGTCGGGCTTCCGCTAGTTTGTCGACAACCGTCGGAGTTCTTTTCAAGCACTGCTGGACTTCCGCCCATTCGTCGGCAAATACTTGGGACTCTTCCCGACCACAGACCGCTGTTGGACCTCTGACACCAGACAATAGTCTTATTGACCTCCGTGGCCCACCGACTATGATCTTTTTGACCTTTATCACCCTTCGACTACGGTCCTTCCAAGCTCCATCTCTAGACTATTATCTTTTTGACTTTAATCACCCACCGACTATGGTCCTTCCGACCATCGTCACCCAACTACGGTCTTTTAGATCTTCGTCACCCGCTTACTATGGTCTTGCTGGCCAAACAAACATGTTAATGCCGACTCTTTTCCACAATGTTCAAACTACGCCAGACCCCATTATTTTTTCCCTCTTTTAAGGGGTTTTCACGTAAAAATTCCAATGTCTCTTTTGAACACTCAACTTCATCTCAAACAAATATTTGATAGCTGAAAAAATAAGTTTAAAATTGAAACTCCATTAAATGGGTGAGAGAATCAGGTAATACAAGTAATACCTTCGGTTGCGCCATTGCCTGCGTGCATCTAGCCGCTGCCTTGCATGATGCTCGTCGCATTGCCTTCCGAACTGTTGCGTCTGCCCGGTGTTCACGATGTTGCTACCTGCTATCCTGCCGTGAGTCGCTAGTGTCATGCGTTGTCACAGCCTGTTGTCGGTTACTGCTATCGAACGCCGGCTGCCCATGATGTCGATGCCGCATCGCCTGTTGCTGCCGATGTCGAAGGGGGTCAGGTTGGGCTCGGGTCCAGAAAATTGACCCATACACAAAAATGGGTTTTGTTCAAGTTGACCTAAATAGTGCCAGGTCAGTTTCGGGTTCAACCCGAACCCGACTCGTTACCCAAAATTGACACCCCTTATCTGAAGCTAGCTCAAGATTCTATCTAGATTATAGTTTTGAGGTAGTGCCAACATTTTTATTCTCCTTATATCTAAGTTTTTTTTGTTATTTAAAGGTATATTAGACAATCTATTAGTTTTTCAAGGTTTCTTGCATATACGAGGAAGTCTATAAGAAATTTGCAAGTGAATCTCAACTCCGCAAATAGTCCCCTGCTTAGAATGTTACTCATTTAACCAAATCATAGCCATGTCTTTAATTCACACCTTCAATTTAGTAATGTGGCTCTGAAGATGATATTGAGAGTAGATTTCTTTCTGTTGGGTTTAACTGTGGTGTCCACAAAGTTAGGAAGTAAATGCAAGTTTCTATTTTTCTATTCAAATGAATATGTATTCAATCGACAATCATAGATAGCACCCATCTCAAATTGCCACGACCACCCTAATATTATGTGGCAAATGTCCATGTCTAGGACACCATATAAGACTTCACAAACATAATGTTTTTTTATAGAAGTGTCAACCAGCACAATTTTGAGACAAGAATGCCTATTCCTCTTTTTTCCCAACAAATTTTATACGGATGCAGATTTTTAGTAGTCTTTAACTGCAATTTGAATGGGGGCTAAATACACTCATTATCAATTAATAATTAATATTTCATTCACTATCCAATAGGTGTGGAACATGGCATTGTACTGAAATTTACGATCTACCTAGGTGCTAATAGAAGTTTCTCTAGGATGCAAACAAAGGTCTCACCATCATCTGCTAGAACATCTTCAGCTACAAAATCCTCAACCTTTTATATTGGTGCCTTCTTATCATTATTCTTGCCCTCCAACAATTGTATTTGTTGTCGAGTGGGGCATTCATTTGACTTTTGACCAGCTAAAAATAGCGAACACATAAGGGTTGGTGGCTTTGTATATGGGTTGTTGTTGTTTGGAAGTCATGGTCGAGTAGGAAGTTTCGACTCATTTGTCAGATTGTTACTAGGACAAGGCCGTTGATTGCCAAAACTTAGTTTAATAACTATTGAAGCTGTCTTCAATTCCATAGTGGTTTTGCTAAATTAATGGTTGGAGGAATAGTTATGGGAATGGTGTTGAAGATGTAATTATGCCTTGAGTGCGAAATTAATAACTTGGGATACTGACCAAACATAATTCAATTCTAGTTTATCCTAAATGGCAACTTTTAACCCTCTCAATATATCATACAACTAATTGATTATTAAATTCATTGAGAATTTGTTTAGCACTCAAACAGTAAAATTCTTCAATGTATTCACTCCTGGTGCGATTTCCTTGAGTACAATGCTAATAGTTCGTATAGGACATTTGCTCAAAATATGTTGGAAGAAAATGGCCACGAAGCAATTGTTTCATTCAGTACAATGGTGCAGATTGGATTTGTATAGCTGATGGCAGACAAAAAACTAAGCTTGTGACAGAGAAAGTGAGGAGCTAGGCGGTTGTGGAAGCATATGAAAAACTACTTATCACTTTTTCTTATCATCCCCCCAAAAGATGACACTCTTGTCAAAGAGGGTGAGCTTGTGTTGTAGATCCTAAACCTTTTTGGCAGACTAAGGTTTTGTGAATATATCGGTGATTTGATCAGCTGTGTTGATATGCCGATTGGAGATAGAGTTATTCTTAACACAATCTCGATTGAAATGATAATCTATCTCTATTTGTTTTGTGCGAGCATGAAATACAAGATTATTTACCAAAGCTATTTCAAAAATGTTATTACAAAATACTTCTGTTGGGGCATTTGTTGGAATCCTGAATTCAAGAAGAAGATGCCTCAGCCAGGGAATATCTGCGACAGCAGTGGCAAGGGAGCTATATTCTGCTTCAGTAGAGGAATGAGCTACTATTTTCTACTTTTTAACTTGCCCAAGAGATGAGATTTTGCCCAAGATAAGAACAATAATCAGTTGTGGACTTACGATCTGCATGATCTCCTGACCAATTTGAATCAAAAAATGCACAAAGTTGTAATGTAGTTGGTTGGATGAACATACCAAATGCCTATGTACCTTATAGATAACATAGAAGGCGTTATGTTCATTTAAGGGCTGATGCATGAATTGGCATAATTTGTTAACTCTAAATGAAAGATCTGGCCTTAAAACTGTGAGATATTGTAGAAATTCAACTAAATGTTTATACAGATCCATATTTGGGAATGGTTGAGCACTATCAGGCAAAAGAAGAGATTTAAGTTCCATTGGAGTGGTTAAAGGTTTGTAGTTGTCCATTCCAACTCTATTAAGAATTGAGGAGGCATAGGAAGCTTGAGTGAGAACTAAACCAGTAGAAGTATGATGTACATGTATTCCAAGGAAATGGTGGATATTGCCTAAATTTTTTAAGTGGAAATGCGTATGGAGATCCCGTAAGAGCTGTTGAATGAGTTGCTTGTCATTTTCGGTCAACAAAATATCATCTATATATATCAAGATGTATAGCATCTTGGGACCACGTTAATACAAGAGCAAGGAAGGATCGGCCGTATTTGGTTGAAATCTAAAATTGATCAAATGTGTGGAGAATTTTGCAAACCATTGTCTAGGAGATTGTTTCAACCTATAGATGGATTTTTTGAGAAGACAAATATGGTCTGGATATAATGGATCAACCAAACCAATGGATTAAGTCATGTATAATGTATAATTGAGATCTCAATGTAAAAAGCATTAAATACATCTAGTTGTAGAATATTCCACTTATGAGTGACAGCTATTGTAAGCAAAATATGAATAGTTAGAAATTGTGCAACTGGACTAAACATTTGTAAATAATCCAACCAATATTCTTGTTTAAAACCTTGTGCAACAAGTCTTGCTTTATGCCGAGCTATAGTGCCATTGGCATTGTATTTGGTTTTATAAATCCACTTTCAACCAAGAGCATTTTGGTTAGATGAAGGTGGCACTATAGTCCCAATTCCTTGGGCTTGTAGAGCATTAAATTCTTTTGACATAGCTTAGCACCAAATTTGTTGCTTGGATGCTTGAGAATAACATGAAGGATCAGCAGGTTGAAGGGAATGAGACATGCTAATAATCTGTTTGGGCTTGCGGTGACCTGTTTTTGACTGGGTTAGCATTTGGTGAGTTGGATGGAGGGGTGAAGGAGAATAAATAGGAATGGGTGAAGTTGGAGGTAGGTCTGTTTGTGGAGAAATTGAAATAGGTGATGACATAGGTTGAAAGACTAAAGGTGGAGATGTTATTGGTATTGTATGTGTAGTTGACAGATATGTTTGAGTGGGAATGAAGTGGATTGGAGTTGTTTGGGTGATCTGGTTGTTTGTGTAGAGGAACTAAGGTTAAGGGTGGAGAGTATATTGGGAAGGAGGAAGGGTTAGATGGTGTGTGGATGATTGAAAAGGAAAGATATGCTCAAAAAATTGTACATAACAGGAAATGACAATTTTATTTGTTTGGAGATTGTAGCATTTATAACCTTTAGTATTTGAGGCTATCCAAGAAAAACATAAGGTGAAGATTTGGGATCGAATTTCTGTTTGGGAAGTGTGGGTAACCAAGGGTAGCTTAAACAACCAAAGGTCTTTAAAAAGGTGTAATCTGGTGGTATGTTATAAAGAAGTTGAAATGGAGAAATTTTTGGAGTAGGTGATATTGATAAATGATTTATTAAGTAAATGGCGATGAGCGAAGTATCTGGCCAAAAGTGCAAAGGAATGTTTGCATCTAACATGAGATTGCGTAAAGTCTCAATAATATGACGATGCTTTCTTTCAACAATTTCATTCTATCCTGGGGTATAAGGACAAGTTAATTGATGAAGAATGCCAGCATTTTGTAATGTAGTTTGGAAAGTGAAGTTAACAAACTCACCACCATTATCAAATCGAAGGATTTTAATATGTTTGTTAAATTGTTTTTCAACTGAAGCTTTAAAAATTAAAAATTTTGAATGAGCTTCAGATTTAAGTTTCGTAGGAAAAATCCAACAATAGCATGAGTAATCATCCACAAACAGTATATAATATTTAAAACCTTGGTTTGACAAAATCGGGGAAGGACCCCATACATCGGTATGTATTAAATCTAAAGCTTGTTTGCTACAATTTGAAGAACGAGAAAATGGTAGTTTGTGAATCTTGGAAAGAATACATGCTTTATAATGAAATTTGGAAAAAGGCGTTCTAAAGATAGTAGGTAAATCTGCTTGCAGAGAGGATTATGGATGGCCCAAGCGGCGATGCCAAAGAGTGTTGAGGAGGGCAATGGACGTTGTGCGGACGGGTTGGTGAGCTTGCAGTCTATAGAGGCCTTGATGTGAGGGACTATGGAGAAGAGTGTGATTGCTCATCGAATCCTTTATAGCAAAACTAGATTTGTCGAATATAATGGAGCAGGGATTATCATGAACTAATTTGTGAAGAGAGATTAGATTATGTGAAAGAGTAGGGACATGTAATAATGGTTTAAGGCAAAGCTTACATTGGGGGGTGCGAAGTATGTCCTGTCCAGAGTGTGTGATGGGTAGCATGTCACCATTGCTTATCTGAACCTGTTGATTTCCGGTATACGGTTGAGTTTGTTGAAGTAAATTAATGTTCGATGTGTGATGAGAGGTTGCTCCGGAGTCGAGTACCCAATCGGAATTGTCTGTAGAAGAACTTGCAACAAATGCAGAGGAATTTATTGGTTGATACTGAAGATTAGATCTATGATAGCACTTAAAGGCGGAATGTCTTGGTTTACGACAAATCTGACATTCAATATAGGTGTTTATTGTGCGACCAGTAGGTCGAGCATGAGTTAGTATGGGAGCAGACACTACAGGAAAAGCGTTATTACTGGTGGAATTTCCGGCACATTTTCGACGGAATAATTTCCGACGAATTTCCGGCGGATCACGACGTTAAATTTCCGACAAATTTTCTGCCAGTTTTTCCGATGGATTTTCCGACGAATTTTTGACGGAATTATTTCCGGCGGAGTTTCAGACGGATTTTAATAATTTCTAAAAAAATTATATATTTGTAATTTAATTTATAAATAATTTTATAGATTATTTTAATTAATTATTAAGTTCATAATTCATTTTAATTAATTATTAAATTAATTACTCAGATTAATTAATTATTAATTTAATAACTTATTTTACTTATTAATTAAAATAATTAATTTTAATTAATTATTAACTATATTATTTTATTTTAATGTATTCTTAAATAATAAAATTAAATTGTTAAATTAAAAATTAATTTAATAACTTATTTTAATTAATTATTTATTAAATGACTTATTTTTATTATTTATTAATTTTTATATTTTATTTTAGTTTGATTTGAATTTTTATTTTCATATTTTATTATTTAAATATATAAAAGTATGCTTCCTTTCACATTTTCCTCTACATCATATTGGTTGAGAAGTTGATAAAGTGCAGGTCTCTAGTTCGAATCCCAAAGGCGTCGGGCAGCGCGGGCGGTGTCGGGCAGGTCCGGGCAGCGCGGGTAGCCCAGGCTGGCGGGAGGGCAAGGCTTCGGGCAGTGTGGGGGTGTCATAGGTGGGCTGGCGGGAAATCCAGGCGGGTCGGCGGGAAGTTGCTGCGGGCCAATCATGGTAGCACGGGTGTCCCAGGCGGGCTGGCGGGAAACCCAGGCGGGCAACTTTTTTTTTCTTTTTCTCTTTATTCCGACAGTTTTTTTCCGCCGGAATTTTTACTGGCGGAAATAATCCGCCGGAAAAAAAGTTCCAGCGGTTTTTATTCGACGGAACATATTTCCGACGTTCATTTTACCGTCAAAAAATTTTTTGCAAGAAATCCGCCGGAAAATGAATAATTTTCCCCCGAAAAATCTGCCGGTAATACATGATTTTCCTGTAGTGAGATAATGTATGAGTGTAACGACCATGCCCTCGATTTGAGGAAGAACGAAAACATCCACGTCCTCTAGCTGCGGGTTTGGGATGGAAGAAGTTGAGTCTCACAGGTAGTTTAAGCTGTAATATTGAGTTCTTCACTACATAATAATGCATAAAAATCATCCAAATTACTCGGTTGTAGCTGGGTTCGGATTGCGGTTTTAAATGATTGATATGCAGGCGGTAATCCATTCAAGGTGTATAGTATTACATCTTCCGGGTCTAATGGCATGTCGAAAGAAGCTATGACATCACATTTGCTCTTGATTTCTGATAAATACTGCATCATTGTCTTGTCCTTCATTGAAATGCCAAGTAGTTCGTTCTTTAGCTGAAGCAATCGAGAATGATTTGTGGACTGAAGTCTACGCTCTATTGTTCTCCAAATGTCCACGCAGGTATCCAAGTTTAAAATGTAGGGTAAGAGATTCGGGGAGATAACAGAGTATAGAGCCGCAACAAGATTTTGATCTATAAGAATCCAGATTTGGTAATGCGGATTTGGTGTAATTTCTCCTGATTCAGCAGCTGTGTGCTTTGATGGTTTTGGTGTCAAACCATCCAAATATCCGTCAAATCCATTTGCGGTTAACAGCTTCAACACTTGGGATTTTCAAAGAGGGTAGTTGTCAATGTTTAGCTGAATATTCATCACCGATTTGACATTAAGCATTAGAAACTTCAGTTGAGGTGGAATAATTGCTTCACTCATCTTTACTGGAGCTAGAGAAGAAACTAGGGAAGGATTGGTAGAGGAATCAGCTGTACTCATCTCTTTGAGTTACTTGAAGTAGAATCAATGCAGTAGAAAGACCCAGTTCAGAGACTGCAACCTGCTCTCTGATACCATGAAAGTTTTCTTGAGCTGTCCAACCTGCAGGAAAATAAAGAATACACAGAAGCAAGAAAAAAAAACGAGAGAAGGAAAAGGTTTTCGGATGCTAAGGAGCCGTCTGTGAGCCCCTATCTTGATTCATATTTCTTAACCTAACTGTTTTCCTTTTACACAGTATATATGGAAATAAGAAACTACAATGAACGTTGTGATCAAAATCAGTTAGAAATCAATGGTGCAGATTGGTTTTGTACAGCTGATGGCAGACAGAAAACTGAGCCTATGGCAGAGAAAGTGAGGAGTTGTGCGGCTGTGGCGCATATGGAAAACTGCTTATCACTTTGGCTTGTCATAATTCAGCATGAAATTCTCCTTGAGGCGTCGAAATTGTTCAGGGTGTCGTCAATCTGGGTTATCCAGGGTTATTATGTGGATAATCCTCTTCGTCAAAATCTGATGGTTTAACCTGTTGTCGCAGGTAATAATTCCAGGAATAACACCTGAATATATCCTCGCTTCTCGAATACCAGGGGAAATGGGGTGAACTGTCGGTATGGGTGCCGACACTAGATGACAAGGCATGGGGATTAACACCTCCATCTAATTCCTGGCATAATTCAACAGAGAATCTCAGAAATTCAATCGAAAGCTCTTCTAGCCTATGGGAGACATTTGATTGTGCTGCCCACAAAGCTTCTACACTCCGATTATCATCCAGAGCTGTGCAGTGGTTCCCTTCAGCGATTTTCCCTGGTCTTGAGCTTTGATACCAATTATGGCGCAGTAGATTCACTAAAGGAATAGAAGAAATCATGAGCGGAGCTAGAAAATTTATTATATGGGGGCACAAATTAATATTAGTCATTAAGTTATTCTTAAAATATAATTTTTATTCATTGTAATCACAACTTATGAGACATATTTTTAAAAAAAAATTAAAAAAATTCATATGCATTTCCATTAAAAAAATAGATTTATCACTCTATATCTTATTATTTATTAAAAATTTAATATTTCTCCAATGATTATTAATGAATTTAGTTCAAATAAATTGCTTTTATACTTGAGATAGTTTATTTGAATTAATTAAATTAAGTCTTAATTTTGAACTATATTTAAATTAATTAAATTTAAATTAGTATATAAGATCATAATCTATCAAATTTTAAATTAATTATTTATTATTTTGAATTATTTTTTATTAGATTAATTAGACATAATGGTTTACAAGTAGTAAAGAAAATTATAAATAATAAAAAAGTATAAAGTTAATATAATTAAACAAATTAATTTATTTAAGTTTATTTAAAAATTTTATCAATTCCCTCTCAAAAAATTAAACAAATATGAGAGAGAGAGAAGGGTAGGGAGAGATAAAGAAGAGAGAGAGAGAGGAGAGATAATGATGAGTGAGATAAAAAGCTTGCTGCCATGCGCCAATAACGCCAAGAAAAAAAAAACATTGGGCGGAGGCGGAGGCAAAGCAGTGATTAATTTTTAAAATTAAATCTAAACTTATATGTATTAATAATTATATTAATATAATTTAAAATAAGCTGATATTTATTTTTAGGCCAGTGGGGGCAAGATGATTGTGCTAACTTTTTTGGAATAAGTTAATTGGTTATAATGGCATCTCCAACTACAAAACTTATTTTTCACTTCAAGATAAAATAACAGTCATATAAAAAAGTAATTCATCTCCAACTGAACTCTATTTCTAACATCAAGAAAAATATTATGTGTATATTATTTCTCATCTAAGAATGGACATATTTTTACACACCATAAGGCACTGGATATTGCCCTAGCTTATTTAGTTACGAAACTAGCAAAGCAAAGTACGTAGCAAAACAACACAGTAACTTTCACATTGAACTTATCCTAGACCTTTTAAAGAGAAAATCTAGCCTTAAGAAGACAAGATCAGGTTTCGGTGGGCTTCTGGATAACAAAGGACATTCACTGACACTGGCGCACATTGTCAAAGGAAAGGAGACGTATGTATGCATCAGGATATGCCTTTTTACACTCATCCATCTCATGTAGCACTTGAGAGGAATGAGTGCACCCAAACATAGGCAACTTCCACAGTGTCTAATGCCTGCCGTCATAGTAGCCCGGGACATTAGAGCTGCTTCTATGTATTTTCCCAACCTGCATATAACAAGTGAGAAAATAAGAACGTCTTGGTATTTTTTGTTTGAAAACAGTCTAGGTAAAACATGAAGTCTCTCTTCCAGTTAGACCTCATTTGGTTATTTGGAGTTAGAAAATTTACTTTAGAAGATAGAGGATTTTGCTGTTGATGTGATTGTTACTAAAAGAAGATTATCTTGCTGTAATCAAGACAACTAAGAACCTCAACAAACTTTTCATAGTTTTCAATGCTATTAGCCTATGGAGAAATTATTACGAGTGGAGTCTGAATGCGTCTGTACAAGTGTGACTTGTACAGAGGAAGTGTATAATACATATTCTATATACAAGTTATATACAAGTATATACAAATTACCTTATACATATTGGAGTCTGGACACCAGTTTACATCCTAATGTGATTCTTTATATAACTAATATGATAAATACTTTATAATGGCATCAAATAGCCGCACAAACTTCTAAAATATTTCGAATTAACTTATTGAAAAGCTATGGTGAATGACGACATTTTCTTAAAAGAAATTAAGCATATTTTTTATGTTTATTCTAAAAACAAATTTTATTTTACTAATATTTTTATAATATATATATATATATATATATATATATATATATATATAGGGGGGAATTAATATGTATTATTTTTTAATTTAATATTGTATGGTGTGAAGTAGCTGGGATGATTCATGACATTGGGGGACTGTTAGTTCATATTTTAAAAATAGTAAAATATGTGAAATTTATTTTTTATATTTTTTAAAAAAATATTAAAATTTAAATACTTACAAAATACAAATTAAAAAAACTTTGCCCAAACAAAAAAATAAATAAATAAATGCCAAAGATGCTTAAAAAACTTCAGAGATAAATAAATGCAGAAGGCATGGTTAGTTACTAATAACAACCACAACATTCTCAGCCAACAAGCACGTCTCAGGTCAATCGGACCATTGATCCCTAACAAACTACCTCATCACCACACTACATGTGTAAAGCCACAATTGGTACTTTGCACACACAGTACAACACATGTCTTCTTGCTTTTTTCTTTGTGCTACAATAGATAGAAATAATTTATTCTACAAGCTTTTCAGCTCTCTTTACATGGTATTAGAGAAGCTAATACCTAACGGTATATAGAATATGGAGCAATCTGATGCATCTCAGGTTGCGTTCTTACCCAATCCTCAAATCCCATTTTCTCTCAAATTCCTCATCTCTAATATCAAGGTCATAGTTCCCACTCTACTGTCCAACGACACATACTCTACCTAGAAATCACAGATTCTCAAATTCTGCTCTGCTAATGGATTCTTCGGCTTTCTTTATGGCACAAACTACATACCCCCTCCCAACATCACTAACCCGGACTCCACCATCAGTGAAAATCCCGCATACAAACAATGTCAGCTCATAGATCAAAACCTCGCCACCTCCTTGTCGTCTACCCTCATCGCTGCCATCCTCCCTTATGTTCACAACCTCAATACCTGCGGTGAAATCTGGACTACTCTCAAGCGACGTCTCCAGGCGACCAACAAATCCTATGTTATCTAGCTCACGAATGAGCTGCGTAATGTTTCCATGAAGAACTCCTCCATGAGTCAATATCTCACCGAGATTAAAACTCTCGTGGATCACATTTCTGTTGCTGGATCCACAGTGGATCATGAGGATATTTATCCTCTATACACTTAATGGTTTACCCCCTCAATACCAATCTTTCCAAACTTCAATCTGCACTCAACTTAATTCTGCAAGTCTTGATGACTGCTACTCATTTCTTATCAACGAAGTAATCAATCTTCCCCACGCTATCCTCTCAAAGTTTTAGTTATTACTTTTGCTTGTAGGTGATTTTTCTCAATATGTGTGGTTATTTCCTATGCGAGCAAAATCTGAAGTAAGTTCACTAATCATCAATTTCAAATAGTTTATTGAAAACCAATAATCCACTAAAATCAAATGCATTCGCACTGATTGTGGTAAGGAGTATATCAATCATTCCCTCCAATCCTTTCTTCAAACCAATGGCATACTACATCAAACAAGTTGTTCATACACGCTTGAGAAAAACGGTCTTGCTTAGTGCAAGCACCGTCATATTCTCAAAATCACTCAAACCTAACTTGCCAAAGCCAATCTATCTCACTCCTTCTGGCCTGAGGCAACACTTATCGCAGTAGACCTTATCAATCACAAGCCCTTGCCAGTCACCAACCATATATATCCCCACCAATTGCTCTTCCATCAGTCCCCCACCTATGATCATCTCCAAATTTTTGGATGCACTTGTTTTCCTTGGTTCCCACCAACAAGTCGCACCAAATTACAACTAAAATCCACAATGTGTGTGTTTCTTAGTTACTCAGACACCCATAAGAGATATAGATGCCTCGAACAATCAACTAGCAAAGTCTTCATCTCTCACCACATTCATTTCAATGAATTTGTATTTCTTATCAGCCTATATCCTCAATTCTACCATCTGACTCCCCTCCTTCTAATCTGCATCTCCTCACAACCACATCTAGCCTACTACAACCTTCTACCTCCACTATCTCTACTCTCTCCATTACTCCAAATAACTTCACCCCACCTTCTTCTATTCCCTCTCCTCACATTTCATCATCCCCTCTACAAAAACCAACACCCACTACCAACTCTCCTCAACCCACTCACCATATGCTTACTAATTTTAAAACTGGCCACCTCAAGCCTCGCCAACCACTTAACCTTCTATCATCCAACACCTCCCCAAATGAACCCACCTCATTTCATGAAGCATTCAACCACTCCGATTGGAAGAAGGCTATGGAAGCCTAATATAACACTCTCCAATGCAATGGCACCTGGGTAATTATTCCCAAACCCATCTCCACCCAAATCCTTGGCTATAAATGGACCTTTCGTCTCAAACCTCAATCCACCAACTCATCCTCTTGCTACAAATCTCATCTACTTGCACTTGGAAAACACCAAGACTTCGGTCTCCATTTTGCCGAGACATTTAGTCCAGTCGCAAATATGCCCTCTATTCACATTCTCCTAACCCTTGCTATCCACAATAACTGGCCAATCTACCAACTAGATGTATCCAACGCCTTTCTCCAAGGCTCCTTGGACGACATCACATATGTCTACTCAAAAAGGCCATATATGGCCTCAAACAAGCTCCAAGGCAATGGCTCACTACCTTCTCCAATCACGTCCTCTCGCTTGGTTTTCAACCAAGCAAAGCCGACCCATCCCTATTCACCGTCATCACACCCACCCAATCCACCTTTATTCTCATATATGTTGACGACATCCTCATCATTGGCTCCTCCTCATCTCATCTCAATCAAATCATTCATAGTCTTCACTCCACATTTTCCATGAAACACATCGGCACTCCAACATTTCTTAGCATTCAAATACTTCACCAACCAAATATTCTCTTTCTCTCACATGCCAACTACACCCTCTCAATCTTACATAAAGTAGGTTTTACATCCTGTAATCCCACACTCAACCCAACCTCCACCAACCGCCCATCACATTCCATCCCTACTACAACTCCTTTCCCTCCTGAGATGTACTGCCACCTCACTGATTCGCTCCAATATCTTACCATAACCCGTTCAGATATAGCTTATGTTGTCAACCAATTGTGCCAACACATGCACAATCCATTACCAGAACACTCTTAATGGCAAAAGCACTTGCTTCACTACCTCAAAGGAACAATCTACTATGGCTTACCCATCACCAAAATCCCTCTTTATCTAAGCTCCTTTGTCGACTTAGACTGGGCCAGTGACACCACTACTCATAGATCCACCACCGGTCACTATTTCTATCTCGGATTCAGCCTCATCTCTTGGATGATCAAGAAACAGCCAACAATAACCTGCTTATCCATAAGCAAAATATCAGGCCCTCGTTGCCGCAGCCGCATACATCATTTGGCTTCAACGCCTACTATAGGACTTCAACATTCCAGTTACTCTCCCAACCCCTCTTCACTGTGATAAACTTTCGGCCATTGCTCTCGCCAACATCCCGGTCTTTCATGCATGGACCAAACACATCGAGATCGACTACCACTTCATCCGAGAACAGGATCAATCTCATTGCATTCGTCTACTTCCCATTGCCTTTATGGATCAACCATCAGATATTCTCACCAAACATCTCTCTACCACCCGGTTTCGGCAGCTCTGAACCAAACTCATCGTCCAACCATTGTGAGTTTGAGGGGGGATAATAACAACCACAACGTTCTCAACCAGCAGGAACGTCTCAGGTCAATCAGACCATTGATCCCTAACAAACTACCTCATCACCACACTACACGTGTAAAGCCACAATTGGTACTCTACATACACAGTACAACACTCATCCTTATATACAACAAACATATTTATAAATGGCAGAGTTTTCTTTTTTCATTCAGCAGTATGACCTATAGTTAATACATGTCTTCTTGCTTTTTCTCTACGCTATAGTAGATAGAAATACTTTATTCTCCAAGCTTTTTAGCTCTCTTTATAGTTACCTCATCGAATTCCAAGCAAGGAATCCATCCCTTTGAGATCATATAATCAACTTCCTTTGCAATTGATTTAGCTGAGAGGAGAGGTAAATAGGATAATACCTCATTCTTTTTGTTGTTTATTGGATCCCATGTCTGATATCATTTAAGTAAGATTGAAGAACACTAATCAATATCCTAAAAGAGCAGACGACTAAGTTCAGAAGAGTACCTTCATGCAATGAACTCTTGAGCCATTGGAGACTCTTCTTCTTGCTTGCCACTGAACATTAGCTTTTGCAGAGTATAGCTTGTTGAATGCTTCAGGCCTGAGCCCGGCATAGCTTGTGATTTGCGTTGCAATGAGAAATTGGGCTGACATTTTTTTTTTCTCTCTTTGAGAAAGAGAGGGAGGGATGGTGAGAGGTGGTTTTAAGGTGGAAGAGAAATAAGGGGTAAAAGCTTCTCTTCTTGTATTCTTAGGAAAAGAATACAAGGTTACATACAACATGACATTAATGATTAATTATTAGAGTCGAAGCTTCTCCATCTCCTCCGATAATGTTTTTGCTGTTGGATCGGAAGTTGGGCCGGGAGCTCGTCGCAAAGGTGACGATATTTCTCCCCTTTCGTGCTCTTCTTTGGTGGGATTTACGAAATTTGAAAAAGGTCGGATTTGCAAAATATGGGATTTAGGAAAAAAATGGAGAAAATGCCATGAAGTAGGATTAGACTTACGTGAGATTTAGGCTTCGTTTGGTTGGGTTTTTGCTTATATAAAATGTAGTTTTGGAAACAGAAGTTTATAAAAAGGGCTTTTGTAAAAGGTTGTTTTAATAGTAAGTTGTTGTTTGAGTTACACTTCTTAAGTACTTATGAATACCTGAATGAGTATATTATCTGTTTGTTTTAGTTTTTATCTTTTTCGATTTCACAATAAAAGACTAAATTACCCATCCCTCAAATTTAAGTATATAAATAATATTTTTTTTAAAAAAATATACAAATATATATACATATGACATTCTTTAAAAAAATAATATTAACATGACTTTTAAGAATTATATAATATATATGTACACATAGATGTTTTAAGTATGATATTTAAAATTTAATGTATTGGATAAGGTACGTAGTACGAAATCAATAGTCATTAACAAAATTATTTCCTTGTGTTAAGCCAACGCTTCCACCAGCTAACACGAGTTTTTCTTTCCTCCATTCAATAAGACCAAAAGAAAAAGACAAAAAAATTACTTACTCAAGCCTAGCCAAGTATTCCCTTTTCTGACGCCATTACGAGCACTCATTTTCTCTCCAACTCTCTGGTTCAAGCCACTCTCCCAGGAAACTCTTAGGCTCCAAGATTTTTAGTTCCTCCTCCACAACTTTCTATCATTCATGCTAACAGCCTCTTCAAGTTTCTATTGGATTTTAAAGTTATCATTTTCTTTGTTTAGTGAGGCGTGCAAAACAAAGAACGAATAGCATTTAAGATTATGTAGGATTTTAAGCTCTTATTTTCGCCATACAGTGTGATTTGCAAAACGGAAAAAGAGGTCCACTATTTTACAGATAGTTGAAGGAGCTGACGATCGTAGTAACTTCAGTACAGGAGAATCGGGAGTCCTCCGGATGGAGCAAGATCAGCAGAAATGACTGTTGAAGAAGATGAAATTGGACATTTTGCTTCCTAAACTTTGATTTGTGACCAAAGAAACAAATATGAAAAGAATTTCATAACCACCAAAAAAAGAATGTTTATTGAAAAGGAATTACTGTTAAGCTTTGATTCTAAATAGTAAACACTAATTGATTTCAACGTATTAAAAAATGGAGAAAAAAATTCTAATCAAATGAGGCTTAACTTTGTATTCTTTTTGGTGTTTGGTAGGATTTAGCACAAATCTTGCCTAAATTTGGCCTAATTCCTGCATTCAAATATGGCCTAAAGGTTGTTGTTCAACCCTTTATCTTCACAAAGCTGTACATTTATTAGCTCCTGTGTACTATAATAGGAGGGTAAATTATTCTCTACAGGCTTGACAGAGGCTTTTACATTAACTCAACCGAAGGTATTGCTTGGATTACCTGATTATCTCTCCCCATTTAGTGGAGTTTCAATTTTAAACTTGAATTGTTTAGCTATCCAATATTTGTTTGAGATGAAGAGACTTTATGTTAATTTGAAATTCTTTTTATTTTTTTGGATACCTTGATCGGTTACATTTGTTAGAGAAGATTTTTTTTTACATGATTTTAATTGATATTTTTCTATTTTTGCACAATTTTATTGTCGCATATCTTTATTTCTCTCTATAAAGAATGTTAGAAGTTTTAAAAAAAAAGATCCAAATGAATAATAAATTCTTGATTTGAATATTTTATGTTTTCATCTTATTGTCTAATGACATTACAAACTTCCCTACAAGAAGTTTGGAAACTTTTGGTCTTTATCTGTTTATGAAATTATAAGTATTTTCATCTTCAGATTAAACCATTCATATGGATTTAATCCAATCTTTTAGTATCTTCAAATTCATTAAACTTCTTCTAATAGTAAATCCAACCCTTCATTATTAGAGCCCTTCATTATCCTAAATACCTACCAACAAGTTTCTCTCTGTTAAAATCCAATTGGTTTCAATTTGCATAAGCTACCAACTGTTGGTTTTCTCGATCCATCAATTTTGCCTCATCCTTAACCCCTTCATATTACTCGACATGAGTCAACATCATCAGCTACAAATTAATTTCATGCTTTTTTTACCTTACATCTGCTTCTTGTTATTAATTTGTGTACATTGAAATTCTAAACAAGAAGAAGACACTTCCCCTCTTTACAACATCATTGGCAATACCAAACTTGTATCTTATGAGTCAATCTCGCTCCATCTTAGGACTATATTAACAACATCAACATCAAATTTTTATCCCACTTCATGAGGTCGGATATATGATTCATTTTTCTCCATTTTGTCATCTTAATTGTGCCCTATTAAGAGTCAGATTCTCATTTTAATCTAATAAAAAAGGTTATTTCTAATACTTTCTTATCATATTTTTTAGATCTACCTCTCTAACAGCCCAAACTCTTAACTATCAAGATATTATCCTCTTTGGCCTAAGAGCCTCACGATTTTGTCTTGTTGGTGTAACTTCTCAGTAAGTCACCCATCCTGGAATTGCTTCTATATGAGCATGCTTAGCTGCAGAGTTTCTTACGAAAATTCTAACCATTACACCAAAAGGTGCCTCGATGTTTAAGAGTTTAGCTTTCATTTACTTAATGAGTTTCACAATCTCCCCCACTTAAATAACTGGCATCCTCGTCAACATCTCTATCCCAGAATCATCCACCAAGCAAATAGGATTCCAGAGGTGGCCCCTACAAGTTCAAGTGGTGGCTCCCGTCATGTAGCACTTTGTCCCTTACAAGGTTCAAGAGGTTTCTCCCATGGTGTAGCACTTTGTCTTGTATGGCACTTACTTCCCATCTTCCGGCTGGTGTATTACTTTGATATCTTCTGTAACAGCCCAAACTCTTAGCTATCGAGATATTGTCCGCTTTGGTCTAAGAGTCACAATTTTGTCCTGATGGTGTAACTCCCCAGTAGATCACCCATCCTATAATTGCTTTGGGATAAGCATGCTTAACTACGGAGTTTCTTACGAAAATTCTAACCATCATATCAAAAGGCGCCTTGATGTTTAAGAGTTTAGCTTTTATTTACTTAAGGGGTTTCACAACCTCTGCTTTTTAACATAGGCCAAATCTAATACATCTACTCTCGTAATAGGTTCATCGGAAGGCCAATATTTTTTGTGACCAAATCATCTAAGGTGACTCACTCTAATCTTATCTGACACTGGAGCCACTCCAACATTTTCATGTATATACTCGTTTCACATTTTGTCTTTAAGAGTGAAGCCACTCCACCCGAGCATCATCATCTCTGTAACATTTAATGTAATTTTATGCTTCCATTTTAATGGCCAACATTCTATGCCATGAAGCATTGTAGGTCTCTCCACCATCTTATACAATTTTCCCATTAAGTTTGAGGGGTACTTTTCTATCATACAACATGCTTGATGCTTTCCTTCATTTCAACCATCCAACTTAAATTGTTCTATTAATATCCTCATCTATTTCACCAATATTTTGAGCAATAGACCCGTGATATCTAAAACGTGTACTCTTTTTAATGCTTCATTGCCCAAAGTCACAATCTCCCCGCTAGATCTATTACTACTAAAACAATACTTCATACATTCAATTTTAGATCAACTCAAATGAAAACCTTTAGACTCTAAGGTTGAACCTATTAACAACATGCAAGAAAATTTAATCAATTCCATATGGAGTCACCATTCAAGGAATAAGCACATATCAAATTTTGGGGGTGTAAGTGAGCCGAGCTGACTCGCAAGCTAGCTCGAGCTCGATTTGTTCATGGGCTCACGAGCCAAGCTTATCGAACTCATGAGTAGAGTTCGAGCTTATAATCGAGCTCACGAGTAGAGTTCGAGCTTATAATCGAGCTCACGAGTAGAGTTCGAGCTTATAATCGAGCTCATATATTATATGAGCTCGAGTTCGAGCACAGTGAGACTCAACTCGTGAGCTCGTCGAGCCGGCTCGTTAAAAAGATAATATTTAAAAACCGAATTTTTACATTCCCTCCAGCTCGAGCTCAAATGACCCGCGTAAAGGCTATCGCATATTAAATGATTCAAAAAAGTTATAGGTGTAGCATATTACATGCTAGCTACAACCCTTTCAAAAAAATTATAAATAAGAACTTTAAGTTATGTTCCCAAAATAGCTATTCACGTTGGAAAAGACTAAAATATGTAAACATAAATGCTAGCTACAGTTTCAACATCGTTTCAACTTCTTGGCTTCCCGCTTCCTGGTGTCAATAGCACGGCGTTGGGCTCGAGGCAGATGGAAGACGACTAAACAACCAGATCGAAGACAACACAATCGGACCGCGCAAGGATGACGATCGAACTATGGAAGACGCTGAAGGCTTGTGAGCCGACTCGAGCTCGTTTACAATGGGACGAGTCGAGATTGAGCTCGCCTTTTGAGCTAAACTCGAGCTCGAGCTAATAGTTTGACTGACAAGCCGAGCTCGATAAAGCTACTACTTGACTCAACTAGACTTGTTTACACCCCTAATCAAATCCCATAGGGAATCACCTTCGCTCTATCTAAGCACTGAATAAATTGATTAAATGCAACAAGTTTAAAAGCAAGAAATATCAATCTTGATTAGAAATTTTGTCAATCACAATTACTATTATGGAATCTGAGCTCATACCTTTTCAACTCGTATGAACATCCATAGAATTTACCTTAATAATATTTAGAACTACATTTTTAATTAAAGCATCATGATATAGTATTAGTTTAAGGATCTTTTTTATAAAGTTAAAAGAAATTATGATCAGAAGTAGTACTTTTTGCTACATAAATTGAGTTATTAAGTTCCATAATTAATTTTATTAGTTTGATTCATCATGTATTTAATGAAAATTCACCATTTTTTATACTTAAAAAATGTAAATATAATTAAATATGATAGATAAACGATGACATTTATTTCAAGGATTATCATGTACTTACTTTACTCGGGTTAATTATTGTTGCTTAAGGGCCAGATATTTATCCATACACTTCCGTTTGCTCTTTAAATTGTATTCTTTTTTATTGTTGTTTTATGTTTCATGGCATTTATTATTAAAGTTCAACTTTGAATGCATGAACTAAAGATTGGACGAAGAATAACTTATATATTTACTTGTAGATCAAAGATATTTAATAATAGATTGGCATTGTTCAATTAATTTATTCAAGTCAAAAACTGGTGCTTAATCATGTTCACCTCAAGCAGATTGAAATTATTTCCCGTTCTTATTGCTTTACCTCTCTATCCCAAAGTGCATTTGCTTTCAGCTAAATTATGCGATGTCATGAATTCATATGATGTTATTGTGAAATTAATATGATTCTAATAAATTGACATGGGCCTTTGATGCACATTTTTAATACATTGAAGTCATGTTATATTTATTTATATCATACTGATTATACATTTTTATCTTATGAATTTTCTTTTTATATTGTTAAATTTAAATAAATTATTCTTGAATTTTAATATTTAAACTATTTTAAAATAACATGTCATGCTATGCATTATGGCTCCATGAGATCTTTGTGCTAAAGGACAGCAATTGCTATCGACAAATAAGGGCAAACCTCAAAGTGAATTGGCAAGGCTTCTCTAGTCAGTTGACCTTTCAGCCATTTGGCCCAAATTTTATCAGCTTAAGAGATATTAGGCAAGCCTATTTGTTTGTCCACCCTAAACATGTCGGTTAGCAAGAAAATTGTAAGCTTTGAAAATTTGGGCTATTACAGTACAGGTTAAGAAATTAATGAAAAATAATTTAAAACTTGCAATTAACTTCAGAATTTTAGGGTTTCTATGAACTTATTCTCCTTTTTTCTTTACTATATTTCTGTCATTGGTGAAATAGCTATCTTCAGGCTCTTCTTTGATTACTATTTTATGCTTATCTTTCCCATTGATGCTATACAATATTTTCAGTGCATGGTCAATGATTCTACTATCATGACTTTTTTTGGGTCGCTTCTTATCTTTCCAATTTGAGACATTTTAATTTTATCATGCACTTCTTAATTTCCTTTGTAAGCTTTTCATAAAGTCGTTTAGAAATAATATTTAAAACATATTGATTGGCTAATGCATAATGTGATAACCGGCCTTATACTTATCTCACACATTGTGATTTCCAACCATCACATTACTTTTAGAGGGCACAAGTACGAACGGATATAGGATGTGTTTGGAGTAATTGTTAGGTTGCCTCCATTGTGACCTAGATGTTATAGTTTCACACAAACAGTCTCTTTGGATGTTGTGTTGAGTTTGTGTCTTAAGCCTTGCCCATACCTTATATTTTTGAGAGCTCGTATCCTAAGTACGCACTTTTCTACTTGCAGATTAATAAAATTATTCCATAGTTTCTAATTTTCTATTGTGATTTGTCAAAGTATAGGGAAGCTTTGCTTCCATTGTGATCTGGAAGGCCTGAGTTTGGGCCTATAAAATATACCTCTACAAATGCGGGGGCAATGCTACATACATGAACTCCTCTCTATATCCTATTTTGAATGGTGTTTTATGCACTTCTTACACTTTTTAAGTTGACTTCTTATATTATAGATTCATCATCTTAGTACTTGGTTGTGTAAGAGATTTTTTTAACTAGCTTGTTGCACATTCTTAAGAAGGAATTACTTGCCATTTCATTAAAGCATCTACTTTGCTTATAATAGATGGTTTTTTACTTTGCAGTTCCTTACTCGTTGTTGCTGAAGCCATTAGTGCTTGTTCTTCCTTATTACTAGAATAATAGAAGAACCTATAGCCCGACTTCCCACTGACTTTCTTGACTTTGCAGTGCTCTTGGAGCAAACCCAATATAAGAGGGCTTCAAAGATGGTTACAGAGATGGCTTGGCCTTTGGAAAAGAGGTGGGGAGGGAGGTTGGCTTGAAGCATGGATTCCAAGTTGGTGAGGAACTAGGTTTTTATCGTGGCTGTGTAGAAGTTTGTAAATTAGCTATCAGAATAGACCCAAATTCATTTTCTTCTCGTGTCCTAAAGAGGATTGACCAGTTGTCGGAGCTAGCAGAGAATTATCCTCTTTTTCAACTAGAGAATAGGAATGTTCAAGAGATGATAGACTCTATTAGGCTTAAGTCTAGGTTTATTTCAGCAAATCTGAGTGTAAAGTTGGCATATGAGGGCGTAGTCACTTATTTTCTTGATATTAAAAAAAAATAGTGGTAAACATATTTAGACTTCATTTGGGATAATTTTTTTATTGCTTTTTAAAATATATTTTAATTAAAAATTCTTAATTCAAAATTTTTTATACTAAAATTTTTATTTAAAATAAAAGAAAGAAAGTTACCATAAATGAAGCTTTAATCATCTATTTATAACTATCATATGTCAAAAATAGTAGAACATTAATTCAAAATGGAGCCTTCCATTTTTCCATTCTCTCTTCCACTTTTATATTCCATTTAGTATAATACAAATACCAAACAAGAAACACACTCAGTGGCATGAGGACTTTGGGAAAAAAGTAGGGAAGAACACAAGAGAGTTCAAGATCACCTTACTAAGATCATGAAAATATTACTTGTAAAATGTAGAGAAAAGTAGTACACGACCATATTATGGGTTGTATTGCCAGCATGTTGCTTGAGATGTTGATCATCCAGACTATTGGATTAAGCAAAATCTACAACAAAGAAATCTTAAGTATTATAAAGGTAAAACTGGTTGGACTAAAGGATTAATTTATATGGTATCATGCAAAGAATAATATTCCTTTAGACTGAAATATCCTCCAGGTCGCATTTTGATGTGTGACTGCGCCCCTCATACTCCAACTTCACACCTAGATTTGCTGAAATAATCCTAAACTTAAGCCTAATAGAGTCCATCATCTCTTGAACATTCTCATTCTCTAGTTGAAAAAGTGGATAATTCTTTGCTAGCTCCGACAACTGGTCAATCCTCTTTTGAACATGAGAAGAAAATGAATTTGGGTCTATTTTGATAGCTGATTTCCAAACTTCTACACATCCACGATAAAAACCTAGTTCCTCACCAACTTGGAATCCATGCTTCAAGCCAACCTCCCTCCCCTCCTCTTTTTCAGAAACCACGCCATCTCTGTAACCATCTTTGAAGCCCTCTTCATATTGGGTTTGCTCCAAGAGCACTGTAGAGTCAAGAAAGTCCGTGGGAAGTCGGGTTGTAGGTTCTTCCATTATTCTAGTAATAAGAAAGAATAAGAGTAATGACTTCAGCAATAGTGAGTAAAAACCTTCAAAGTAAAATAGCCTCGTTGTTAAGTAAAAAACTATCTATTATGAGCAAAATAAACGGTCTAATGAAATGGCAAGTCATTCTTTCTTAAGAGCAAAAAAGAGGTGGCAAATAAATATATTGCCCGCAACATACGTGAATTGCCATTTTTTTATCTTCATATTGTCTACAATATGACTCACTATTAAGATAACAAGCTATCGATTTTAAGTTGGCATGAAAATGCCATTTTCATGAGTGATCCCATCCACTCATCACACAAAACTAATATATGTAAATGATTTAGGTATGGTCAAAGAAAACTACACAATCTAAATTCAAAAAACATGCCAAACTCAAGAAATTATATCGGCAAAATAAAAAAATCCCTTTGATTAAAAAATATAATTTCACTTTTAACCAAACAATGAAATCTAGCATTTAGCTCTTTCATTCATCTACCATTGCATCACATAAGAAAAGTATGCATCTCTCTCAAGTTTTTGTTTGAAGAATAAGGAGAACCCAACAACACATGTGAACCACCTTCATTCAAACAAGGAAATCTAATAGCATGTATGAATCACATAATAAGAGAGAAACCAAAGATTTTATATGGATAAATGGAATCAACAACCAAGAATACATCATAGATGAAATAAAATCAAGACAAGAAATATTCATTATACACTTGCTTACTGCTGAGAGGAGGTCGGCGGTGAGAGAGCTAGAGGTCGGGATGCAGCCACGGCCTGAGGTGGATCGAGGCAGATGGTCTACAATGGCTTGGGAGGTGGCATCAAATGGCTCGGGTCACGACCGGCGTCGAAGAGGGGCTCGATGTCGTGGCAGGGAGAGTGAAGGAAGAGGAGGGCCACGATCTTCATGGAGCTAGCCGAACTAGACAGAAAAATGGGAGGGAGGGTCTTTCCTGAAAAGCGGAGCCAACAACTTCGATGAGCTATAGGAGACGAAGGAAGGGGCTTCTGTTCGGTCCTGGAGCCCGACCTCAAGCTCTCTCGTCATCGACCTCCTCTTGGCATTAAGCAAGAGTATAATGAATATTTCTTATCTTTATTTTATTTCATCTATGATGTATTCTTGGTTGTTGATTCCATTTATCCATATAATAGCTTTAGTTTCTCTATTGTTATGTTATTCATACATACTATTAGATTTCTTTGCTTGAATGAAGGTGATTCACATGTGTTGTTGGGTTTTCCTTATTCTTCAAACAAAACTTGAGAGAGATGCATACTTTTCTTTTGTGATGCAATGGTTGATGAATAAAAGAGCTAAATGCTAGATTTCATTGTTTTGCTAAAAGTGATATTATATTTTTTAATCAAAGGGTTTTTCTTATATTGCTGATATAACTTCTTGAGTTTGGCATGCTTTTTTATTTTAGATTGTGTAGTTTTCTTTGACTATAGCTAAATCATTTACATATATTAGTTTTGTGTGATGAGTGGAGATGTGATCACTCATGAAAATGGCATTTTCATGCATGCTTAAAATTGATGGCTTGTTATCTTAATAGTGAATCATATTGTAGAGAATATGAAGATAAAAAAATGGAAATTCACATATGTTACTGGAAATATATTTATTTGCCACCTCTTGTTTGCTCTTAAGAATGAATGACTTGCCATTTCATTATAGCATATATTTTGCTCATAATAGATAGTGTTTTACTTAACAATGAGGCTAGTTTACTAAGTAAGTTTTTACTCGCCATTGTTGAAGTCATTACTGCTTATTCTTCCTTATTACTGGAACAATGGAAGAACCTACAACCCAACTTCCCACAAACTTTCTTGACTCTATAGTACTCTTAGAGCAAACACAATATGAAGAGGGCTTCAGAGACGATTACAGAGATGGCGTGACCTCTAGAAATGAGGTGGGGAGGGAGGTTGGCTTAAAGCATGGATTCCAAGTTGGTGAGGAACTGGGTTTTTATCGTGGTTGTGTAGAAGTTTGGAAATCAACTATCATAATAGACCCAAATTCATTTTCTTCTCGTGTTTAGAAAAGGATTGACCAGTTGTTGGAGCTAGCGAAGAATTATCCACTTTTTCAACTGAAGAATGAGAATGTTCAAGAGATGATGGATTCTATTAGGCTTAAGTTTAGGATTATTTCAGTAAATCTGGGTGTGAAGTTGGAGTATGAGGGGCATAGTCACACATCAAAAAATGACTTGGAGGATATTGAAATATGAAGGAATATTAATCTTTGTAGGAGACCATATAAATCAATCTTTTAGTCCAACCAGTTTTTTTTATTTTAGGCCTCAAACGTATTCCTTCAAAAAAAAAATGAAAAACTGGCATCTTTTTATCTTGTTATCTCGTAAGGTTTTTTCTCCTCCACAAAGCTTGGATTTTTATATCTAAAAAGCTGGTGGAAGTGCTCAGAAGTATTCATCAGATATCCATAATTGGCGGACAAACCCGAAACCCATGCTTCGCTCTTGGGCTTTACACGAACTCCAGTTTAGCCAAGGTTTTTTAGAGAAAGTTTTAGATGGTGAATTCTTTAGAGTTTGGTGTTCTTCTTTAGTCATGCATCGATTGTCGATCACTAAAACAGGGGAGGGAGTTGCATGTTGAGATTTGCGAAGCTGGCTGGATTGGAGAGGAAACTAGTTTTGCTCCCTAAGCTACTAAAGTTCTACTGTGTGTGTGGTCGGGCAGATGATGCATGAGTGGTGTTTAGTAGCATTCCCAAAAGGAACATGGATACTTTTTCATGGGCTGCCATGATTATCAGGTATGTTAGGAGTGAGACACCCCACCAAGCGATTAAGCTATTTTGTGAAATGCTTAAGCATGGATTGGAACTGGATTCTTATACATTTTCGGCATCACTGTAGGCATCAACTGATTTGAGTTTATGATTATTGTGTACTAACTTGCATTCACTGATAATGAAGTGTGGTTTTGGTTCCTTTCTATCTTTTGGGAATGCACTTATTCATGCTTACGTGTCCTTTGTAGATGCTTGTTGTGCGCAGAAGTTGTTTGGTAGAATGTATGATCGTGATGTTGTATCATGGTCCTCAATGATAAGTGCTAGTTCCACTACAAAGCACTTCACTGAATTAGCAACATTGCTTTCTATGATGTAATTTGAGGAATTTATTAGACCCAATGAGATTACACTTGTTTCATTATTTCCTGCTTGTAGTTTCTTCTCTTCTTTGAGGAAGGGCCAATCAATCCATGCTTATGCAATTCGAAATGGGTTCGATTCTAATCTTATAGTTTGCTCTGCTCTTGTCATAATGTATTCTAGATGTGGAAATCCTGATAAAGCTTTTAAAGTTTTCAGTAGTATGGGGAAATAATATGTTTTTGTATGGACTTCAGTGATTGAAGGTTTCTCAATTAATGGAAGGTTTGAGCTCGCTCTTGAATTGTTTAAGGAGATGCAGGGCCAAGGTTTGAAGCTCAATCCTTTCACTTTGATTGTGGTACTATCTGCTTGCAGTCAAGGTGGGCTAATAGATATGGGATTGGAGATTTTTGAGTCAATGAAAGAGAGATTTGGTTTTGAGCCTTGTGTAGAGCGTTAGGCTTGTATTGTGGATATGTTGGGGAGAGGAGGAGGGCTGAATGAGGCTGAAAATTTGATTGAAAGAATGGAAGCGCCACCAACAGGTTCTGTACTTGGATCCCTCCTTGGAGCTTGTCAAGTGCACTGCAATGTGAAGCTTGAAGAGAAATTGGAAATGAAGCTTTTGGCTCAAACCATATAACGAAACTAATTATGTAATCTTGTCAAACATATATGCCTCAGTATGAAGATGGGATGATGTGGGTAGAGTGAGAAGATTGATGACAATTAAAGGGCTGTCAAAGAGATCTGGTTGCAGATGGATTGAAGTAAAGAACAAGGTATATGTGTTTGGAGCACATGACCAATCAAATTCAGAATCTGAAAGTATTTACAGAAAGTTGGAGGAATTGATTTATCTGATAATAAAGGCGGGTTATGTGCCATCTACAAAATGTGATGAGGACATCAGTAGAAGATTTCAACGCGTCTATTACAAGAGACATCGTAGATCGACGACCACGATCAAGAGCATCTATTTATGAGTTATTTAATATTTTTATATTAGTATTGTTATCATTATTTATTTTAGTTTGACCTTTGTACCCCTATGAAGGAGTTTAGTGAGTTGTAGCTCGGAGGGCATATTTGTCTTTGAGTTTTTTTTCTTCTTTGTGGAGGCCTATATATAGAGGCCCTATACTTCGTATTGAGATGATTATCAATTAATAAAATTTTTGATTTCTTCTTGAGCTCAAGAGTTCTTGAGTGGTAAAGTCCCAAGGTGTGGGCAAAGAAACGCTCACCAGTTGGCGGAAGTGTCCCCAACTCGTGGTTCAAATCCCCTCCCTGGAATCAAGCCGCAAGCCCCTCCTTCCCCTTGCCTACAGCTGCCGGCCAGCACCTCCCCTTGCTCCACCCATAGACTACCCGTCCACCACCTCCCCATGCCGTTGGCCACTCACTCCCTCCCCACCCTTAGCCGCCGGCCAAGCCCCACAACAGCCGACCAAACCCTTTCCCCAAGCCCACCGCCGACCCTAAACCCCTTGCCCCTCTTCATGATGATTTCAATCATAATAATTAACTACCTAAATTGTCCCCTTGATTGAAGCAGTCACATAATCCTCTCTTTTTTTTCTAAGAGATTCTAAATATATTGGTTAAGTATTAGGCTTCAAGAAACCTTAAAAGTTGGCGGGCTTTTAGGAGGCGGGTGGCGATCGTTGGCGGTCTCCGGCTATCCGCCTGATGGACTACCGCCGGCCTTCCTCCGGTGGTGCTTTGGATAAAGAAGGGTTTTACAAACAAATCTCTTGTACGAAACGAGAAGGGGTTGATTTGCGAAGAAAGGGTAACAATGGAGCGTTAGTCATTAGAGAAGGCATGTGGCCGGAGAAGAATAAGGTTAAGGCTGTCGAAGGTAAGGGTAAATCCATAGCTCTTGATTGCAAATTACCACAAGATTGCATCTCTCCAGGATATTCTCCATTAAACGATCTTGGTGCTTCTTCCTCCAACACAAAAATCTTTGTTAACAAATTTGGCCTGTCAAATGCAATCCCTGTCAACAGCGACAGCGTGATAAATGCGACGACCCTTAATCTTGTTAACAAACATGATTGTGGTTCAGAGGTGAGGCTTTTGAATGGAGAATCATCTCTAATTTTGGGGGATCAAAACTTTGTTGGTTTATCAAGGAATTCTTCGGCTGTTGAAGAACAAGCCTCTGATCTGAATAAAGTTCGTCCTAGTTTGGAAGGAGATCTTGGTAGTAATCCGCCGGATGGAGCTGTATTCCCTCCAAAGCCTCCTGGTGGAGTTCAGCAAAATGTTTGGAGGAAGCCTGAAAACATCAATGTTTCTGAGATGGATTTTGGTGATTGTCTTTCTGAGGATGGCGCATCTGTTAAACTTAATCTGGAAAAAGAGAAGGAAAATATTCAAAGACTTAGAAATTCTTTGGCAGTCAAAATCTTTGGAGGAGATCCACCTCTATCTCTAATTAGCTCCGAATTGAGGAGGCAATGGACTCAATTCGGTAAATTTCATATAACCCAACTTGGTTTGGGTTGGGTGCTTTGCTCCTTCACTGAGGTTGAACATATGGAAGCTGTGATGTCTGTCGGGCCTTGGTTTGTGAATGGCCTAATTATAGGTATTGAAAGATGGATGCCAAATTTCTCTCCAAGCTCGCTGTCAGGGTTATCTGCTCCGGTCTGGATAAGACTTCCTAACCTTCCGCTACACTGTTGGGATGAGATGAACATCGATAGAATTGCTTCCAAAGTTGGCAAACCTTTGTTGATTGATGGAAATATGTTTCCGTGGGGGAAGAGGGAATTTGGTAGGGTCTGTGTTCGTATCAGATTGGATGGCAAGCTTCCCTTGGGTGTGTGGGTGGAAGGGAGTGAAGGAAAGTTCTTTCAAAAATTTATTTATGAGAAAATTCCAAACTTCTGTTTTACCTGTGGTAAAATAGGACATGTAAATAAGGATTGTGGGAATTCTAAAATGGCAATCAATGACCTTTCAAATGTCAAGAAGAATATCTTGGCCGAACCTGGTTGCGCTGCTGTAAATCAGGAGACGGTTGTGGATAATGGAATAATAGAGGAACACAATTATGGGCCTTGGATGGTTGTTAACCATAGGAGGAAAAGGTTCTTCTCTAACAATAATAGACAGTTGAATCAACCAAAGTTGGATAACAAGGAGCAGGTGGCTGTTGTTGGTAAAGAGGAAGGAATTAATGTAGTTGTTGGTGAAATTCAGGGAACGGTTCAGGAAGGGGAGGCCATTGCTCCTCAGGACAAATTGAATTGTGATATGCAAATTCCTCATATGGAATCGATAGTGCTGGAAACCAAGAATTTGTTTAATATGTTGGATGGGATTATAGAAGAAAAAGGCATGGAATTACAGGTTGAAGCTGCTCCTGAGATGGAGATAGGGTCCCGGGATGGAATTGATGCTGAATTGATTCAGAAGGATTCCAATTCCTTGGTTTCTAGAAAGAAGGGAACTAAGCAATTAAAAGGTTTGGGTCCTATTAACTCTACTTCTAGGAGTAGGAGAGTAGAGTTGGAAGTGGCAGAAAATGTTAAGGTGAAAGTGGGGAGCTCCTCCCCTCTTTTGCAATGACGTCTTCCATTGGATTTTGGAATTGTAGAGGAGCCAGGAAGAGAAGGGCTTCTCTTTATTTAAAAGAATTTGTTAAAAACAGTGGTGTGTTTTTTTTGGGCTTATTGGAGACTAAGATTTCCCTTGTTGATAGGAGGGAAGTGGATGCTTTAATTGGGCCGGATTGGGATTATGTCCAAGTTTCTTCTGATGGGCTGTCTGGTGGTATTTTGGTGATGTGGAAAGCAAGCTTGGCTTCCTTCAAAGTTTTAGACACGTCTAATCAGTGTATTATAGGTGATTTGGATGTGATTAATAAGGGGAGGTGGAGAATTGCTTCTATTTATGGAAGTATGGATGTCTATAGGAGGAGGTGTCTTTGGGAAATGTTACAAGTGCATTCTTTAAAAGATACTCCTATGATTATTGGAGGAGACTTCAATTGTATTCTTGACAAATATGAGAAAAGTGGGGGAAAAAAATTCAAATTTACCCTGGGATCCAAGGAGATGAAATTCTTTTTAACCAGCAATGATTACCATGAAGTGGGCTGCATTGGTCCTAGATTCACCTGGTGCAATAACAAGTCTGGTGCAGATAGAATTCTAGAAAGATTGGATAGATGCTTTGTTAATTCTCCTATGCTTTGTTCTTCTCATCGGTTGGTTATCAGGCACTTGCCTAGAGTAGCGTCAGACCACTGTCCTATTATCTTGAACCTTTTGGATATTAAACATAATGTGGGTAAGGATATCAGATTTGAGGATGTCTGGGCAGCTAACCCGGCTTCAGCGGCTGTAGTTAAGAAAGTATGGCTGAGGAACTGTGCTGGAGATTCTGCTGACATTCTGAATACCAAGTTGAAGAGATCGTTGAAAGCCTTGTATTATTGGAGTAAGGCAAAGAATGGATTGATTACACGGTCCAAGGAGATTTTATTGAAGGAGATCTTGGAAATCCAGGAAAAAGAGGCTAATGAGGGAGGTCTATCGGATGAGGATAGTTGGGTTTTCAAAACTTGGCTAGACTAAATACATGGTGGAGGCAACGTGCTAAAGTGAAATGGGTAAATGAAAATGATTGTAATGTGAAGTTTTTTAAAGCTTTTGCTAGCGCTAGAAGAAATTCAAATTTCATTAATAACATTAAGGATGATAACGGAGTGCTGGTTGAGGACCAACAGCAGATTGAACGGATTTTTCTCAAATTCTTTCAAGGTAAATGGAAAGTTCGGAATTGCAATATGGTGGATTGGCCTACAGCTTGGTATCGTTTGGATGATGAAGATATTATGAGGTTGAATACAGAGTTCTCCTTTGACGAAGTTGAAACGGTTGTTAAGCATGCTGCCAACAATACTGCTCCAGGGATAGATGGAGTAACATATTCATTTCTCAAGAATTATTGGGAAATCATTAAGGATGATGTTTGGAAAGCTATCAACCAATTCCTTCTATCAGCAAAGATGAATTCGAATTGGAAAGAAACGTCCATTGTGTTGATTCCTAAGGTATCTAATCCTATATCTCCTTCCAATTTTCGACCTATTAGTTTGTGCAATGTGGTTTATAAGGTGGTAGCCAAAGTCCTTTTGAATAGAATTTCTCCTTGTATGAATAAACTGATCTCTGAAGAACAAGTGGCTTTTTTGAAGAATAGATCTCTAACGGACCATGTGTTGGTGGCACATGAAATTTTTCACAAGTTTAGATATTCCAAGTCGTCGAAAGGGTTTGTTTCCTTCAAGCTTGATTTAGAACAAGCTTATGATTCTATGGGTTGGCCTACTTTAGAAAAAGCTCTTGCTTATTTTGGTTTTCCTCAGAATATTTCCAAGCAGATTTTGGAATGTGTTATTAATCCCAAGTTCTCCTTGAAAATCAATGGTAATCCTTCTAGTTGGATTGAAGCTAAAAGTGGGTTTAGACAAGGTTGCCCATTATCTCCTTATTTATTCATTCTTTGTGCTCAGTTATTATCTAATGCTTTCAAACAAAGAGGTGGATCTCTAGGGGTTCAGGTGCATCCTTATGGTCCTAGAATCTCTCATTTGCTTTGACATAATAGTGTTCTCTAAAGCTAACGTTAAGATGGTTAAGAATGTGAAAAGAATTCTTAATGACTTTTGGGGGTGGACTGGGCAAAGTATTAATGTAAATAAATCTTGTAGTTTGTTTGGGAAAACTGTTAGCAAGAGAAGGAAAAAATATATCATAAGGATTATGGGCATCAAAAGTGTTAAGGAGTTCTCTTACCTTGGGATTAAGATGTCATTAAGAAGACTAATTGGAGCTGACTTTCAGTTCATCATTGACAAAGCCTTGAGAATGACCAATGTTTGGGGTGGAAATTTCATTTCTTTGGCCGGGAAGATCAACTTGGTTAAATCAGTTTTGCTTTCATTTTCTATTTTCCATTGTACCCATTCTTGGATTCCACAAGGTGTTCTTCAGGAGCTGGATAAAATAGCTAGAAGTTTTATTTGGAATAAGAAAAATGGCTGTCTTGGTTTACATTATGTCAATTGGGATTTGATGTGCCTGCCAAAGGAATTTGGGGGCAGATCTTTACATTCTGTTTGGGCGAAAGTTGGTCCACTTAGAGCAAGGATTGCGTGGAGATTTAATCAAGACGGAGAGTCACTTTTGCACAAAGTGTTTTATCCCAAGTATGGTTGCCTATTTGGGATTGATGGGGCTAAGAATACTGGGTCCATAGCGTGGAGAATTATTCAGAATGGTGCTAAGTTTCTCAAACCTATTGTTAGATGGAATATTTGCAATGGTGAATCTGTCAATCTATTCAGTGATACTTGGATTTTGGACAAGAGCTTGATGAGATGGCCTACTTTTGTGAGTTCCCAGGTGGTGGAAGATGTTACAGTAGACAAACTTATTTACAATGGACATTGGAATATGCTGGAGCTCGGTAAAATGTTTGGAGAAGAGATGGTAAAGCTAATTACTGAAACTCCAATTTATCCTGAGTTATTGAAGGATAATCTGGAATTGGTTTCATTTAACTCCGGAAAGTCTTTTACATCTCTAGCTTTTCAAGCCACAGTTATGGATAAACTGCAGGAACAGAATCTGTACTGGAGTTGGATAAAGAAAGGCAAGCTCAGCTCTCGGGTTGAATGTTTTTGGTGGAGAATCTTCAATAAGGCAATTCCTACTAATTAGTTTTTATGTTACAGGAGGTTAAGTAATCACAATGAGTGTCCAAGAGGATGTGGATTGGTGGAAGATATTGAGCATGTTATGGTTCGGTGCAATAAAATTATCAAAGTGATGCAGCTGCTGAACAGTTGGGGATTTGGCATTCCTGTTTTCTCTTCGTTTAATCTTTGTTGTAATTGGTTGTCTAAACAAAGCAATTGGATGATCAACCTGTATTGTAATGTCATTTATTTCTCTTGGAAGGCCAGGAACAAGCTTGTACATGAAGGGAAAGATGATAGTGTATTGGTGATTGCTTCGGAATCTGTCAGCCTTGCTGCGATTGCTTCATCAAAAAGTCAAGCTAGTTCGGGTATATGGGTTGCTAATCAGCTTCCAAAGCTGTCGAATTCACATTGGCATCCCCCTCCACCCGACTGGATCAAGGTTAATGTTGATGCCTCTCTTCTTTAATCTTATAGAGCTTGGATTGGAGGAGTTTTCAGTGATTGCAAATTTAGATTTTTATTGGCTTTTGGACAATCTCTTGTTCATTGGGCATCTCACGTTTGGAGCTCATGGCCATTCAAGCTATCAAAGGTTATTTACAAGAATGGATGTTCAACTACAAGGGGATAATTATAGAAGGTGACAATGCTAATATTATCAAGATCATGAATGGTTTATCAAAGTCCAAGAAGGAGTTGGATCATCTTTATTCTTTCAATGAATTTCAATTAGTTATGTTTAATTGTATTAATAGAAGTGGCAATAAGTTAGCGGATCTTTGTGCTAACTATGCTATTCTATCTTCCTTTGTTTGGGATGATGTTGGGTCTTGTGAGATTCCTCCATCTTTCTACTCTTTGTTAAAGGAGGAATCGGATGCTATAACCTAGGTCTTTGGGTTTTTATTTCATTAATAATATTCGGGCATCTTCATGCCTTTCTTTCAAAAAAAAAAAAATTGTCCCCTTGATTTAGGAAAGAAGTAATTAAATTTGAAATTCAAATTTGATTTTCAAATTAATTCCTAAATCAACCACATCTAAATTAGGAAAGTCCTAAATAATAATCTAATCTAATTTCAAATTAGATTGGAATTAATTATCCTTTTTCTAACTTAAACACATGATTTAGGAAACCTTAAATACCCCCTCAATCCTCTTCCTTCTCCAAGCATGCCGCCGGCCCCCTTACCTTAATTTTGGAATTCAAATCTGAATTCTAATTTCCTTCCACTCTCATTAATTCTTTGGAAGCCCCCTCCCTAACCCTAGCCATCCCCTTCTTTACCCGAACCCACCAAGCTGTCGGCCCAACACCTCCCCTCTTTTTGCACAAGCTGCCGACCTTCAAGGAATCCAAGAGAAGAAGCTTTGTTGTCCATGGATGGGGGATCCATAGTTTGATTTCAGCCTCGTCTACGATCAAGAAGGCTTTATTAACATTTTATAATCAACCTTCTTTGACCTTGATTTGGATTTTGACAAATCCGTGGAAGACTACGTGGACAGAATTCTCTTTCAGTTGTCTACCGCCATTGATCAACACCTCTGCTCCAACCTGTGGTTGATTATTCACCATCCACCGACTCCTTCAAATTCGGGTAACTTCCTGTTGACCTATACTCTTGGTGATCTTTGTTCACTAGTGGCGTCAGTGTTATTGCTTAAGATCTTCTTCAGTTAAGTCCACTTCAATGAGCTAGAGTGAGGGAAACTCACAGGTGAATGTTCTAATTGTTAAGAGGTGGGCTTTTTGTTACCGCTATAAGTGCTACAAAGTTTGAATTATCTTACATGTTTTGTTATTCTAGATTGTAATTGTTTGCTATTTTGAAATCTAATACAAGTAATTCTTAGAATTTCTCTTTCTTGAAGCATTATCTGATAATTTGCAAAGCTTAACTACTTTTATTAATTTTATGCAATTGGTGAATCAATAATATTTCACATCAAAATGTGTCTTACTTGATGTGGAGGAGGATGATAAGAAAAGGCTACTTCATAGCCAGAGTGAGAGATTAGCTATTGCTTTTGTTCTTCTAAAAGCTCCCTCTAACGTTCCTATTAGAATTTCTAAGAACCTTCGAATATGTGGGGATTACCATAATGCCATAATTAATATCAAAGGTTGTCGCTCGGTAATTTGTCATAAGGGATACATGCATGTTTAATCATTTTTCTCAAGGAACTTGCTCTTGTGGTGATTATGGGTGAGATACTATGGCATTAAGGGACTTAGATTTGTCAGGTATCCTTGGCCTTGAAATAGGTAACCATCACATTATGGTCCCAGCTACCATTGCTTTGCTTGCTATTTCATTGCTGCTGGTCTCCCATGGACTTGCATTGGTGCTGTTAAATCTCATAAGATGATTGTTTCCTTCACAGTTATCTAATTTGTCAAACTGGTCAATTTGGAATTTTATCTCTCTTGCTGCAAGAGTTTTTAGTGGCAGTATGGATTGCTGACTAGTGTGTCTAACTAATATTAGAGGACCAGGATTGCAACGTAGCTTAGAATGTTGATCATGATGGTGATTGTTTAGGATATTTAAGTTGTAAAATTCTTATTTTATGGTAATACTTTCTTTTTAGTGTTTTTGAATTAGAGACTAAAATACTGAAATTGTAGTAAATTGTGCTGTTAATATTGTTGAATCTCTCTTTACACCATTAACTTATTTTTGTTGCATTCCTTTTTTTATGTCCTAATTGCACACTTGCATTTTCTCAATGAGTGGCAGTAATGCTTTTTTTCCCATGCATTTGCTTCAACTTTTTATTACAAACATTTTATTCAATCTTTCATTGGATTAAACTCTATTCATAATTTTAATAATTCTATGTAGACTTGTCCCTTTTATAGTTCTCCAAATTCTTTTGCAGACAGTCCCAAGGGTTGCTAGGTTATCACTTATTATGATAAATCAGCTTATCTAAGTATGCACATTTTAGTGTTTATGCACTATGAGTTGTTAGTAAGTTTTGATTAAGGCTAAAATGAACATGCATTTGTGTAAATTCCATAGCTTCATGTGCATAAATTTAACTATTCTTTTTGGTTACTTTAGGTTCTGCTTGGTCAGGCTTTTTTTCTATGCACAGTGTGCAAGGGCCGTTGCACTGGCGCTCAGGTGCAATGTTAAATAGGCAAGGGTTCTCACATCAAGGATGAATATGGGCAAAGAAGTTAGTCCATGAAACTAAAATTAGAATAAGAACTTGGAATATAGGTTCCCTTACCAGAACTTTAATAGAATTAATAAATATTATGATTCATAGGAAGATAAATATTCTGTGTATTCAGGAAACTAAATGGGTTGGAGAGAATGTTAAGGAGATTGATAGTTTAGGATTTAAACTTTGATTTTTGGGTAGAAGTCATACTAGGAATGGCGTAAGTGTGATTATAGATAAGAGTTTGAAGGATAATGTTATAAAAATTAATACAATTGGAGATAGAATTATAGCATTAAAGATTGTTGTTGATGCTATGATTGTTAATATTATAAGTGCTTATGCTCATCAAGTAGGTTTAGATATGGGTTCAAAATTAAAATTTTGGAATAACTTAGAGGAATTAATATTAAAGATACCTCTTGATGAAAGAGTTTTTATTGGAGGAGATTTAAATGGACATGTTGGTAGAGACGTAGATGACTTTAAAAGCATTCATGGTGGCCATGTGTTTGGAACGAAAAATAAAGGTGGTAAGACCATATTAGATTTTTGTTTAGCTTATAATTTTTTAATTGCTAATACCTTATTTAAGAAGAGGAATGAGCATCTTATCACTTACAAAAATGGATATAATACAACTCAGATTGATTATTTTCTTATAAGAAAATTAGATCGCTTGGATTGCAAAGATTGTAAAGTTATTCCGAGTAAAAATTTATGTACCCAACATTGATTATTAATTTTGGACTTTAAGATAAAGGGGTAGAAAATAAAAAATAAAATAAAATGATATTTTAGGATTAAATGGGGGCATTTAAAGAATATTAACAAAAATATTTTTGAGAGTAAGATTTTAGATCTTAAGATTTTGTCTGTTTATGAGAATGCTAATGCTATGTGGGAAAAAGTGGCTATTGATATTAAGAATATTGCAAAAGTTATGCTTGGAGTATCAAAGGGAAAAGCTCCCAATAGTAATAATAGTTGTTGGTGGAATCCAAATGTGTAAGAAAAGATTAAAAATAAGAAGATTTGTTATAAAAATTGGTTTAATTATAAAAATTCTGATAATTGGGAAAGATATAAAGTGGTATGTAAGGAATCTAAGAAAGCAATATGCGATGCAAAGATCTTAGCTTTTAGTGATTTATATAACAGATTAGATACTAAGGAGGGGGAAAGAAATATGTATAAGTTAGCCAAATAAAGAGATAGGAGTAATAAGGATTTAGTTCAATTGAAGTGTATTAAGGATGAAGATCAAAAAGTACTTTTCTTAAAAGATGATATTCAACAAAGGTGGATGAGATATTTTGCTAAACTTTTTAATGTTAAATGTGAAAATATGATTGACTGTAGTGACCTTAGCATCCTAAATGAAAATAAAGATTTCTATTTTTATTGGCATATTATTAAAACTGAAGTTAGTGAAGTTTTAAAGAAAATGAAGGGTGGAAAAGCTGTTGGACCTGATGATATTCCAATAGAGGTGTGAAAATGCTTAGGAGATGAAGGAATTTATTGGCTTACTAAACTTTTTAATACTATTTTGAAGACTAAGAAAATGCCAGATGAGTGGAGAATGAGTGTTTTAATTCTTATTTTTAAGAATAAAGGTGATGCACAAGATTGTGCAAATTATAGAGGAATTAAGTTAATGTGTCATACTTTAAAACTATGGGAGCGAGTTATGGAGCGTAGGTTGCGACGGGATATTAATCTTTCTCAAAATCTATTTGGATTCATGTTGGGTAGGTCTACTATGGAAGCTATACATTTATTAAGAGGTTTGATGGAGAAATATAGAGAGAATAAGGAGGATCTACATATGATATTTATTGATTTAGAACAAGCATATGATAAAGTTCCAAGAGAAGTGCTATGGAGAGTTCTTGAAAAGAAAGGAGTTAATTATGCTTATATTCAAATCATTAAGGATATGTATGCATGAGCTATTACTTATGTTCAAACACAAGGTGGTTTTACCAAGTATTTCCCTATTTCAGTTGGATTACATCAAGGATCAGCCTTAAGCCCATATCTTTTTTGCTTTAGTCATGGGTGTTTTCACTAGACATTTGCAAGAGGATGTACCTTGGTGTTTGCTTTCTGCTGATGATATTCTTCTTGTTGATAAGACTAGAGAGGGAGTTGAAGGTAAACTTGAATTATGGAGGTCAACCTTAGAGTCTAAAGGTTTTCGCTTGAGTAAATCTAAAACAAAATATATGGAGTGTAATTTTAGTAGTAATAGACTTAGTGAGGGGGCTGTGACTTTGAGCGATCAAGTCATTAATAAGAGTACACATTTTATATATCTTGGATCTATTATTCAGAGTGATGGTGAAATAGATGAGGGTATTACCAGCAGAATTCAAGTTGGATGGTTGAAGTGGATGAATGCATCAGGCTTGTTGTATGATAGAAAAGTCCCCCTCAAACTTAAGGGAAAATTCTATAAGATTGGTGAGACCTGCAATGCTTTATGGTGTGGAATGTTGGCCATTAAAAGAGAAGCATAATATTAAGTTATGTGTTGTAGAGATGAGTATGCTCAGGTGGATGAGTGGCTTTACCCTTAGAGATAGGATACAAAATGAGCATATACATGAAAAGGTTGGAGTAGCTCCAATGGAAGATAAGATTAGAGAGAGTCGCCTTAGATGGTTTGGTCACGTAAAATGACGGCCTTCAGATAACCCGGTTAGGAAAGTAGAGATATTAGATTTGACTTATGTTAAGAAAGGTAGAGGTATACCTAAAAAGACTTGGTTAGAAAATATTAGAAATGATCTTTCTTTATTAGATTTAAACGAGAATTTGACTTTTAATAGAACACAATGGAGAAAAAGGATTCATGTAGCCGACCCCACGTAGTAGGATAAAGGCTTGATGTTGTTGTTGTTGTTGATAGTTGTATAATATTTTCAATTTAGTAATCCTATGCCTTTTATCTGTCTCAAGTTGATGATGTGGATAGGTCTTGTCACTAAGTTCAAGTGTTATAAGTCTCACCCCTATTGGATGCATATGCTGATTTCCATGATTTACTCGAAATCCCTCAAAATTATCCTTAATTTTTGTCCTTAAGTGTCAATAAATGTCATGAGATCATGATTAGACGTCTCTAACTCTTAATACCACCACAATCAGCCACACCATGCAAAATATTAATAATAGACATGTGACCTAAAACTAGGTGCTCAAGGAGGATGAATTTCCTAATGTGCAAGTTAAACCATAACCCATAAATTTGCAAATTCACCTAGAAACATTTCCCCATTAGATGCTCTCTACATCTTATGATAAAAGAAACATTTATCATAAGATCCACCATTCAAAACCAAGTGTAAGTTGGAGTGCCTATAACTATGAATATGCAATTTACTCATGAAAATGACTTATGCTTTTACACTTGATTTGATTAACCCAAGTCTTTGATCAAAACTCTGTTCAAAATTCCTACATATTACTTATAAATCAAGAAAGAAGCTTAATGCAAGTAACATTCAAAATAGATTTTTTTTAAATATATAGTAAAATAGCCTTTTTTGGACTTTAAAACTTTCAATATATCCCTGAAATAACCACTAAAATGATTTTTTTTTAAAAAAATCTCTGATTATTTAAAGAGGGTATCAAACTAAAATTTTAAATTTTGAAAACAATTGAATTAATATTACATATTATTTAGTTATTTGAATAATTGAAGTTCTAAAATTATTTGAAATATACATAGTATCTAGCAATAATTTGAATTTTAAAGTAGAGAAAAACTTAAGAGAAAATTACTAATTTAAAATTATAGTATAAAAAAAGAATTTATTTAAAATTAATTAAATTTATTCTAGTTAAACAATAGTTCAAAATATTAATTTTGAATATGTAAATAATCTCAAATATGCATGGAATGTCTTAAATTAATTTTAAATTTTAGAGCTTTAAAATCTGAGCAAAATGAATATTTATTTATATTTTTTGGACTTATATTTAATTTTATATAATATTTTAAAATTTTTGTAATTAAATAGTAATTAAAATTAATTTTATTAACTTAATTTAAAATGGCTGCGGAGGGTGAGCTACGTGGCAACGTCAGGGTGGAGCAAAACAACGGAGCTGGAGGGGACACGCGACATGATTTGAGCCGTCGGATCGAAGCCACGGGCAATAATTACCAATGATTGCGCAATAGCCGCATTACCGAGACGCAGCAGAACTAGAGTATATCACTAATTCGAGCCAACAACGAATTACGACCATTAGATGCTCCGTGTTTTGGATTGGTAGTCACTAATACACGAATCGAATGAACCACAGTAAGACTAAATCCAGACCATTGATCAATATATCAACGCTCTAGATCTCATACATGTGCATGAGTTACTTGTAAACTCTATAGATAGGGAAATTTGCTTCATTCTCGCAAAATGCTCTATTATTTCGCATGAATTTTAAACAGAGTATGGGTACATGAAGAGCATCATTGGGGTATTATTTGTTTGGCTTAAAAACTATTTTACATAAAGCTATTTAAGTCAAAGTGCGTAGATCTAGGGTTAAGGTTTTATCAAGATCCATTCGATGGATTTGGATGATATTTGGCTTGTTGAGCCTGTAGATTGTCCACAAATATTTATCCAGAAGAGATCCACCGTCAAAAACATCTGGATCGATGGGAAACCAAGCTGGACGGACTGAAGCTAACTTTCACCGGAATCTTGCCGCCGGTGATCTTTGATCGGTGGGGTTTTATTGGGGAGAAGTAGTAGGAAGTCTGGAGAGTCGAAATGAAACGAAAGGAGGCTAGAAGAGCTCTGGAAAAATTAGATAAGATTAATGAATTAAAGTGAGACCATTGCTTAGTTTTAGCCCAGGGTTTGTTTTGGACTGTTGTGATCAATCAGAGGGTTCCCTTGGATCTTTGCCACATGCGGCAAATGATTAGGGTGGAAGGAGGAAGGCTGGGAAAGACTCTATGGCCATTGGTAGCTTTGGGCTTGAGAGGGGGGGGGGGGGGGGGGGGGGGGGTTGGGCAAATATGCCATTTAAGGCTAAACCAAGGGTTGGGCTTAGTTTAGGGGGCTACAAGAGAGCTTTAGCTTTTAAATAGCATCTCCACAACAGCCAAAATTAGGGAGGGAGGAGCTAGGGGGGGTGGAGAATATGCCATTTAAGGCTAAACCAAGGGTTGGGCTTAGTTTAGGGGGCTACAAGAGAGCTTTAGCTTTTAAATAGCATCTCCACAACAGCCAAAATTAGGGAGGGAGGAGCTAACATGTGAATTCACCCTTTGGAGGGGTTTTGAGTGTTTATTGACTACTTTGACCAGTCAAAGGATAAAGAGCTGATGAGGTGGCATATATAAGGTGTGGGAAGTTGGTTGGATGTACTCCAAAGCCTTGGAGCAGTATACTTGAAGTTGAAAGAGGAGTTGACCAATTCAAAGAAGGATTTGAATGCTCAACTTGACCATCTGACCAGTCAAAAAGGCTTGCTGACTGATGAGATGGATTGGATGAAGTGTAGCACATTGAGTCAACTCAAGGGGTTTAAAAGCATAACCTTGGTGTTTGAAAGGAAAGAAACTAATGTGTGGTAGGTTTGACCAAGCTCTTTGAAATTGACCTAGTTAAACTAACTTAGATTTGACTTATCAAAGGTTTAAAAATAATTGAATCATGAATTTGAATGAGATTGAAAGCTTGAGGTTTGTTGGTTTGATCAAGTAAGGGAATTTGACTCAAAAAGCTAGATTTTACCAAAGTTTGACTTAGTTGACCAAGTCAACTATTGAATGGGTCAACCTATCTAGTCGAGTCTAAACCACTGGAAATGTGTTCAAAGTGTTTTCAATGGATATGGTATTAATTTGGAGTTTGTTTGAGTGATTATAGGGTTTATGGTTGACCAAGTCAACCTAAATTGACCCAGGACCTCGAATTAAGTTCAACAAGTTTGAAATGGTCAAAGAAATCTGTTGGAAGTAGTTCAATGAACTGGATTGATCATTTTGGTCAATTTGACCATTTTGATCTTTAAAGGGCATTTTGGTCAACCAGGTCAAACTAAAGAGTGGGTTTGGGTTTAATGGGTCCCAAATGATATTTGAGATTGACTGGGGGAAGTTCCAAAAATTGAAGGGGCTGAACTGTGTTGGATTTTGCCAAAAGTGTAAAAATCCTTATAAAGAGCATTTTGATCATTTTTACCCCAGGTCAACTCTAGATCAAGAAAAATGTATTTTACTGGTCAACATACCTTAAAAAAAAGGTTATGGATATGATCAAAGGCCTTAGGAGAGGCCCCAAGGTTAAAAATCCAGAAGGTGGTATGTCTAGTGGCATAGGTCGTAAATATTTAAAGGTTTTGTAACCTTTGGAAGTAGATTTAGTTTCTGGGGCTATAGAGCTCAAAATGAGCTCAAATTTGAAGGGTTGGCACTAGTGATATGTATTATCAATTTTTAATTAATAGATCCTAAATCAGATGTCAATTGACTAGGTTTCAAGGTGATATAAAAATCACCCATAGTAGGCTTTAGGACCTGAGCCTTTTACCTTAGGTTTTGACTTAGGATTTTGGAGTTGAGATGGACTTTGAGTTGGAATGATTGATGCTAAATTATTCATATTAATCATAACCATAAAGATGGTTAAAATTGATCATGTATGATTGAGGGCTGGATAGGTTGTTGATTGAAGATTGGGTTGACTGTTGATTGAGGGTTAGATTGAGAGTTGATTGGGATCTATATGGATGACAAGTGTACAACTGTCATCCATTAGATCACTAATCTGGGATTGGGAAAAGTCCTGATGACCTCATACAAAAATGAGGTCAACAGATCCTGAAGTGTCATTCTATACGGAGCTTTAGAGATTGAAGAAGTATCTGAAAAAGATCAATACAGAACTCTATCTCCCTATTTGGTGGTAAAGTCACTAATTCCTTCAGGAAGACATCTGGAAACTCCCGAACTATAGGGAAACTACTCATAGAATCAAAAGAGAGTCTCGCATCTCTAATAAATGCTAAAAATACTATACTATCTTTCCTCCAAAGTCTATCCACTTCTAAAGAAGAAATAAAACAAGAGAGAACACCTCTAATTCCCTGAAATATGAAGCTCTCACCATTCTAATACAAAGTCACTTTCTTCTTTAAGAAATCAATCTAAGCCCCATATCGACTCATCCAGTCCATACCCAGAATAACATCAAATGTAAAAATAGGTAGAAAAATCAAACCAGATCTCCAAACTCTACCAAAAAAATTTCAAATCACAAAAATAAATACTACTAGCTACCATTTCATCTCCCGTAGGCAAAACCACTGATAAAGAAACATGTAATATTATGGAAGACAAACTGAGAGAATCAAAATATTGCTCAGATATGAAAGAATGGCTAGCACTAGAATCAAATAAAATACGACATGGAGATATAGAAATATAAGCCATACCTGTCACAACATATGGGGACTCACTGGCCTCTTGCTGCATCAGACTGTAAACTCGTGGATGTACTGGGGTCAAAGCAATAGAACTACCTACACCTCGTGAACCTCTAGAAGGCTGACCTCAGGATACCGGACCAACATCCTGGCTAGGTGGTACTACCCTCGGCCTACCTACTGTCGACTGTAGAGCCTCTAAAATTAGAATGTCTATCAAAACCATCTTGTGGACACTCAACAATCCTATGTACAAATTAAACACAGCGAAAACACCTACCTGATGCTTTGTAACACTAACCATTGTGCCTTCTACCACACTGCTGATCTAATGGGGCCTCAGTCATTGAACCCCCAGAACTAACAACACTTCTTCTATATGATCCAGAAGAAATTACTACTAGCTATCCCCTCTTTCTGAACTCAACAGGTCCAAACCTGCTCTTCTTCCCAGCATAGCTACTGCTAGCTGTTTCACCACCAAATCTCTTCTTGCTTGCAGCTCATCGTTGCTACACTACTACTAGATCAATCTCTATCCACTTGGCCCTCTTGACTAACTGAGCAAAGTCTGTAATATCCTGTGCCAATAATGGCTACCTCAAAGCATCTCAGAGTCCCTTCGAAAATTTGTAACACTTCTCCTCAGAAGTGCCAACTAATTGTGAAACAAACCTGGAGAGAGTAGTAAACTCTGCCTCATACTACATCACTGACATGCTTCCCTGAATCAACTTTAGAAAAGAGCTCTGTAACTGTCTCCTAACAGATGGAGGTACAAACCATGTCCTGAATGTCTCAATAAACTCATCCCAAGTAATTAGGGTATTTGTACGACCCTGAAACATCTCTCTCTATTGACCCAACCACCAGCGCTCTGTCTCACCATCAAATAAAAATGCAGCTAATGCAACTCTCCTCTTAGAAGGATAATGCATCCCATCCAGAGTCTTCTCTATCCCCATCAGCTAATCCTTAACTGCTCTAGGCTCAATAACACTTGAAAGTTTAGGAGATTGTAATCTCATGAAATTTTATAAATATCTATCCATGTCATTATATCGGGTGCCAATAACCTGTGTGTTAGCCTCACTAACTTGCTATGCTATTTTCTTACAATGTGAGAAATCGCTTCAGAACTAATCATAGGAGTTGTACCCTGAACCTGAGCTGCCTGACTAGAACTCTGACCATTGGTCATAACTGGATCTGGCTGCGGTGGATCAACCATCTCAAAACACAACTAAATGTAATATATGCATGTGAAAATAAATAAAATGAGCACCCAAAACTACCCAGAAGCATCTCATTCTTCTACATATTAAATTCTATGGCTATGTTACAATTCACTTCTTCAACCTTGCTCTGATACAAAAAAGCTTGTCGCAACCTGACCCGGTATGGCCCAATAACACATCGGTCATATCATATCTGATTGTGATAAGACTGACCTCAAGATCTGGTTGGAAAAGTACTGAAACAAAACTTCTAATTTATATACTACATAGAGCTACTATTTAATGTAATATAATACGGAATACTACTAAATCTCAACATGATTTTTTTCTATATCATCCAAAACATATATAATATTAAATCTATCTACAACAATACTTGGCAACAGAGAGTACAACAACAACAACAACAACAATAACAAGCCTTTGTCCCACTACGTGGGGTCGGCAACATGAATCCTTTTTCTCCATTGTGTCCAGTTCAAAGTCAAATTCTCGTGTCATTCAGGAGTTCAGAAGATATACAGGAGGCTAACATCCGAGCTCTATTGGAAGGGGATGCATAAAGATGTTGAGGAGATGGTGGCAAGGTGTGAAGTGTGCCAGAGAAATAAGTACATGGCCATGGCTCCAGGAGGACTACTACAACCATTGACACTTCCAAACAAAGTTTTGGAGGAAGTGTCCATGGATTTCATTGATGGCTTACCAAGATCAAAAGGGTTCACAGTTATCATGGTGGTGGTTGACAGACTTAGCAAGTATGCACACTTCATTCTCTTAAGGCATCCTTACACCACAGTGTCAGTAGCTGTCACATTTATCAGGGAGGTGGTGAGGCTATATGGAGTTCATAAATCGATTATGTCTGATCGAGACAAAGTGTTCCTCAGCCAGTTCTGGAGGGAGCTGTTCAGGATGCAGGGCACTATTCTAAAGAGAAGTACTGCCTATCACCCACAGACAGATGGGAAAACAGAGATGGTAAATCAAAGTTTGGAGACCTATTTGAGGTGTTTTGTTTCTGAATCTCCACACATGTGGGAAAAGTGGCTACCATGGGCGGAGTATTGGTACAATACCTCATACCATTCCGCTTCCTAGATGACCCAATTCAAAGTGCTATATGGAAGGGACCCTCCACACCTAGTGCACTATAGGAGAGGTAATACATCAGTATCATCAGTTGAGCAGTACCTAGAGGAAAGGGACAAGATGCTAGAAGAATTGAAGAAACATCTGATGAGGGCACAACAGATCATAAAAAAATAGGCGGACTCACACAGGAGAGACATGCAGTTTGAAGTGGGGGAGAAGGGGTTCCTGAAATTATGACCCTATAGGAAGAGGATAGTGGCTAGAAGGAGAAATGAGAAATTGGCACCGAGGTACTTTGGCCCCTATGAAGTTTTAGACAAGATTGGAGCAATGGCATATAGATTGAAGTTACCTCCCTCAGCCACTATACATCCAGTGTTCCATGTGTCTCAGTTAAGGAGAGCCATAGGGGAGCATGCAGCGAGTGCAGAACTACCAGCTACTATGACGGAGGATTTAGAAATGGTTTTAGAACTGCTAGAGCTTGCAGGAGTCCGATCAGATAAAATGGGCCACAAAGAAGTGCTGATCAAGTGGCGAGGCCTCCCTGATTTCGACGACACTTGGGGGCCGTTTGAAAGAGTAAAAGAGCAATTCCCCTCTTTTTACCTTGAGGACAAGGTGAGTTTTTGGGAGGGGAGTAATGTTACGCCTAAGCCGGCCCAGGAGGGGCCGGCTGGACCGGTCCAAGTTTATGAAAGGCGGAACCGCCCCGTGCGGAAACAGGCGGATCAGGCGGAACCCGCAGGGAGCCATGGGAGAATTTTGGGAGGGAAATTTTGAATGAGAAGGGCTGTTTAGGGAATTTGTAAAACTCCTTTATGGTTATTTAGGAGGTTAGGAGGGAAAGGGGGGATTATCTGGAATTTGAATGTAATTGGAGAGATCTAGGTTTCCTTGCTTTGGGCCCTTGGCATTGCCGGAGATTAGGAGAGTTGTTCTTCCTCTCGAATTGAAGAACGTTGTATCTTATTTATTGTTTTTCTTTGAATAGTGGAAATCCTTTGCGTTTCTCTCAGATTTTCTTGTGATTTGTGAGTTTTATCGCTATTTTCTGTGGATTGATAGGAAATATTTGAGATCTTCAAGTGTTTCCTATCAAATAACTTATATATTTAGCTGTAGACCAAAGATATTTTATAATAAATTGACATTATTCAATTAATTTATTCAGGTCAAAAATTGGTGCTTAATCATGTTCTTCTCATGCTGATTGAAATTATTTCCAGTTCTTATTGCTTTACTTCTTTATCTCAAAGTTCATTTGCTTTTAGCTAAATTGTGTAATGTCATGAATTCATATGATGATATTCTAATAAATTGGCATGGGTCTTTGATGCTCATTTTTTTATACATTGAAGTCATGTTATATTTATTTATATCATACTAATTATTATTATTTTTATTATGAATTTTATTTTTTATTGTTAAATTTAAATAAATTATTCTTGAATTTTAATATTTAAATTATTTTAAAATGACATGTCATGCTATGCATTTGCTAGAGAATGTACCTTGTGTCAAAACACATGGTGGTTTGACCAAGTATTTTCCTATTTCGATTGGATTACATCAAGGATCAGCCTTAAGCCTATATCTTTTTGCTTTAGTCATGGATGTCCTCACTAAACATTTGCAAGAGGTTGTACCTTGGTGTATGCTTTTTGTAGATGATATTCTTCTTATTGATAAGACTAGAGAGCGGGTTGAAGTTAAACTTAAATTATGGAGGTCAACCTTAGAATCTAAAGGTTTTCGCTTGAGTAGATTTAAAACTAAATATATGGAGTGTAATTTTAGTAGTAATAGACTTAATGAGGGGATTGTGACTTTGGCGATCAACTCAATAATAAGAGCACATGTTTTATATATCTTGGATCTATTGTTCAGAGTGATGGTGAAATAGATTGGGATATTATCAACATAATTTAAGTTGGATGGTTGAAGTGGAGGAATGCATGGGGCTTGTTGTGTGATAGAAAAACCCCCCCTCAAACTTAAGGGAAAATTCTATAAGATGGTGGTGAGACCTGTAATGCTTTATGGTGTCGAATGTTGGCCATTAAAAGAGAAGCATAATACTAAGTTAAGTGTTGCAGAGATGAGGATGCTTAGGTGGATGAGTGGCTTTACCCTTAGAGATAGGATACGAAATGAGCATATACGTGAAAAGGTTGGAGTTGCTCCAGTGGAAGACAAGATTAGAGAGAGTCGCCTTAGATGGTTTGGTCACAAAAAATGGCGACTACCCGATGACCCAATTAGGAAAGTAGAGGTATTAAATATGACTTATGTTAAGAAAGGTAGAGGTAGACCTAAAAAAAACTTGGTTAGAAAATATTAGAAATGATATTTCTTTATTAGATTTAAACGAGAATTTGACTTTCAATAGGACACAATAGAGAAAAAGTATTCATGTAGCCGACCCCACGTAGTGGGATAAAGGCTTGATGTTGTTGTTGTATGCTATGCATTATGGCTCCATGGGATTTTTGTGCTAAAGGACACTAGTTGCTATTGACAAATAAGGGAAAACCTCAAAGTGAATTAGCAAGGCTTCTCAAGTTAGTTGACCTTCCAGCCAATTGGCCCAAATTTTATCAACTTAAGAGATACTAGTCGAGCCTATTTGTTTTTCCACCCCAAACATGTCGGTCTGCAAAAAAATTGTAAGCTTTAAAAATTTGGATTGTTACAGTACATGTCAAGAAATTAATGAAAATAATTTAAAACTTGCAATTAACTTCAGAATTTTAGGAATTCTATGACCTATTCTCATTTTTCCTTTATTATATTTTTGTCATTGGTGGAATACTTGTCTTCGTGCTCTTCTTTGATAGTTGTTTTATACTTATCTTTCTCATTGATGTTATACCATATTTCCAGCGCATAGTCTAATGATTATACTATCATGACTTTTTTTGGGTCGATTTTAATCTTTCCAATTTGAGATATTTTAATTGTATCATGCACTTCTTAATTGTCTTTGTAAGATTTTCATAAAGACTTTTAGAAATAACATTCAATACATGTTGATTGGCTAATGCATAATGTGATGATCAGCCTTATACTTATCTCATGCATTGTGATTTCCAACCATAACATTACTTTTAGAGGGCACAAGTACAAATAGATATAGGATGGGTTTGGAGTAATTGTTAGGTTTCCTCCATTGTGACCTAGATGTTATAGGTTCACACAAACAATCTATTTGGAGTGCTGTGTCGAGTTTGTGTCTTAAGCTTTGCCTATACCTTATATTTTTTAGAGCTCGTATGCTAAGTACACCCTTTTCTGCTTGTAGATTAACTAAATTATTTCATAGTTTTTAATTTTATGTTGTGATTTGTCAAAGTATAAGGAAGCTTTGCTTCCATTGTGATTTGGAAGTCATGAGTTTGGGCCTATAAAATATACTGCTATAAATGCAGGGGCAAGGCTACATACGTGAACCCATCACCCTTCCCCTTATTTCACATTCCTTACTGGGGAAGGAAAAAAAAAAAGAGAAGAAGAGAAGGGAGAGAGAAAGTCTTCTGAGGCTTTTTCATCTGTCGATTCTGTTACAGATTTTGTTTTAATTGATGTGACTATGCTCTTACTCCTATTTTAGATGATTTTAATTTATATGATTTTTATCGCTTCTAAATTTACCAAAAAATGTATTATCTCATGATATATTGAACTAACACTAACTTTTGGTATATGATAAATATAACTTTTATAAGCATTTTGATTATAATATTATTGAATTTTGCTAGATAAATTTATGGTTATGATTTTCTAAAGTTAATGCATCGTATATATTGTTGCAAATTTGGATATAGGTAATGTGATTTTGATGATAACAAATATTATTTCCTTTATATTACTATCACTGCATATTTAATATTGGATGCCCTACCTACTAACTTTTTCAGGTCCACAAAGCTCACTTGTAAGCTAGCTCAAGATTGGGTAGATTAGGACTGAGTCAGTCTGTAAGTTTAATTCCAATACAATTTTTACCTTTTCTTGTGTCAAATATATAATGATGGATCCTAAAGCTAAGTAACATTGCACACACACTCAGAGGAAGAAATTTGGGTGAGTTTGAGAGTTCTTCTATTTTTGATTATATCATACAGGATGATCCTAAATCATCCTGGACGATCAGTTCAAAATAGAAATCCTAATTAGGGCTTATGTGTCAATAAGCTTAATTAAGCCAATCATCATGGATGATACTATCATCGTAGAGGATGATATGCATCAATAAAAAATCCAACCACCAGACATGATTTAGGCAAGATTTGATAATTAAAATTTTTTTCTAATCGTACAGACGATTCCGATCGTCCTGGATGATGTGTAGCAATCATGCCAAAAATAATCCGGTGATTAGGGATCTAAGTATGGTTAGATTGAATGATCATATCATACAAAACGATCGTTTAAGATCATCTGGGATGATCAGTACATTTTTCTTCTAATCTCCTAGACGTCCCAAACGATTTGCAGGACAATAAACCATATTTTGAACTAATCGTACATAACAATCAAAAGATCATCAGGGATGATAAGTGCATTTTTCTTCTAATCATCCTGGATGTCCCAAATGATCTCCTAGATGATAAACCAAGCTTTTGAACTAATCATACAAGACGATCAATAATTTTGCTTTTAATCATCCTGGACGTCCTGAACGATCTGCCATATGATAAACCTAGTTTTGTTCTAAATCATACAGAATGATCAATACAATTTATTGCTTTAATCGTTCAGGCAACTCAGATCGTCCTATCTAGAAGTGCTGATTTACACTGATCGTATAGCACGATCGCAGAATCATTCTAGATGATATTGTCTACAAGTTAAATATTAGGGCATTTTTTGAGGCCTTCTATTTAAGCTCTCTTAATTGCTGATGTTAAAAAAAACTTTTAGCTCTTTTTTCTAACCCAAGAGAGCTTAGAGGAGAATGAGATTTTGGGAGAGAGAGAGAGGATCTTGTGAGGGCGAGTTTATGATGGGATTCATAAATGTTGTTCTAACCAAGGATTCGATCATCTTCTTTCTTCTTCATCCTTGGTTCCTTGGTGGCTTTGGGGAGACGATCATCAGCATCAGATCCAGGTTCTCTGCCTACTCCAGGAGGGAGTAAAAGGATTGTCAGATTCTCTACCTACTTCTGGAGGGAGTAAAAGGATTGTCAGGCTCTCTGACAACTCTATGGCAGAGTAAAAGGATTCAAGGTTCTCTGCCTCACTAGGTTGGTGAAAATATTTTGTAAGGGCTTCTTTTCCTTGCTCTTGGAGCAAAAGGAGAGACTAATTGATTAGTGCAATGCCTTAAACTGGAGGTTCTAGGGAGTGGGCATAGGTCTGATTTGACAGAACCACTATAAATCTGTTGTGTTCTTTCTACTTATTTTTCCACATTTATTTTCACATGTTTCTGTAATCTGATTTGTGATTGAAATATCTGATTTTGTCATCCGCTTTCATTAAGTTGTTTTTGTTTTAAATTATTCAAAAATATTTTTCTTTTTTTTTAACAAATTTTTTAAAAATACCAATTTACCCCCCTCTTGGTTAGCCTTGGGTTAGTTCTATAGGGTTTAACCACCATCACGAACTATCAAGTGGTATCAGAGCAGGATTCATAAATCAAGTTCTAGAAAACATTTGAATTTTGATCAATGACTAACTTTAGAAATCATAATACTACAGAAGGCTATTTAATCATAAGACCACCTTTATTTGATAATATTCCTTTTGATTTTTGAAAAACTTGCATGTCCACCTTTTTACAATCAATTGATTATCGTATGTGAATGCTAGTTAATGAAGATTATTCTGCACCTTTTAGATTAATAGATGACATTAAACATGATTTAGCTTTTGCTGAATGGACATTAGATGATAGAGATTTAGCATAACTTAATGCAAAATATCTAAACTATTTTTTTGTGCATTAAAATCTGAAGATTGCATGCGTGTCTCTATGTATTCTACTGGAAAAGAAATTTGGGACTGATTATGAATAACATATGAAGGAACATCAAAAGTTAAACAATCTAGGTTGAATATTTTGCTTCATGACTACAAACTCTTTCGCATTAAAGCCAAGTGAATCAATTTTTGAAATGTATACTAGATTTACATAGATTGTTACTTCTTTGCATGCCTTAGGAAGCGAGCTTATTAACTATAAAAAAATGAACACAATGTTGATATGTTTACCTTCTTCCTTTAATGCAAAAATTACTGCCATTATTAAATTTATGGATCTTAATACTTATTCAATTGATAACTTAGTTGTATCACTAATTGCTTACGATCAAGGGGTGAACCAAAGGCAGCTTGATGCAGGAGAAAAGAAAAAGGAGAAAACCATAGCCTTGAAGGCTAATGATTCTGACTATGATGTTTTTAGTTCTGATGATGATGATATGGCTTTAATCATAAGGCAATTTAAGAGTTTCTTAAGTAAGAAATAAAAGCATCATCAGAAGTGGAATAAAGGTAAGAGTAATTAAAATTTTAAGATTCTTTGATATTATTTATTTTGAATGCAGAAAGCCAGGACATCTGAGGTCTGATTGCCCAACTCTTAAAGCTTACCCAAGATAGGAGAACGGTGAAGAAAACCCTAAGTTCAAGAAGAATAAAAAAAAGATCCAAAAGGCTTTCTAGGCAGACTCAGCATCAGACTCCTCTGAAACTAAAGCAGAAGAGGAGGTAATAAATCTGTGCTTAATGGCTAATAATCATCTTGATCACTCTTATCAAAAAGAGGGGCGCTCTCATAAAAGGCCTCGTGAGAGCATGTGGTACTTGGACAGTGGATGTTCAAGGTATATGACTGGAGATGCAAATTAGATCATTTTACTAGAGGCCAGGGCAGGAGGCAAGGTAACACTTAGAGAACACCACCAGGAGAGTGGTGGGATTAGGTATAATTGGTGTTTCAAAAATTTTCTTCATTGATAATATTTTGCTTGTAGATGGATAGAAACATAATATGCTCAGCATCAATCAGCTCTATGATAAAGGCTTCAGCATAAAATTTCTGCCAACTTACTGTATTATAAGCTTAAATAATAAAATTAATTTATAGAAAAAAAGGAACAACAATGTATACATGTTAGATTTAATTTGCTTTAAAGTTGATATTACTATTTGCTTAAAAATAATTATAGATGAATCATGGCTTTGACATAGGAGATTGTGTCATGCAAGCATGAAAAGCCTTAGAAAGATCACCCAAAATAACTTAGTGAGAGGTGTCCCCAAATTAGAGTTTATTAAAGACCACCTGTGTGATGCCTGTCAGTTAGGAAAGCAAGTCAAATCCTCTTTCCACTCAATCAAAGACCTTACTACTAGTAAACCTTTAGAAGTCCTTCACATGGATCATTTTGGACCTGTCAGCACTTCAAGTATATGAGGGAAAGTCTATGGATATGTGATAGTTGATAATTATTCAAGGTTTAAATGAGTTAGATTTCTATCACATAAAAGTGAATCATTCGAGGAGTTTAGATCTTTTTCCACTTGGATTCAAAGAAAATTAGGTTGTGAAATCTTATCATTCATAGTGACCATGGTGGAGAATTTGAGAATAAAAAGTTTGAATCTTTCTGTAAGGAGCAAGGGATAGATTATAATTTTTCAGCTCCTAGGACCCCTCAGTAGAACATGGTAGCTGAAAGGAAGAACAGGACCTTGATAGAAATGGCTAGAGCCATTTTAGCTAAATACTCACTTCCTAAATACTTTTTGGTAGAAGCGGTAAATATAACCTATTATATTCTAAATAGGATAAATCTTAGATCTAAGCTGAACAAGAGACCCTATAAAAAATACCTAACCTCTCTCACCTTCATGTATTTGGATGTGAAGTGTTCATTCTGAATAATGGAAAGTCTCAACTAGAAAAGTTTGACCCAAAATCTGATGGAGTGTTCCTAGGTTATTCAAGCGTTGGAAAATCCTTTTGAGTCTTCAATAAAAGAATACTGATAGTTGAGGAGACCACTCGTATTATATTTGATGAATATGATAATTATGGAGGGTCTAGGGTAGAAGAAGAAGAGGTTGTAGAAGGTACCCAAGGAGTAGAATTTGCAAATCTGGATGAAAGGGTAGAACCTGATGTTTCTTTGCCTAGAGAATGGAGATATTCTTCAAGTCATCCTAAAGAACTGATCTTAGGAGAACCTTCTAAAGATGTTAGAACTAGGCATTGACTTAGAATAGAAGTAAATCACTCTGCCTTCATTTTAATGACTGAACCCACCAACATCAATCAAGCCCTTTTTGATGAATTTTGGATCCTAGCCATGCAAGAGAAACTAAACCAATTTATTAGGAATAATATTTTGGAGCTAGTAAAAAGATCTAAGGAATAGAGTGTAGTTAGAACCAAATGGGTCTTTAAGAATAAAATGAATGATTATGGTGTGGTGGTTAGGAATAAGACAAGATTAGAGGCTAAGGGGTACAACTAAATAGAAGGGATTAATTTTAAGGAAACGTTTACCCCTATAGCTCGATTAGAAGCCATTAGAGTGCTACCAGCATTTGCCTGTTATAAGAGATTTAACCTTTTGCAAATAGATGTCAAGAGTGCCTTTTTAAATAAGATAATAAAAGAAGATGTGCTTGTAGAATAACCCCCATACTTTGAGAATTCTCAATTTCTAAATTATGTTTTCAAATTAAAAAAGACTTTGTATGGATTAAAATAGGCACCCAGGGCATGCTATAAGAGGCTTAGTAAATTCTTACTAGAAAGAGAGTTTGTTAAGGGGTGCGTAGACACCACCCATTTTCTGAGGAGAGTAGGAGATGAATTACTCATTGTCTAGATCTATGTTGATGATATACTTTTTAGACCTTCTGATAAAAATTTATGTGATGATTTTTCTAAAATAATGAGTAAAAATTTTGAGATGAGTATGATGGGAGAATTATCCTATTTTTTGGGGTTTAGCATAAGACAAATGGATGATGGAACCTTTCTTAGTCAATCAAAAAATATTAAGGACATCCTGAAGAAATATGAAATGGATAAAGCCAAGCCAATAAACACTCCTATGAGTTCTAGTGTTCAATTAGATAAAGAATCAAATGAAAAATCTATTAATCAAAAGAAATATAGAGAAATAATTGGATCACTTATTTACTTGACTGCTAGTAGACCTGATATTGTGTTTAGTGTTTATCTCTATGTTAGATTTCAAGTTGATCCTAAAGAATCCCACCTGACTATAGTTAAGAGAATCCTTAGATATCTCTTAGGAATTTGGTATCTTAGGCATAACACTTACTTTGAGATTATAAGATATTCTAATTCAGACTTTACAGGATGTAGGGTGGACATAAAGAGCACATCTGGAATATGTCAATTCATAGGGCAATCCTTAGGAAGTTGTGTGGCCCAAGTCCTTTGGTTAAACCAACAAATTCTTGATTTAGGACTTCATGTAGACATAATTCATGTCCTATGTGATAACACTAGTGTAATATGCATTTCAAAGAACCTAATCCAACACTCCAGGATCAAACACCTCAATTTTAGGCACCACTTCATTAGGGACCATGTTACCAAAGGAGATTGATATGATTGAAAAATATAGTTTTGAAAAGGGCTTAATTTTTTTTGGGAAATGTTTAATTTCTTGAATTTAATTTTATAATTGAACACTTATTATGAATAATATATCACCTCGAAAGGTGAACATATCATTCCCTAATAGGTTCAGATTACAAATCTTGATTTATCCTGATTATCATAGTCAAACTCAATGAGAAACAACATATGATCCTGAAGAATCAAAATAATGTTAAATCCAATGTTTAACTACAATAATCTAGTAAAGAGATCATTAATTTCATAATCAAGATCATGATAATAGTACGATATATCTTTCTAAGGAAAGAGGATATTGTCTGTTATCAATCATTTGAAAATGACGATAATGATCGTCAACTCTTGAATTTCCCAAAGATAATTAATTAAGTTTTTGAAAAAACTTGATTTTGAAAATCTGGTCTGAATTTCTAAATCTCCTACCAGTGCAAGCCCTCGTAGTTAATTACATCGTAGAAAACCTGAAATTTCCTACGAATACTCTCGATTAAAATAGCGATACGAATTTTATTTAAATTTTAAATCTTGATGTCAAAGGAGGTTAATGGTTGGAAATTCAACAAGGACTGGATCAAAATTGAACAGTTCTTTCTGTAGTCAAAGGAAGAAGAGTAAGGGGTGTCTTGAGATTCTGAATTACTTCAGAAACACCCCAACCTATCCTAAATTTTGGGCTTGAATTTGATTCAAAGAGATTTAGGTTTGAGTGGTCAATTTTATTAGAAAGTGAGAATCATATTCCCGGAAGGTTGAGGTCTTAGGATTGAAGATATGCCTCAGAACCTAAGTCTAAAAATGGGTACTGAGAATCAGTGACCCGGATCCTAGCTAATGTAATGCAATCCTAGACTTACCCTGGCTTGGATTGGGGAGCCAGCTAAATCACCTAAACGCTTCAAAACTATGTGTCCGGTCTTTTATGAAAGAGTGGTAGGAATATTGATTAAGATTGGTTTAAAGAATTGGGGTCGCCATCTAGAGCAGATCCGAATTGACCCCTTAACATATGTTGGGTATAATGCTTAAGCTAGAGATGTAATTAAAGATTTAACTCAATTTTTAATTTATTTTTAATGAAATGCATGCAAATTAACTCGATTAAATGCTTAAATAAGGATGAAGAAGTTTTAAAATTATGCTTAAAAATATATTTTTTTCTAGAAGATTGCACAGATCCCCTTGGACAGAACTGCACCCTAATAGGTCAGGTGGTCTGCCAAAACCCGCAGGCGGGGAGGTGCCTAGCAAAGGAAAAGAAAATGCAATAAAATGCATATGAAAAACTCCCGGCGATCCCAAGCTTACTTCTTAAAATGTTAGAGTTTCTATGTTGGCTTAAAAGTTTTAAATTTATTTAAGTAGAAAAAGTTTTAACGATCCCTCACAAGCCTCCGATCGGGTTCCAAGCTAAATCAAAATTGGCATGCAATAATCACCAAAAAACTATAAAAAGCAGGCGAGTCCTTAATCGCAATCAACATCAAGTAATCAAATCAATTAAATAATTAAACCAATTAAATAAGTGCTCAAGCTGAAAGTCCATGTGGCAAGTGCCACTTAATTATACAACCGAGGGTCTGTAGGAAAGGTAAAGTGGCCATACACCACTGACTACAACCCGGTTTCTACTCCTAAGACTCAAGTGACTTTGAGAATTTGGATTCTTCTCGGTCTTCACTTCTTCATCTTCTTGGAACTCCTTGGATCGTTAGGTCCGAATATCCAAATGAAAAGAAACTCCCCCTGAATAGGGGTGTTATCTTTTCTCTTTGGATATTCAAAAAGTCATCCTAATTAGGATCTCCAAATGGAGAGGAACTCTCCCCTAAGGGATATTCCTTCCTCTTTGGATTTGAAATTGGATGCTTAGCATCTCAATCTCAAAGTACTTAATATTTACAACTCAAATATAATCTCAAATTACATTAATTAAAATTGAAAAATTTAGATTAGATCCTGCATGGTTATCCTAATAATCAGCAGTTATATAAACATCCCAAGCAGTTAATAGATTAAAATTTAAATGCTCAATCACAGCCGCACTTGGCCATGCTCTTTTAATTTTAAAGGGGGACTTAAGCAAATTTCTGGAGCTCCTGTGCAATTTAATAATTATGATTTTGCCCCCTTTAATTTATGCCCTGTATGAGCATGGCCACCTGCATATGATTGAATTAGTACAAATCATTCCTAACATAGGGGTAGATCTAACGTGTAATCAATCACATCACAGAGTACAGTAAATAAATAAATAAACAATTACAGTAATTCTATCATTAGCAAATAGCATGTAGTGAAAGCTCGAAAACCTGGCACACAGCAGAAAAGTAAACACCGACCTAACCTAGGACTAGAGTTGGTTGTCCTAGCAAACCATCTAAAGTGTGTGTAAATGTTGTGTGGGTTTGATATATCCTAAATAGGATTATTTGATTAAAGTTGCTTGAGGTTCGGGTTGGTTGAAAGGCTTAAGAGAGACTTTTAATTAAAGTTTAAACCTTAATGATTTAAAATTTATTTTTAAAATTTATTTTAGTTATTTTTTGGATACCACCTTTGTTTCACATTGAGGCCGTAAAGTTTATTTCACCTTTCTTGGGGCTAATTTAATAGCCTCGTAGGCCTGGGTTACCCAGTGGTACCCAATATAATTAAATGATTTAAGTTTGATTAAATTTAAGGGCTAATTAAATTTTAATTAAAGTCAATTGGTTACTGATTTTAATGTTTTAATTTATTTAAATTTTCCATTAACTAGTTCGTGGCGTTGTGCCATCAGGCTCAAGGAACAAAGCCTCATTAGGACACGTAGCCCCGCAGCCCGGAGTAGTCCAGCCGATAAATCAAGTTAAGGTTTTTGAATTAAAGATTTTAAATTTACTTAAATTATTAAGAATCAATTCATTTCAGTTTAACACTCCTTAGAATCCATTCGTGGCGTTGTGCCACCAGGCTCGAGGAACAAAGCCTCCTTAGGACACGTAGCCCCATAGCCCGGAGTAGTCCAGCCTAAAAACTTCATTTCAGGAGTGGTTGTTCTGTATTAAGGGAGTTAGTTGTGTGTCTTAAACATCAATTTAATATTTTCTGGAATTTGAAATTAATTATTAAATTTTGAAATTTTATGGATTATTTTATTCATTTAATTCAAGGGTCAAAAATTGACTTTTAGATTTAAAGTGTTTTCTGGAATATTAATATTTTATTAAAATACTAGACCTTAATACGATCAGTTAGACAGTAAGTATGCTGAAATTAGATTTTTCTAGATTTTATTATGAATGTTTGAGGTTTTGACATGATTTTGAACTAGGTTTGACCAAAAGTTGACTTTTTCAAATTTATTTGATTTCTAGAAATTTAATGTTTTTAATAAATATTAGACCTCAAGATGATTCATATGCCTTTGAGTTTGCTTAATTTGGAGTTCATTTGAATTAGTTATGAATTTTCAAAGTTTTGACAATTTATTGAATTTTTAAAAATTGTTTAATTAATGCCCTTTTTATAATTTGAATCCAAATGACCTCCAAAGTCCTTGGGATCAACTCCAAAGGTCGGGAATGACCTAAGGAGAGATTCCTAAGTGTTTGAGAGAGTTTTAGAATTTTTAATTATTTTTAATTAATTAAATTAATTAATTATTAAATTTTAATTAAACTTAAATTAAACTTAATTCTAAAGTCCAGTCAAGGAGATTTTATTTTTTTATTAATTAAGGATTCAATTCTGGTCAGTTTGAGGTATTATATGTAATTTTTGGATTTAATCATGATTTATTAAATTTTTGGAAGTTTTTAAAACTTAATTAAGGTTTAATTTTGATTAAGTTGATTAAGGGATTTAATGATGTCAAAATTTAGTGAGATATTTTTTATAGGCTGAGGATGTCACTAAGTTTGAATGGTTTGAGTTTCAAGTCAATAGGATGTGTATCTTAATTATTGAAAATATTCTAAGTTTTCTAATCAAAATCCTTAATTATTGTCCTTAATGATGTCTCTAGGTTTTGCAGGTTTAAATCAAAGTTCAACTAACCCTTGACTTAACATATGCAAATACACACATCAAACAATCAATCCTAGATCTAGGAGAACCCTAAAGCTATGTGGTGTGTGTACCTACACAAGAAATTAATGGAAATTAAATCAATTAAAAGATTAACCAATAAACAAATATTGAAAATATTTGTTCATTCATTAATGACCATTCCACATTAATGATATTCAACTATGCTCAATCAATGTTTAAAATTTCAAGAGAGCTCTCAAGAATAGAAAAAAATTTAAATAAATATAATTTTAAAATGAAGTTCAAAATATACATATATATGGATATATACATACATATCTAGTATATAAGTTCTTAAAATAAAATTAAAAAAAATTGTTAAAATAAATTTTTTAATACTTGAGAGGTTTTCTGATTTCCCTTTTTTTTATTTGAAAATAGATTTTTAAAAAAAAATTCAATATAGTATTTAATTAAATATCAATTATATATTAAAATAATCAAATAATTCAAATTAATTAAAATGAATTAAATTAATTTTTTTTAACTTTTGAAATATTAAAATATGTTTAATAATTTATTTAAAATATTTACAATGTATTTTTTTTTTACTTTTGAAAATATTTCAATTATTTTTAATTATTATCTGAGGTCTGGGATGATCTAGAATATGGGTAGATCCTAGGACATGAAACCTAGGGGAATCCTAAAGTCTAAAAATCCTAGGATCTGAGGTCTGGGATGATCTAGAATATGGGTAGATCCTAGGATATAAAACCTAGGGGAATCCTAAAGTCTAAAAATCATAAGATCTGGAGCCTGAATTGATCTTAAGATCTAAATAGATCTAAGATGCAAAATCTAGAGGAATCCTAAGGTCTAGAGTAGATCATAGGATCTGAAGTCTAGAAAGAATCCTAAGTTTTAGATTAGCCTGGAGTTTGATTGAATTGAGTTTAAAATTAATTTGAGTCTAGATTAATATTTAAAATCTAGATTGATCTAAGATCAGATTGATCCTAGGGTCAAGATTAATCCTGAGGATTAGAAAGATCCTAAGGTCTGGATTGGTCCTACTAACCTCATATGAAAATGAGGTCAACAAATGGACCCCCAATATGTGTAATAGAATATAGTTCTATTGCACATATTGGCGTTGACCAAATAAAATGGTCAAGTCTGGAGTTTTGATCCTAAGAGGATGAAAAGTCTATCCCTGGGAAATTAAGTTTGAATTGATACTAGGGTAGTGCAAAAAAAGGCATACTCTACCACTAGTGGGTCTGGTCCTAAGGGAAAGGAAGAATCTATCTCTAAAGGAGAAGAAAGTCTGGGTGATCTTATAGGAAGGAAGAACTCCTAACTATAAAGGATTGAATTCAGATTTGATTCTAAGGAAAAGAAAAGTCTAACCTCAGAAGATTAAATTTAAAAAGATATTAGGGTAGTGCTGGGGGGCAGCGTACTCTACCACTAGTAGATATAATCCTAAAGGAAGGGAAGTTCTAACCCTAAAGGAAAAGAAGGTCTGGTTGATCGTATAGAAAGGAAGAATTCCTAACTACAGAGGATCGAGTCTAGATTTGATTCTAAGGGAAAAGGAAATCCTAACCTTAAAAAATTGAGTTTTGAAATGATACTAAGGTAGTGCTGGGGACAGCGTACTCTACCACTAGTAGATCTAATCCTAAAGGAAGAAACATCTAACCCTATGGAAAGGAGGTTGAGTGGTCATATAGAAAGAAGGAACTTCTAACTACAAGGGACCAAGTCTGAATTTTGATTCTAAGGAAAGGGAAAACCTAACCCTGGAGAAATGAATTTGAAATGGTATTAGGGTAGTGCTGGGGACAGCATACTCTACCACTAGTATATCTAATCCTAAAGGGAGAAAAATCTACCCCTAAAGGAAAAGAGGGTCTGGATGACTGTATAGGAAGGAAGAATTCCTAGCTATAGAGGATTAAGTTTGAATTTTGATACTAGGGCAGTGCTACGAAGGGCGTACTCTGCCACTAGTGGATCTAATCCTAAGGGAAGGAAAAAGAAAACTTATCCCTAAGGAGAAGAAGAGCTTAATTTTAGAATTCGAAATTGATTCCAGGACGGTACCACAGGGGACTTATTTCATCACTAGGGAGTCTAATCCTAAGGGAAGGAGAAAAGCCTAACCTTAAGGAGAAGAAAGTTTAATTTTTGAAATTGAAATTGAATCCAGGACAGTGCCACAGGGGACTTATTCCATCACTGGGGAATCTAATCCTAAGAGAAGGAGAATACTTACTCTGAGGAAAAGAGAACTGGATGATCTCATAGGAAGGTAGTATTGCTTCCTATAGGATATCAGACTTAAGGTTTTGAATTTTGAAACTAGAATGGTGCCGCAGAGGGTGTTATCCATCACTGGTAGATCTAATCCTAAGAAAAGAAAGCACGATGACTGGCATCTATCCTTAAGGAAAAGAAGACTAGAGGACCCTGAGGGAAGGTAGCATTGCTTCCCACAGAAGGTCAAATTTGGATTTTAAATCTAGGATGGTGCCACAGAGGGCGTGCTCCACCACTAGAAGATCTAATCTTAAGGAAAGAAAGCACGATGACTCACATCTGACCTTAAGGAAAAGAAAACTGGAAGATTCTGTGAGAAGGAAGCATTGCTTCACACAGAATCGAGTCTGGAGTGATCGTATGTAAAGGAAACTTGCTTTACATAGAGGATCCGGTCTGGATGATCGTATATAGAGGAAACTTGCTCTATATAGAGGATCGGGTCTGGAGTGATCATATATAGAGGAAGCTTACTCTGCATAGAGGATCGAATCTGGATTGATCATATGTGAAGGAAACTTGCTTCACACAGAGGATCGAGTCTAGATGATCATGTATAGAGGAAACTTGCTCTATACAGAGGATCAAGTCTGGATGATCGTATACAGAGGAAACTTGCTCTATACAGAGGATCGAGTCTGGATGATCATATGTGAAGGAAACTTGCTTCATATAGAGGATCAAGTATGGAATGATTGTATGTGAAGGAAACTTGCTTCACATAGAGGATCAAATCTGGATGATCATATGTAGAGGAAACTTGCTCTACATAGAGGATCGGATCTGGAATGATCATGTATAGAGGAAACTTGCTCTATACAGAGGATCGGGTCTGGATTGATCGTATATGGAGGAAGCTTGCTCCATATAGAGGATCAGATCTAGATTCTGGAATTTGAGATTTGAAAAAATTTTGAATTTGAATTGATTGAGTTTTGAATTTAAAGATATTTGAATTTGAAATTTAGTTTGACGAATTTGAAGGGTCTTGACTGTGGTTTGATTTGATTTTGAATTTGAAATGTTTTGAATTTGATTCGAATTGGTTTTGAATTTGAAGAATTTTGAACTTGATTCAAGTCGATTTTTAATTCTTTAAAGTTTTTGAAATTTGATCTTGCATTTGATTTTGACTTTAAAAGGTTTTGAATTTAATTTTGTGTTTGACACTTATCTAGCATGGTACTTCCTGAAGAGCCTCCCCAATATTTGAAAATATTGGGTGGCATTCTCGAGGGTTGATCAATCAATTAGAAATTCTCTCAAAGATCATCATTAGAATGAATAATCCAGTCAATGTTGACTCAAACTTTCCATTGAATTTACAATGGATTAGAAGTGGTCTACAAAAGACTACGACCAAGTCTCCTACTTGGGGAGTTCTAAAGTGACACAACTTATCAATATCTCGAATCAAATGTGACTTATGAGCTTTTAAACTTTATTGAGCACTTATTTGATTTTTATTTGAGGCTCTCGAACTCCTCGAATTGGAGTCGGGCACTCTGCTCAACTATAGTTTGATTTTAAACAGCAAGTCCCAGCAAAGGAAACTATGCCTCTAGATCGGGATGATCTAGTACCCAGCACAGAGTGTGGTTTGATTTTGAATGATAATTTCCAGTATTATAAAATACTCCTCTAGTGGGATCAATCTTGGACCCAGCATAGAGTGTAATTTTATAAAGAACACCTTAATAAGAAGATGCCTATGTGGAAGGGCTTACTCACACTTCTCAAGGATAAAATTTGAATTTTCATCAAGAGTAGGAGATTCATTCTTCTTATTAGAAAAATTTCCTCTAAGTATTTGGACCCTGTTAGAACGACACGCGGGAACAAATTAAGAAGTACAATAAAAGGTGGAGTGACTCCAACTAACTTGAGAAGGTTCAAGGATTTAGGTTTTGTTGACCCAGACAAAGTTTCGTAGAAACTAAACTGGGGTTCCCCTTAAGTATTTTGAATTAAAATCAATTTCAAAGTGGTTTAAGTTGAATAAAGAAATTTGATCTTTTCAATTCTCTAGCTCGAGAGATTTTTGTATCTTGATAGATTATCGATGTACGACGAAAATTCTAGATTCAATATTTGGCAAAGTTAAGTAATTTAAAGTTGACTGGGTCTTTTGAGATTAAAACATTTAGAAAAAGGGAGCCTCATTCTTTTTCTGGGACACACATTACGCATCTTTTAACTTTTGGTGCACTTTGTGCATTTCTTGATTGTTGGCACATTTTACGCATCTTTTGAATTCAATTGAATTTAAGAAGAGGCTACACCTTCTCTTTTTCAATACCGGGATTACATCTCAAGTATAAGAGATGAAAACTCATTCTCTTATGCAAGGATGGATAATCCTGAAGGTAGGACCCAATCTTTTAAAATGATTATTGGCTTGACTTTTAAAAATCATTGAATAGATTTTAAGCACGCAAGGGATATTTATTAAGATAGAAAAATGCTAGAAATTTGAGAAGATTTTCATTTCAAAGGTCAACTTGAGTTTGACATTGATTTTAGTTCAACGGTTAAATCAATCCCACAAAAGAGGTGGGAGGGAGGGGCATTTAAACATTTGGTGGAGTCAACTACAACTTTCTCCTGCTTAAGACTTAAAATAGAGGTCAATTTTCGTTAAAAAGATAACTCAACTATCTTAAAATTTGAAATCGGTACACTTGAGAAATTGGAAGCTTTCCTTAGAAGTTTCAAATATAGGTGGCAAGATTCCCGTATAATGGGATTAGATCCCCACAATCTCCTTTAGAGGGAGAAGCTGTTATAGAATCTGCACTATCCTAGTGGCATCACTTCAATCAAAAGATTTATCATGATAGGACTCCGTTGAAAAATTAAATTTTGACGGTATCACTATCTAAGATTATTTCCTATCTCATTACTAGTGGTTTAGTAATTAGGAGAGTGGTTTCTACACCTCCTTCTTTGTAGGTGATGTAGCGGGGCACGTATAGAAACGTAACCTAACATCATCTAGTAGAGTGGGCGGGTCATAACCTTCAACTGGGGGCCTAGGGCCTTGTGTTGGAGTTTGTTCAGTTCCGGCTTGATTGATTCTCGCCATGTAGTAGTCAAGAAGATGTATTAAAGACCGCGCTCTCGTCTCTACAACCTCCCTCCTTTGAGCAACCGGAGAAGGGTGAGAATGATTTTCACCAGGGAAGGGGTACGTAGAAGGAGCAACGAGCTTTTTAGTAGCCTTAGACATGACATGCTTTGAAGCTTTTGCCTCAGCAGTCTTTCTAGCCTTAACAGCCTTCTTTCTGACTCTACGAAGGTAGTTCTTCATTTTGTTCTTGCTGACCTTGCTGACGACAGGGGTGCTAGAACTTGACCCAATCTCAGGCTGAGATGGTAGCTCTTCTATCATTATTGAGTTCTGATTGTTATCCTCCTCAGTAGAAGATACAATGGGTAAAGGGGTGACAACAACCTCCATCTCGTAGATGGGGGAGTCAACTCCTGACCTTAAATTAATCTCAACTAAGGGGGCATCCCTTCGTATTCCGGCAGACAGATCAATCATTTCTTCTCTGTCGACTGATAACTTGAAGTCTTGGAATTGCATTTCAAACTGGATGGAATTTCCAGAATGGATTCCTTCTACTATCAAG